>VZRH01003214.1:1862699-1929115 GCA_013397555.1 Urocynchramus pylzowi
TTTCCTTTCCTTTCCTTTCCTTTCCTTTCCTTTCCTTTCCTTTCCTTTCCTTTCCTTTCCTTTCCTTTCCACTGTAAGCTCTGCAGTCAGGCCCTTTTTCATTGCACATCCTCTCTTATCTACTATGAAACTATTTACAGCAATACAAAGGTTTTCAGAAGGAAAAAACCTCCTCATTTTCAAACTTACTAGGTGTAAGTCAAATAATCAAATGAAAGAAATCTGCATATATATCTCTGTATATCATTTATAAATGTGTAATTTGCATTAATAGTTTATCCTTCTGGATAAACTTGGGCATCTTAATCACATTCACAAGATTAATTAAAGTCAAATAATCATAAAAGAAATAATATTCATAGTTTAAGGCAGAGGAGTCAGTTAGAATGCATGACTTTTTTTTTCTCCACCTTTCACAGACTCATTACAAAATGTTGGTCCAGCCACCTACCCACTCTGTGACATTTTTCCCAGCAGACAGATATGAATAATAAATTACCTACTTGTTATTTGTGATTCCTACAAATTTTATTTCGCAAAGCATGAGATTTGACTGAGACAGTAAAAAAAAAAAAAAAGACCCAATGCAAATTGTCATTACTATTAACCATTCAAGCAGACCCAAATGAAACTGAATATACAGCATTTCTTTAAAAGACAGTAAGAAAACAATAAGGCAGACAAGGAGTGTGTATCTTTCTCCATTCTCCATCAGTAATGTCTGAACACACTGATCCAATTTAAATCTAATCTGACAGAGAGTGCAAAGATATTATTTCCTATATATTTTATAGTTAACTGAGCAGAAGAAAGAAAACCTAACATTGCCACCACTATGTATAGGCTTGGAGGTACTCATGCTACTTACAAGGCACCAAAGTTGGGATTCCACATCTTACACATCAGCTCATTCCACACCAGCCACAAATCCCTAAGAGATAAGGAAATGCCCATTCTGGAGATCACCAAATTGCTACCTAATAGCAGGCACTGGCATGAAATATGAGCAAGGACTGTATCCAGGATATGGCACACATGAAGGAGAACCAGTTTTTTTTTACAGGCCATAAAACCTAGAGATATCTACTAAAAAGAAACCTCTCTGCTGATGACTACCAAGAGGCCTGTACTATTAAGAGGATTACTATTAATAAGGCTATTGGTGAACATTGAAAAAGGGATTGTTGTTTCTTGTGGTACATACACACTCCAACCCTGAAAATTCTTTTTAGTTTTGCAACAAATTAATTGACATTTAAAGGAGCATTTTCAAGTGGAATAGGATGAGAAGATGATGATAAAGAAGCAATGCTGGCAGAACTAAAACTTCATCTGGAGTCAATAATTTTAACCAAAAATATGTAAAATCCTAATAGCCAGCACTATTTGATGCCATTACCCAGGGCCAAGGGGAGAACTGAAGAGTTCAGAATACATTGTGGCTGCCTGGCTCTACACATGAATGGCTTTACAGATGCACCATGACCAACAGAGGTATTCCAGAACTCTTCTGCGTTAGAAGTCTGCAAACAGACACTCTCCTCTTGGAGTATTTATTTGTGGTAGAGCATCTAGGAGAATTATCCCCCTTCTGGAACTTTCCTGATACCACTGTTGGTGAACTGGAATAAAGTTTGTTAAACTTCCAAATTGCATATTAAATATTATCCCTGGAGGAATATAGAAGCTTTGGGAACTTCTCATCACCATGGGTAAACCCTTCACTTTAGAACAACCACAGATTATACAAGAAGTGCCACTAATTACACATGAAGCAGAAAATGCAGGAGCTGTGACTAGTTAAAGCAATTGTGAGGCCAGTCCAGGTCTCCAAGGTGACCAGCAGCAGAGGTCCAAGAGAAGCATGCAAGACACACCAATCCATTGTGGCTCCTTCATTGTTGGCCACAGCACGAGCACCTTGTTTTATGCGTGGCAGTAATTCCAAAAGGCTTATTCAAAATGAGTAAACCCAGTTAAGGAGAGAAAAGGCAGGCATGAGCATAAAGAAATATGTGAAACACAATGGCTTCAAACAACAGTGAGAGCTGGTGCATTTATTTGCCTATGCCACGATATTTCCAGTAATCATACCCACCAGAAATCTCAATGCTCCCTCTGTAATGATCAAAACTACTAAAAACCCTCATTGTTTATATCCTTTGCAGCATGGCTAGTGAAGTATGATATAAAAGCATAAAACATCACTGAACCATGCTAATTAATTGGCATAAAGCACCACATTGCCACCATGTCAACTAGACATCTACAGGCAATTCTGTTGAAGAAACTTGCTATTCTTTATCACAAAATCCTGAATGAGTTCTCAGAATGACCAGTAAGATTACACATGAAGCCAGATATATTTTTAGATGACATGTTGATTGGAGCAGTTGATATTTTGTTGCATACCTGTTATGTACCTAAAACAACAGGGTCTTGATGTGATCCTTGAAGATTTAGCAGTATTAGTATCAGATAAACAAATCAGAATTATACATCTATATGTCTACATAAAGGAGAAAGAGATGTGAGAGGCAACAGGAACCATGGAGGGCAACAGCCCTCCATCCTGCACTTCTTGCCTCCTGAGCTGGCAGAACTGGACTAGAAAAGCTTTACAATGGGGTCAGGACTGTAGCATTTCTCACAAGAAAAATACACATTTTCCATGATTCAAACTCTGTAAAAAGACAACTTAGTAGGTTTATAAAGCACATCTAAGAGGTGCATAATCAGAGTAGCCAACTTTTATGTATTTTTTGCCATCTTCACAAGCACGGTGGTCATGATCAGCATGTAAGTGCAATCATACCCAGAAGGTGGTGAAAGTTGATGCAATACAGTTCAGGCATTACTTTTCTCTAGCTAGAACATTAGATGCTAATTGAATTATCAGTGTGTACTAGTTTACCTTAAGTAAATTGGTCAAAGCAGCTGTATTGGGGATCAAAACTCACCTGGTCCTAGTCTTGCATAAAATAATGGCTGGAATACAAAGCAAAACCCAAATCTACAGACAAAAGAAGTGTTGTGTCCCTGCCTAGTGCAGTCTTGAAGTCTGAAAAATACAGAATCTAATCACTGTAGCTGTGCTACTGAAACAATGACGAGTTTGAGAGTGAGACTGATAAGATGATGCACTCGCAAGCTGGAGGTCTGCAGTCCTCTGAAGTCCAACAGAAGAGTACCTGCAGTGTGATGTGCAAATGGGGAGATATTCTGTCAGTGCTGTTATAAGTGAGCTATGCATCTGACAGTGCTACTGATGATGGGAGACTGTGCTCATGCTTAAGGTATCAAACCAGTAATTAACTGAAGGTAACATGCATTATCTTTCCATTTCAGTGGAAGAAAGTGATAGCCAATAAAAGTTATGATGGAGAAATCCAGGATCTCGTAAAATATATACCATAAACCTGTGTAGTTTGGATCCAGGTTTCATACAGTAGGAGAGCTAATGCCACTATGCTGCTGCTTCATCAGCAAAGACTAGTATTACATCTGGTACTTGTTATCCAACTGCAATAAGAGAAACTCCACTAATTCATCCAGAAACTGAGCTGTGCATCTTGGAAAAGCCAAGCATGGTTTTAGGAAGAGCTTGTTCTAGGGGCAGAATCTGGAGCCAGCACAAGCTGGTACTTCCCAGAATGGTGGTTTGGTGCCCATTGGGGTTTTGATCCCAGGAAAACTAGCAGTTCTGGGAGGGCAAAAAGAGATCAGTGTGGGAGGCAGCTACTGGAATATGCAGCCAATACCCCTATTTTGGTTTCAGAATAAATGCAAGTAGATCACCATGGTATTAAGAACACTCTGAAATAATCAGCTCTTGGTGTCTGTCATCCCTGGAAATCACAGTCACTTTCTGCACACTCTTCTGTAATGTGTGTTACTGAATCATGCTGTGCTCAGCAGGGTGTACTGAAAATTAAACATCTCCCACTCCTCCTCACCAAGAATTCAAGAGAATGTGCATCTGAAAACACTGCTGAGAAGTATAGAAACTTGACATAGCAGCTGTGAGGAGTGATTGCGCCTCTCTTGATTCCAGCTGATTGCCACAAAGCTCAAAAAATCTCCAGTAATAAAAAAGCGGTGATACAATGAAGAAACTTATAAAAAACTGTTTCCTTTACCTGAATCCTGATTTGTAAGCAAATTGCTGAATGTCTCACTGGCATTTATCCTGTCTTGCCCGTGTTTTACATGTATTGACCCTGTAGCCATTCCACACTAATGAGAAGTAACACCTAACTAGAAATATGTCCAATTCATTTATAGGAGAGGAAATATTAATGTGGTAGGAAGATATTCTGGCTGATAAGAGCAACATGAAATTCTATAATGTGAAACTCAGGGTTAGAATAAAAGGAACTCGCATCCTGTGCAATTAACATCCAAGCAGAAATTCATCGAATGATGAGATGATGAGGTAGCCAACCATTAATGTGTGAATTATGACAATAATGGCCAGTTATCACAAGTAAGGGATGCCCCCTTACACTTCCAGCTGGTTACTTACACACCAACAGAACGTTTGATCTTGTCACCTATCATTTTATTCAGGAGCACATCTTTCCATGCTTACAATCACACATATCTGACTCAGACACATATCCTTTGACACCAATCCAGTTGTGCAAGAGTCATGATTTTTCTTCCTTTCTCCATTCCACAGCTGAAGCCCAGTGGCAGTTCCATCACACAACAACTGTTCAGCACATGAAAGAAGGGAGTCAATGCACCTTCCTTGCACAAGCTGCTAATAAAAGTAACAGAGAGCTGAGGGCTGGGAAGCACAGACAGAGCATTAGCTCAGTTGGTTAGAGCTTGGTGCCAATAACTCCAGGGTTCTGGCTTTGATCCCTGTATGGACCATTCACTTAAGAGCTGGACTCAACAATCCCTCCAGCTTGGAATATTCTGCAATTCTGTGTCTGACTTTTTATATTCTATATATGAGAGTGATGCATCCAATGCTGAGGAATGCATAAGCAAAATGATTCAAGAGAAGGAAACCATTCCAGATGTAGCAGACACCTTAGCAATCCCATTTCTCAGAAAACCCATCAGCACAGGCAGAATGAAGGTATATCACACAAGGTCAGGCAGCCAGAAAGGGTGAACAGGCTGTCTGACCCTCTGAGAGAAAAAATGTGTCAGTGTGGAAAACTCAAACTTCATCATAAAGGCCATGACAGATAAGTATGAGATCCTGTTTGTCTGCAACAGTAAAACATCTTCTGTGAGAAAAATGGAATAATAACCTTTCAGGAAATGCAGTTAATAAAATAATTCCCATAAAATACTGGGTGGTATCTAGCATCAAGAAAAGCTTCCTGTAAAAACAATGGATGTAATTTTTTTATGGAAGAATATTTAAAACTGAGAGTTCTGTAACCCATCAAACAAGAGTGAAGGTGCCATTAAATATCCCATACCTATTCCCATTCTTTGATACTCAAATATGCATTCACAATTTTTTTTACATCATAGCCCTTATTTTCTGCAGCCTTGTGCCCAGGGAGTGTAATATGGGTGAGGATGAGTTACATCTGCTTTGATCAGTGTGGCAATGGCTCCACAAAGTGCACAACAGCAGGGTTGGGGCTTTTTGTGATGTGGCAGCAGCACTGGGCATCCCCAGTTCCCATCTTCTACACTGAAATGTATTCCTATGCGAAGGCTCAGCCCTTCCAGCCAACTTTACCACTGACAGTAAGACAAGCCATATATATGAAATGTGAGCAGAGGTTTCAGGTGAAATTCAAGCAGGGCAGCCCAGGTGAATTTGGGTTTTTCACAGATTTGTGCATTTCTAGTTTCAAACACCAGGCTGAGCTTGTATGAAACTCTGAAGAAGCAATGAATGTTTGAAGGCATAATTCAAGATGCCAGCCAGATGGCAAAGGAAGAAGGAGGGAATGAAGGTAGTATGTGGACATAACTGTGCTGCTTGGACATATGCCTTCACCTGTTAAAACTATACATTCACTACCTGCATGAGAACGGCTGCTTATCTGCTTTGCTAGAGCTGATATTAGGCTAATGGAAGTAGAAACATCCCCAAAAGATCAGGGAACCACCACAATTTATTGGCTGGTCATGAGATCTCTACCAATCTCCCAGCAAGTACTGTTGCCGACTATAACCACAAGTGCACCAGTAGGAGTTCAAAAAGCCCTTCTTTTTATTTTGTTTTCCTGCTCTCCATTTCTCTCTCTCTCCCTCTTAAGATCTTCACGGGAAACCACAGTCAGCCTTTCCGTGGTCTGATGGAATGCATCAATTTATTATCCTTCTCTTTACCGTCTTCCATGCATGTATAGTAACACTCACATATTCTCAATAATTTCATCCTGGTAATATTCAGCTGTTGCATAGAAGATCTTTGCTACTCCTAAGTGAGCTAGAAGACAACTCCAGTGGGATGATTTAGGTTGTTTATGGGGTTAATAACAATTTGGTTTGGTTTTAGGCATATGAATTTAAATTTGTTTTCTAGATAGGGAAAAGTAACAAGCCATTTTTAGTTCAAAAAACAGAAACCATCAGTGCTGTCTTGTGTTGTGACAGCAAAAGACTACAGAGCTCTCCTGACAACCTCTCTATTTTTTGGTCTCTTCTTATGCCTTGCTCTATTTAATGTTGCTGAAGGGGAATGCATAATATCTGGTCATAAAATACAACATTTCTCCTTTAGGAGAAAGAATGGGCTAATACAGTTCATCTGTATGATACATACATCATCCTTACAATTGTATCCAAGGCAGATAACATCCAGGAAAAATAGCTTTAAATAAACAAAGAAACAAACAAAATCCTTCAATATGTAGGTCCAGGAAAGCATATGCTTTAGCATATGTGTAGTCAAGATATTGAACTACATAGGCTCATTTACTGCCAAATTCTGAGTTTGTTAAATGCACAAGATCCATGATAACTATTCAGGTCTGCCATGATCTGTCTTATGCATCTCCTCTAAAAAATTCCCGCTTCAAAATAAATGACTGCATTTATAACTGCTTTCTTGTTTACATAATTTGCAAATAGGAAAGGCTAAAAAATTCTTCCTGGGATTCAGACTTCTGCATCAATTTCACCAGTGAAAAAGCAATAAAATTTGCTTAGACAAAATGAACATTTTTTTATGAAAACTGATTACTATCGCCAGTGACAAGAATGTGTAAACATTTTTGCATTAGAATTCTGATTTATTTGTTTTACAAGTTTGAGGTTTTATTTTGACTTTTAGTTGATTGATTTTGTATGGTTTTATTTTATTAACATACTTTTTAATAATTTCAGAGAAGGTCAGGAGAAGCAATGTGGACTCATGTCCACATGTCATGGACTCATGAGTCCAATGTGATGGACTCATGGTCTGATATTTGTAACATAAAACCTGTCAATAGAACAGTTCATTATCATCTTACAGATATCATATGTATATTTACCTATTGCAAGTACAGTGTTAGGTAGAGAATTGAGACTAAATATTGGAACGGAGTCTCTTTTGGAGGAAAGTTTGATACCAACAGGCCTTTAATAGCAATCAGTATTTTGTGAGCTGGAAACACACATGCAGATGCTTCCAAGTGTTGGTTTGATCTGCGGTCTGAAAAATTCCAGCATTCAAATGCAAAATACTCCCCAAAATAATTATGCTCTCTCCTTCTTTTTCCAGTTCACCTTGCATATTGCTCCCCCATTTGTACCTTTTTTCCCTACACGCCCACTCCAGCTTTACCTTTGCTTTTTCTAACTATTTTGCTACATTCAAATATGAATGTATCCCACATTCACACGCCTACCCTTGTGGTTAGCCTGCAGCAACTGAGGCTTACACCTTCCACCACAGCACCATTTGACTGTTTGGCAAGTGGCATCAGCCTTGAGCCTGCTATTTCACCTTCTGTGTCAGGAGCTAGCACATGCCTTCATGGTCATGCTCACCAACTCAGCAGTTTTACCTGCCCCCAACAGAAAAGAGCTGTGCCCAGCTTCTACAAGAGAACAGCAAATCCCCTCTCCTCTGACAGTTTAATTGACAAGCATCTAGGACCCTTTCCAACAGTTATATAAAAATAAAGTTTTCCAGCCAGCAGAAGTCACGTGGGCATGTCTCTGAGCAACTTGATCTAGCTGAAGATGTTCCTGATCATTGCAGGGGGGTTTGACCAGATGGACCTTTAAGGTCCCTTCCAACCTGGACTGTTTGAGGATCTATGATTCCAAATGACTCAGCTGCTCACAGTATCCTCAGCACCTGAAGCACCACAAAGGCTCCAGCTACCTCTTGCCACCCCCACCTTCCTTACCAATGCTGCTGCTCTCAAAAGCCAGAGAAAGCTACTCAGCCCCAGCAATTATCACAACATAAAAATTAGGACTTTGGTATGTAATTTTAAAAGCTGCTTTACTGCTACTTGAGTTTACACTCACCTCACTGCAAAATACCAATAGGTGCTTAAAGAGCAAGACACAGGAGCAGACAATATCCCTTCCATCACAAGCCTGCCTCTCCCTTGTCTGTAGCAAAGAAAACATATGCTGAGAAATAAACTGCAAGACCAAGGAGTTGCAGTTGGGACTGGACTTGGGAAGCACCAAGGGGGAAGGAAAGTTCCTGCACAGCTACAGGACTACTGAAATGCTAATCTGGCATGCCTTCAGTATTTTTATTCTTTACATTTCTATTCCAGTTAAAGATAATGGGTTTTCCTTTTCCCTTAAACACTGCTTCATACTGTAGCAAGAAAATCTGGAAACCTGGGGTTTCACCCATAAACTTACTTTAGATGGGAGTGAAAAGAAGTGAAGGGTACTGCCTATGGTCTGAAAGGTGAGTGGAGTGGTAATTACACAGAGAGAACTGAAGAACCACATATTAAACATCACAGTGCATTAGTACCACTACCTTCAGCTGAACCACACTATAATTTCATCACATGAGATGAATGCAAGCTTTCCTATCTAGCTATTCCTGTTTTGCAATCCTGTTTTCTTTGAGGCTGGCCTGGATATGAGGAAATCAAGCAAGGGAGAGCCCAAATTCCCAGGCTTCTGGACTAAAAAGGAAAAATTGCTCGTTATATGGGTTATATGGGAAATCCTGATTGGGAACATGCAGGTAATGAATGCCTTGCCAGGTGAATTTCTCAGGTCATCAGTCTTCTAAATATGTGAAAAAACATTTCCATTTCCCCTTTGCGTCTCCTTGCACAACAGCTCTTCCTGTGGAAATGTGTTGTTCCTGACTTTCCAGCAGAGCCTGCACGAAAAGGCCATCGAGGCCCAAAGCCTTGCACTCACCCAGGGTTTGAAAAGTTTTTCTGCTATTTCCTGCAATAGGTGGAACTTCTGATGCCAGGTTGTCAGCCTAGTGCATACTCTGACAAGGGTTTGCTCTGCAAAGTCTCCTGCTCTTCCTCCATGCAGGTCCCACTGTCACCTGTCTGCTGGAGCTGCCTGGCATGCAAGACACCACTCCTGACAACTCCCCCATCCAACCCTTCCCTGATGTTCTAAATGACACCTCAAAAAATGCCCTATGCTCATATTAATGTTTAATTCCTCTTCCTCAGACAAGCCAGGCAGCTCATGGGAGCTCTCACTGACATCCCCTGAGCTCTCACTTCTCATCCACTCCACGTCTAGCACTTTAAGGTGGAGACTGAGAAAAGGAAGAAGTGTCTACCTAAATATTGCTATGCCTGCTTTATAGTTTTACTTTCTATGTATCTGCTTGACCATCAGCCTGAGCAGCAGGTGCAATTTAAATGAACTGTTGTCATTTATATATGAGCTGCCATTTAGCTGCTCATTAGAGGAACACAGCTTTAAAAGATTGTGATGAGTCTGTTAGCTTCCCTTAATAACATCTTTCAAAACCAGTAGTGATATTGTTCTAAAAAAAATCCCTTTTGTACTTCAAATTCTCATCAACTCTATCAGTCCTAAGAGCATTAGCCAAGGTTTGAGCAGTTCATCATCTCTATTACATTCATTTACATCCTATTGTGCTTGACACTGGATAATAAGGGCTTATTCAGCAATACTTCATTTTTTGATCTGGTAAATTTACTAGAGGCCTTATTCTTTAAATTGATTTTATTTTATGCTTATTTTTTTCCCATCACTTGCCTTCTTTTCTTGCAGCTTATGGCAGCACAGACCTTTGAATGTAAAATAGTATTAGTAATATTGATCTTCCAGTTATTATGCTTCCTGCTTTGGTTCTCTTGACCAAAGGCTCCCACTCCAATAACAAAAGGACCTGCTGTTTCCTTCAGACGTGGTGTGAAAGCTTTTATACATAGGCACAATTTATTGGATGATAGACACCAATCATATTTCCAGTGTTGGGTCTACTGCTGCCAAACAGAGAAAACTGGCAGTGGGACCAGAAAAGATCATGTTTTCCCACTGAGATTCACACCCATGTATGGTCCAATTCAGCAGCATGAACTTGCCATGGCACATGGGTCCCCTCTGGAAAATGTTCATCTGAACCCTTGGAAATGTTTGTGATCTGCTTGTTGTTTAGCAGCTGCCTGCACTGTGGCCATCACCTGCCTTTGGGGGTACTACAGGCAATTGTTTTGGCTCTGTAAATTAATTTGGTAGAAAAGGACATTGGTTTAGGCATATGGCTGATATTCTCTTCTCCTCTCAAGGTAAATAACCCAGTAACTATGCAAAAGGCAGTTAACAGCTTCCCTTTGGGTTTTATGGAAAACAAACTTATTTTAACATCACCATAACTATGGTAAAACCTTTCCATAAAATGCACACCAGTGTATTTAATTAAAACAGGTCATTTGTCTAGCTAAATCTGCAAAATTCAAGTGCTAGCTTCTACAGAATAAATACATACAGAATAAATATATACAGAACATTGAGACTGGGTAGGGGCAGTAATTATTTTTTCTGCAGTGCCATGTATGTGAGGAAGAAGGGGCTTTTGAGGCACCTTCATCCTCTTTCCCTACAGGTATGTTTGAAGGAAACGGGAGTGATTCCATACTCGTTACATGCTAGAATATGAGACTGAATGGGGAAGAAAATTACCTGGTCTTTATGATTACCTCCTCTTTTACAGCCAAGAATTAAAAACACATTTAGATTACTTCACATTTGGAACGGTCCTGCTACAAAAAATAAAGGCAAGTGAATTGCATCTGCTAGGTCAAGCTTCCCATCCCCTGTCCCTGAAAATCACCAACCCAAATGTCACTGCTCTGTGCTGGTTCTCCCAGAAGGCAAACCGTATGTTACCTTCCCAGTGTCCGTACACTTCTGCAGCTCCGAAACAGCCGACTGCCCGAACGGCTGCTGGCCAGACTTTGGTTCTCTTCCAGCACTGAAAGGCAGAGAGGGTAGGAGATGTCCTGCTGCTACTCTCCTTTCATTTAGAAAATGGAGAGGCTGTCTGGCTGCCAACCTGTCAGTGCAAATAAGTCCCCTCTGCCGACTTTATCAGATGAATCCCAATGTGAAAACTTTTTACATATGAATTGCTTTGCAAGGAAGGCTCCACTCTTTTCAGAACAAATAAGGAAAAGAACAACATAAAGGAAGTGAAAAAGTAAAGAACCTGCACTGAAAGGTCACTTCAAAGGAACGAAAGTCCACATGGCTTCTTTCTCCTGTTCTCTTTCTTTCTTTTTTTCACAATTGGCTCTCCAGCATCTACATGCTGCTCCCCTAACTGCAGCATCTTAGTCACCACAAGCCTCATCAGTGTATGATTAATTATTCCTGTTAATCAAAGCTCAAAGACAGACAACTACAGTGTCCAGCAGATCAGAATGGCCAGAAGCCCACCAACAGCCCACTAGGTGAGCAAAGACAAGAAGAGCTCACAGCTATCCAATGTTCAGCAGCCTAGGCAGTATGGCCAGCTGAAAGGAATATCATCAGTCTGCAAAAGACAAACACTTGTCCTGGAAAATCACCAGCACTGCAAATGGTAGCCAGGACTGTGGTTATAATAAATCAATTTTGTCAGTTACATTATTAAATATTAATCTAAGATATTAAAAAAGGGAGCATTCCTCTGCCTCTGCCAGAGACAGCTTGTGTAATCACACGCAAATCACTTCATTTCAGTTCCTCTCAAATTCCCATCTGTAAAACAGATAATAATATTTTCAACCACTTTAAGCAAGCTTGTCTCTCTGGGCAGGCCCCCTGGCCACCTCTCACAATGCACATCCACATCCTCACAGAGACAGGCACCTCCAGAAGCCACTGCCATGTTACAGAGGAGACACTGTAAGCTCCAGGGTCTTACCAGCTCTTGCTGGTTGCAAAGTGGGAAGAGCTTGGGCTAAAAGAGCAAAAGGGTAGATTTGAGTGCTTTAGGTAAATTTTTTGTCTTAAAATCATCTGACTCCAAAAGCACTGTCCTCAGCCACTGAAAACAGCTGTTGAGACTGACACTGAAGTGTTACTAGCTCTCTTGGAGTATTTACAGTGCTAAGGGAGTGCAATGCAATAATGGGTGACAGTGACACAGAGTTGTCAAAAAAAACCCCATGCAGGACCACATTTATTACTGTCACAGACAAAGGAGTGTTAAGGACAGGAGAGAGGCACATTTAGATATCAGGAGAGATATCACATTTAGAGGTTCCCTGCTCAAGCAGGGTCTTGTTAGAGTATGTTGCCCAGGACTGCATCTAGATGGCTCTTGAGTGACATTCTGACCTAACAACAGGTATATATATGAGAGAACATAGACAACAAGTGCACATAAACCACTAAAGTGCCATCTCAGCACATACATCCTATTTCTGCCAACAGTATTTTAGCACCCCAGAATACTGCTGAAGCCTAAACTCCTCATTAAAGTTAAGCACTTGCCTAAATTGCCTGCTGAATTGAGTTGAGCTGATGAAATGTGATCCCAGAATGTAATAAATGAAGGACAAGGAAACTTTGAGCCTAGGCAGTCATGAAGAAATCATGTTCTTTATGCTGTTGAGAAATTCCTGAACCATATTTACTTCTGTCTTCCTAAGACCATTCTGTGGATGGAAAGCCAGGTGAAGTGACAGTGGCTCAGCAGAAGAACGCTCACTGGGGTGGTGCCCAGGCCGAACTGCACACAACCCAAGCAGAATAAAGCCTGGATATCAATGTATAGAATAACTCTACAATAATGCTTGTTCGTGGTGATAATTACACTTCTCTAGGACAGGAGTCTGTGTTTTCCAAGACTTTGTGCTTTTATGGTGGATTCTTAGCCATATATTAAGAATTCATGGAGAAAGAAAACATGAGGAAAAAGGGACACTGTTGATGGGTTACTGCTACTTTCTTTACTGTGGCTGATGCTGTCCATTAAAGTAAACTTGAAGCTGAACAGAAACAAGCAAGATAATGTCTGTAATACAATAATTGCCAGCAGGGCATCTTCATAAATCTGCATGTGAGAGACCTAAATCTTAAATGACAGATTAGTTTTCATTACTTCTCTCCTAACGTGACAATTTCAATGGCCAGTTATTTTCTAACGAGTTTGCCATAGGCATCACACAGAATTTATGTCACTTCTTTAAGCCAAGACACTCACAAACACAGATGTCAAGGTTGGTATATGTTGCTACATGTCATCTGAAGGCCGGGATCAGTAAGAATAAAGCTGTCAGAAATAGCTATTTATGTGGGGTGCTAAAGCACTCAAAAATAAAGAGATGAATAGTTGCAGGTCAGTGAAAGAAAACGTTGGCCACTAATACAATTAGTTGAACAAAAAGGCCTGAGTGCAAGATCTGAACTTCAGCAGTTAATGATTCCACATCAGACAGGGTCAGACTGTTCCTGAGTCTCTCTCAGAGGGAAAATGGACTTCTCTTCTTTGAGGGGCCTCTGTAAAGACATGTGGGAAGTGCAGGACTGATCTCCCACCCCAGGGAAAGACAGCTGGAATGAGAAGGGCTGTGGGATACCTACAATGCTTTCAAACTATGGATCTGGTATTCCAGCCCATGGTGTGGACCACTAACTGGGAAAACACTTGTGCCACTGACTTCATAGGTGGGTTGTGTCATAAGGATACATCACCCTCCAGCAAAGAGCAGCTCAGCTGGTGCTGCCCAAACACAGCTGCTTACATTGCTCTGCACCCCTGCTGTCACTCAGGCTGGGGTGAGACTCTCACCACTTCTGGGACACAACAGCAAGAAAGCAAAGGAGAAGACATCTATTTTCTTTTGAGAGAGATTGACTGGAGAACTAGAGAGGAAGAGAGCAGGAAGGACCAGCTGAAACACCTTCACATCCAGACATCAGCTAGAAGCCAGCCAGATTCTGCTCTGGTTTTGTGAGTGGACCTCCCCACAGCTGCTCCATCTGTACTTCTTTCACTGCCCATCTGGCTGATCCCAGCATCGCTTCCCAGACTTGCTGTCCATCACTGAGGCCCAGAGGGCTGTGATGGGAAAGCACCAGCCTAAAGGGGTTTTATTGAATTGAACAGAATTACAGTGGAGGTTCCAGAGGTGAGTAAGGTGGCACCACTCTTATTTCTACCATTTACTGTATTTTTATTTTTTCATTTTGTCTTTGTCCTACCTATAACTGTAACTATTAAGATAGACCTACAAATGCTGGCCCAGACTTTTAGCAAGACTTTTAAGACCTAAAGGATTATTCCAACCTAATAAAATCCTCCTTTCTCTGCAGAAAATGACAGCCTTCTACTTGCTCACCTGACAGTGGCACCATAAGCCACTGTAATCAAAGTCCAGGAGCAAGCCTGACAGATAGATTTTTTTTTTTTTTTTTTTTTTTTTTTTTTTTTTGCTGCTCTCTATCAAAAAAAACAACAGAACCAGAGACAGGTTTTGCTGCTAAGAACTAGTGTAATTAATCCACAGGTTCTTTTGTTCTGTTCAGTGCTATGTTTCCTAAACCTATAATAAATTGTTCAACAGACTTCTGTGTTCTTTAAGTGGTATCTGGCAGGTGACTGCTGTCCAGACCAAACTACTCCCCAGCCCATAATGACAGCATATTATTGGTTCTAGTACTCAAAATCAGGTGAATTTCTGAAATTAGAGAAACCTTATGAATGTTCTGCATTGAAATTAAGTGGTGAGTTCCAGCAACTATTATGCAGTTTTTCCTTCCACATCTCTGTGTTATTCCCAAACTGGAATGCTATGAAAGGCAATAGCCAAACTGGTCTCCTGTGGGACTGCAGTTTTTAATTGGGAATGGGACCGATTTCCTTCCTGGCTGTACTCAGAGGAGGGAAAGCCCCAGTTCAACTCTTGCTTTTCCCCAAGGGAGCGAAAAAAAAAAGGGAGCCAGGATAAACAATAGCTTCAATCAGCCACAGACACATGAAACAAAGGGAATTCTTTTTTGCTGTACAGCCAGAAGAGGAGGGGTCTGACTGGCATTCAGACTGTGCAGCATCTCACTGTGGGAGAGAGGTCTTCTGCAGTCATTACTCTCCTATGGTGCTTGTTATTGACAGCACTTTCAGCTGACTCTGGCAGAGAATAAAAGTATCCCTCTCAATAATATCATTCACTTTCCCTGCTTGCTGTTCCCCCTCTCTGTGCCTCTTCCAGAGCACATGTGCAGCTGATACTGAGTGAACATGGTGACCTCCTGAATATGCATAAATGCTAAGGATTGTCTGATTTTTTTCTCTGCTGCCATGGCTGGCTGAAGCAATAGCCTGGCCAGCATTTTGCTGATGAAAGAATGCACCAGTTTGCAACTGTTAGCCCACAGATGGCCAACACATAAACCTGGCATCCAGGCTCATATTTAGTCTCGCAAGCAATTTAGAAAGCATATAGTTAAAACTGATGAGACATTGATGGTCAAATAATGTGCACCTACTATTATTTTCTTAAAACAGTTGAGAGATGCATCAATGTGCTGAGCATGGATTAGATAGCAGGGAGAAGAAAATTAATGTTATCAAATTATTTTTTAGAATTTAGCTCTGTAGTGCTAGGCAATAAAAGTGTGCATGACTGAAGTATATTGGAAGTAAAAGCAGATTAAAGAACAGGCTTTATTTCCCCTGGAGCTATGTAGATCCAACACTGCTGAACCTCTGCAAGTTATACACATGAAAAGGCAGATTCACCATCTCCATTCCATTAAAATCAAAATGGGGGTGTCCTCTCAATGATAAGAGTAAACATAATTAATTTTGCTCGATTGTTGAGCACAATGCTCTATAGTCGCTTTCTGCTTTTTAGCACTTCAGATTATTATCTGAAAGCATTTTCTTTACCCATGAAAAGTTAAAGCCTCACTTTTTAGTTTTAATAGAAAATTATTATTATATTATTTACACTTTAAGACCAGAATATCTAAAACAAACATAAAACTGATTAAAATACCAGAAGAAACAGTATTGAGGTCTGCTGAGGCTTATTTGCTCTTCTGATAGTCATTGTCATGAGGAAGACAAAGAAAATGAACAGTGCCATTGTCTGATGTGTGCATTTACACTGGATTTGCTTCAAGGACTTTATAGCACAAAAGTAAGGGTTCAATTAATCACAGACAAAATTTTAAGAAATCAGTAAGTCAGTGAAGTATTTGGGGATGTCACTGTACATTCATTACTCATGGTCTGCCTCCCTTGTAGGATAAAGTCATTCTTAAGTCATCTTTATACTGCCCTCCTCCCACTTTTATCAGTGAAACTTGAACAATTCTTATATTTCCTTCATTTGTGCTTATATTCCTACTAGTAGGCTCACACAATCTGTTTGCCACTGACTCCTTGGCTGTTCCTGCTGGAATAATACTTCCAAATGACTGTAATCACCAGTGCCACCAGCAAAGAGACCTGCAACAGCTTCACTCTTCTTGGACCTGTGCTGACTATCACTTGCAACAGGTCTCCTGTAAACCCAGCCAAACACCCAGTTCTCATCTACAAACTGTTGTAGCTAAATTAGAGTAACTGTTGATTTATACTATGTAATTCATTTCTGTCCTTAAATCCCAAACACAAATCTTGTAAGCAGCCAGAGTAATAACAAAATTTTCCTTGCAGAAGCTTTAAAATAATCTAGGTTTCCATTATAGGTTGCTTGTCATTACTGTTGATTAAAGTCTTGGAGCTTTCGTAATAGGAAGGTACAAACAGAGTCAAACACAAGAATATCATGGCAGGGATGAAGGATCAGAAATCATCTCTGGTGGTCAGTATTACTGCTAATAACTGCCATGTCTTCAGCAAATGAAAATAGTTAGGTGCCCAGTAAGAGAAAGCAGATGAAGCAGGCAGCTGGAGAATGGGAGGAAAAGAGGCAAAAAGGGAGCATTTATAAGGACTTGTGTCAGGAAAGAGAGGTAAGGAATTCATCAGCACTGAGGTTTTTAGTGAGCTTTCAGCTAACTTGATATTGTACCATAGCTAGTTAGACAAAGCGAAAAAAACCCAGCTGAAAAACCCCACCAAGTTTGTTTGTTCTACTAATAGTACAGTGAAAGAAGAGTCACTGGCACAGCTTGGTTGTTCAGGAAGAAGTGAGCATCTGACATTCTGCTGTGACCCCAAGAGACACTTGTCCTCTTAGAGTCTGCACTGCAAGGTCCAGATGAGATGCCTGAAGTGTTAGCCATGAAAGAAAGAAAAGAAAGACTGAAAGACTGGGGAGCTTGGAAAGAAAGAAAAAAACAACCCTCTGATAAAAGTAAATTAAAAGTAACAGTCAAAACCTGATCAGCGTGTTCATTACCAAGGCTAAAAGTTATTGAAAACTTTAATAGACAACTTGGCATGTAATCTTCTTTAACTGTTAAACTGCCTTAAAAATTTGTGTGGCACAGCAGCCATGTAGCAATTCCTCTGTTTTGTGGCAAATACAGACCAAAAAAGTGTTAGTGCCAAGTTCTGTAAATAATCCCTGAGAAGTGGTAAGAAATTAAATAATTCATGCTTTATTCTACTATTCGATATGTAATCCAAGGGCATGAGATGTCACACCATGCATGGCTGCACAGTACGTGACTTGAAAGAACCTACACACAGTTTATTTTGATGTAAAAATTATATATTGCAATTCACATATAAACCCCAACAGTTTCATTTTGGAATATATTGGAAGGGTAATCTTGGACTTTTAAATAATGAAACTGTGTGAAACATTCGAGAAAAATAACAAGTTCCTAAAACATTTCGCTGCTGCTGATCAATATTTTCTTTGTAAAACAGTGCATGCACAAAGCCATCCCTTAATTTTTTACTTACAGTACCTGATATTTTCCTCAACATTCAGTTTTTGTCATAAATTAATTTTACTTTTATTGGAACCTCCATCAAAACCTGAACCCAAGAATTCACTTCATACATCAATATTTGAAAATGTGGGTTATATGTATCATAAAAGTTAAAACTTGTAATGAGTGAAAAGGTACCCTTTTTCTTATTTGTAGCTTGTTCTTAGAATTATTCTTTTTATATTTTTTTCTTTGATTTTATTTTTTTAAAGATCAGTTTCACAGTGTTTGACAACTTCAGGCTGAAAAATCTGGTACCATAAACACAACAGAAATACAAATCCTGTTTCCTCAGGCTACAAATAAGAATTACTGCATCCATGAATCGTACCCTGAAATTTGTAAGAGAAACAAAAAGAAGCATTGCTTTCCTAGAAATCATGTCTTTTGGGAACACTGAGAATTATCACTAACATATTGACAAACTTTCTGTACAATAAGAATATTTTCAGGGGAAATAAACTCTGTTCAAACCCAAATACCCTTGAACTGAGGCGAAGCTAAAGTTCAGTGTTTGCTTTTCAATTCATATTTTAATTAAAGAACTCAACAAAACATCAAGAAATTCAAAACAATTTATATTTTTAGCAATAACATTTTAAAAGTAACCTAGCAAACAATACAAATCAACCAGATCTATAAAATATATCTTCTCCTACAGAATTGCAAAGGCAATTCTGGGTTTCTTCAGAGGAAGATGAAGGAGCTGCTATTTAACACAACACCTGCTTATATCTTCAAGTGCAATTTTTCATTTGAATTGTTTCTAGTAACAGCTGATTGTACTCAAGCACACAGCAGTAAATTAAACAGGTGAAAAGAAGTAACTGAGCCTTCAAAAATCATTACGTGCAAATTATCCTTTTAATTAGTGTTAACTGAAGACAAAAAAAAAAAGGTTGGCTGAGGCTGATTTTTAAATCAAGGGTCGAGTCTAGCTGTTGCCCAATGACAAAACAATCCTTACAGGATAACTCTTATCACTTCCATGATGAACATGTCTAAGCTAAACCTCGGAGTGATTTCTGTGGACGGAGCAACTGCAGAAAACTGGTACTAGTAATAGAGACTGGTAAAAATCCCCAAAAAAAAATGTAATTTGTTTTTCTTTCATTTCCTAAAAGGGACTGTTTTCTCTGCTGAGCAGGTGATTAATGGACTCCCACTAGAAGGCAAAGGATGCATTTTAACCAAGGATGTGTGAAACCAGGTCTGGTCCCAGCCTTGGGCTGTCTTCCCTGCTTCCACACTGCAGGATCCTGCTCACACATGTATCAGATAGAAGATGAAGCTTCTTCTTGATAAGAATAACCTTAGCTGATCCCAGACTTCACGTGGGAATAAAAGTGCAAGAAAAAGGAAAGATCAAGCAATAGTGAATCTGATGTGGGACAGATTATTCTGCAAGGAAGGCATCATTCTGTCTTCTTATGCTGGGAAGATGTAGGTACAGCTAGAAAGTTCTGGAAAACTCCTTTAATGCGAAATTCTAGATTCAAACATCTACTGCCTTAAAACACTCTTATTGAACACTATTTTGCCTGATTGGTGTTATGTGTTTTATAGCTCAGGATGTGAAGGACTATATTGTGCATTATTTTCTTACATAATTTTATTATATAAATCTGCACTGCATGAACACAGAAGTCAAATGGTTTCACAGAAGTCAATGGTTTCACACTATTTATTTGAATAGGCCTCTTTGTATTTCAGACATACTTGCATTCCTTGTCTGTTAGATTACGACATAATAATCTATTTTTAATAGGATAGTTCCAGTTTCTTGGTCAAAAAAGCACTTTTAACATCCACTACAGAAATAAATGCACTTTAGAAACAAATTTAGTAAGTAACAAATTTTATCTGTTGGTAGGCAACATTTCTTAGATGCCTATGTTCTAAATTTTAAATGAGGATAGCAATTTTTATTGCTTTCATCTCAAAGAGCTTTAACTGATGAGACAGCTGTGAATGGAAACCTACCCATGGAACCTCATGTTGAGCCAAGTATGTTCAACAATCCACTACACAGATGAACAGAAAATGCTTCTTCTCTCTCCTCATAAAAAATTCATTGTATATTAAGCAGCTATTCTACAACCAGACTCCAAAAAGAAGCTGCCAAACTGAAAATCCCTAATAATCCTCAAGGAAATTTTCAGAATATTCTTTGCAATGCAAATATGGATGAACCATAAGTCAGGAGTAACTGTCTTTTGGAGTCTGTCCCTTCTTGATTATACCTGTATCACACCTGGTTAAATTACAGCAATTGATTTCACAGAATATCTGTCTGAGAAACCTGGCCAGTTTTAATAAGGATTTTGTCCTGGAAAACTTCAATGGGCTGCTCCATTTTGTTCTTTGTTTAATTTCCTCTCCTACATTACTTTTTAATCTCTCATCTTAGAGTAACTGCATTACAAAAGAACCTCATGGGCAGAAGTGACTGTCTCTCAACCACAATTTGTTGACTTTTGTATTGGAGCACACTAGGAAACCACTCAAGATGTTCTTGAAAGCAATTAGGGTATTGGCTATATTGGGAGGCCCTCAGGGTTTACAAGCTCTCTTAGCATGAGACCAATTTATGGATGCTTAAGTTGTAATGAAGCAGAAAAAGTATAGACAAATAAACAATTTAAAAATATTTAAGTCTCTGGAGCATGCTTCTGACATATTTTCCAAGTAGCAGACTACTCTATGATTTAATAATAGGCTTTTTTCTTGAGAAACACTAAAAACTTTAAAATTAAACAGTAGCATGTCAAAGCTGAAAAGGCAGGATGATATTAAGAGAAAACAGCAAGGGACTTGACCCTTCATCCAGCCCAGAAGCAATAATCCATAAGAGCTAAGAAACTCTACGTAATAGAGATGAAGTCTAAAATGTGATCTTTAGAGAAGCTGTCAAACAAATCTCATTAAATCCACAAGTACTGAAAGTTCTTGAATAATAGACATGATGCTATAATTTCAAGCATTCCAAAAATGTGATGAAGTCAAAAGTTCAACTTTTCCTTACAAATTCTGCCATGTTAATAATTCTGATTATGGTGCTCAGAAGAATAGCAGTTTTATGGACAAATAAATTCATGTTTTGAATTCAGCTTTGTAATTTTTTTTACAAGAGTAGCAAATCATGAAGGCATGATGCCCTTAAGAAACATCCATTAGTAGTTTCATACACCCGAACAACAGATTGGGGAGTTCAAAAAGACCCTCAAGAATGGAAGATATCAGGCATAAGAAGTGTTGAGAAACTATTTATGTAACTGAGCTGTAACCTTGGAGTCAGAAATCTAAAAGGTTATTCGATATTAATGTCTATCACAGCTTTGTGCAAAATGCTGCAAAGGTGGCACTAATAAGTATAACAAAAATTGAATTCTCACACAGATATGAGTTTGTTTGGAGTCTTTTTCTGGAAGATATAGAAGCAGTCCTGAGGGGACCATGATGGAAACTGCTAAAAAAGATGACCAAGACAAAAGCCAACTGCTGGGGCAGTGCTGTCACCTGAGCTGCAATGGGGGCTGCTGTCAGGGGTAGTGCAACAGGCTGGGTCATTCCCTGCCTCTCACCTTCTACTTTGTTTAAAACATGCTTTTAAATTCCTTTTGAACCCAGTGATCAGTACTGACTTCTTTTCCCTCCCTAGTGCACTTAGATTATTAATGTGGGAAGAATGCCCAAGACTGATACACAGTCATTCTAGGACACTTAATTAAATTTCATTTTATTCTGGCTTGGATGATGAGTATTGACCAATTTGCTTGCAGTTAGCTCCTGGCCTATTTAATTCCTTTCAAAATCCTGCTCACCAGGCCAGTGAATTCTGGCTATTAACACTACAAGGAAATATCCCATTTTAGTTTTGTGAACACTCTATTCTCACCAGAGCTAAACTGCAGAATTGATGCTGTACCAGCTGACTTGCACTAGAGATCCAGAAGCAGCAGAAATATCATTCAGATGGTGGTACAGGCCAACTGGGAGGCCAGCTGGAGATGTGGAGTGATGCACAACAGGAATAGCCATCCAGTCTCCTTTACAGAACAAACCTAGCAGCAAGTTGCAAAGCCAAATGGACTATGCTTTCTATTCAAGAAGGTACTATAAATTAAGAGTTGCATCTTTCTTCTCCAAAATATTGCCCTATTTATAGACTAATATTACTTCTGTAAACCAGCACAAACCACAAGACAAGAAGAAGCTCATTTGAATAATCTACTGTTGAGAACACCATAGCACACCTCTGATTTGCTGAAATGGTCCCCACACTCTTTGAATCCAGTTATTTCTCCCTAGTATTTATTGCCTACTTTGAAGCTAGCACAGAAGTCAGTAGAGTAAGATTACTGAAAAGAACAGAAGTTTTAAAATCTTATTTTGCACTAGAGGACCCTCTAAAGAGAGCATGGAAACAAGTACCCACAGGAGACAAAAAGCTGTAGGATCCCCTACTTCTGCTCACAAAGAGGGCTCACTAGAGAGACTAAAATGCTTGCATTTATACAGTGCCCTTAAGTGTTATTACTTATTACCATTTATGTGATTACAGGCTGTGTTCATAGCAATAAAATAAAGCTAAGCTTGGGTAGTACTAATAGCCCAACTAATTACACTGCTATAAAAGGTTTATGGGTGGTATAAATTTCAATATTATTACTACCATGGCATGACATTCACAGGCTTTGTCTAAAGGAAGGTGTTGGAAAGCCAATCTCCATGTGCTCTATTTTTGCTTTAATTCATAAGCAATTAGTGACGATAACAGGATACAGGACCATTCCCACCTGGCTGTAGGACCAACTTAAGTCATGTCTAATCCCACAGCTACAGTAGAAAAGCATTATCATTATGGATTCCTGTTTAGAGATGGAAAAGATCAAAAGGGGTTTTTTTCTCATTTCTATGGTCATTTAAAATGCCAGCAGTGTTCCTTTAGCTGTGCCCAACCTTGTCAGACGTCAAGAACAATCTGCCATATTCACCTGGAAAATTAAAAACTCTCTCATCTTCTACTTTGTGAATTTGCTCTTATTAATAAAGAGACATGACCCTACTTTTATCTACACTCAGAAATGGCAGAAGATCTATTTAGGAAGGACACCACCTTTAATGATATTGCTTTGTAGAATACTTCATGGGTTTTAAGTGATATTACAGATAAATTCAAAAGTGTCAGAATGATGCTATTTGGTGTTAGAAAATAAAGAAATCTTCCCAGAGATTACTTCAACTCCTTGAGTAAAATTAGGCAGTTGAAGGCAGAAAATATATCATGGAACTCCAAATTTCTATAGGGTACAAGAAAAGACCCTGAATTTGTTCTACACTGTTCTACTTCCTATATCAAAACAGAAAGTGGACCATTGCTGTTTCATCAGTAGGGGAAGGAATCTTACAACAAGACAGCTCAAGTTGCCAGTGGGGCATTTGAACCAAGCAGGAAGTGCAGAAAGGAAACACAGGAGAGCTTCTTGATCAGGTGGCTTTGCTTGCATGTCACCACATAAATTGAGCTTTCTAATATGATGGATTTAACTAGGCAACTGGGAACAGCAGGGAAGGAGGAGCTGTTCACTTACTGGAGCCAGAAGACAAAAGGGGGTCTGCCAAAGACAGACAAAAAAATATTGACAGTGATCATCCAGAGTCAGGAAATGAGGATTCACTGTTACTGGAAGGAGCACACTGCCACATACTGTTGCTGAGTGGGAGGGTGAGATGGCAAAGTCATTACAACTGGTTTTAGAATGAACAACTGGGGCCATTGCTGGGGCATCAGCCCACCAAGACTGAAAAGGATCTTATAAATTGGATTGGAAATGCATGTCACCCAGGACGTAGCTGTACCTACGTTACCCCTTGTGAGACTAAAGCTGCAAGACCTGCAGGATATTCTGATACTGGATTCCAGCTGCAATGCCTTATGAACCTCAGTGGGCATGTAGGTAGACACAATTGCTTCAGTACCTTCCTAAGAGTTCATTCTACAAGGTAACTGTCAAAAGTGGCAAATAACATCTTGTCCTCCTTCACAAGCTCCACCTGCTGCCAGTAGATTTTCTTCCTTTTACAAGCAGAGGGAGCAGGCAGCCATCTCAACAACACTTCAGCAGACTGTGTGCTTTTGGTGGCATGGGACACTTCTGCACTCAGTGAAGGCTCTACACTCTATTATCCTTCTAAAATCTTAGATCAGTGGACAAACTGCTCACTGGGCATAACATCCTGGCACTGTTCAGTCTTTTCACTCATTTGCCATTATTTTACCTTCCTCTGGCCAAGAAGAGCACAGGCATGTGTAGTCTCATTTTCAGAGTGTCAAATACCAAACCTATCAATCAGGCAGGCACCCTTCTCACTACAGTCAACCACAAACACACAACAATTTCTTCAAATGAAATATCTCATTCGAAATATGAGAGAGAGCTTACAGAATCTCATTATGCTGAACACAGTAAACTTGATACTATAAGAAGAAATTGAGATTCCATGTTTGAAAACTTTTCTTTGCTACCATGTAAGAAACATAGTTCTTATGAAACTCAGAGGAGGTATTTTCAGTTGCCAAAACTAAACAAGGGTTTTAAGAAAAAACCAGACATATTTATTACCATTAATTTTATAGAACAGTGTTCTATAAAAGCTGGCAGCGCTGTTCTGTACAAAACACAATGTTTGGCAGTTTGTTTCACTGCCTCTGCTGATTTTCTTTCCTGTTCACAGCAGAGAAACAAGAATAAGATTATACTTTAAACAACTTGTTCAGAGTTACACATTGAATCAAAGCTAGAAATAGAATTTTGACACTTTAAGCTTGTTGTGTAATGCATTTGAACATACAGCACCTAGAATAAAACAGCTTTTAAAGGCACTCAGCAACCACAGTAATGGACAGATGGACAGACAGATAATCTGTGTGCTTCTGGTGTGATTAGCTGCCTTGTAGGAACCTGTGCTGTACAGAACTGCACCTGCAAATTCCTTAAGACTGTGCTTGACTGAACTCTAACCACAAGGGGCACACCTTTCAAACATAACTTCATTGGTTTTATTTCCATGGCAGCAGCTGTGAAAAGGTTATCCTGCTCAGATTAATTGCACCAGTATTTGTGATGAAATGTTTAATCATCAAATCCCTATCAGATACTATTCATATTTACTATATTTCAAAAAGATAGAAATGCAAATTTGTCTGTGTTACTAGAGCACATAGCTCAAAAGCTGATTGGACTCTTCTGTGTTATTAAAATGCCTGACTTCAAAATAGTCTATGTTTCCTCGAAAGTCATCTTTATGAAAAATTCTCATTACAGCTTATACATAAATCAAATCTTTGTGAAATTTAATTCAATTTCTGTCTGTATTTTGGATATGGATGCGATCCATTACTGATATAGTGAAAATGCAACTCTGTGACAGAGAAAACATTCTAAAAGGCAGGTGCTTTTCTTTTTTTCTCTTGCTCTATGGTACATATTTAACCTTTATACATTTTATTATTTCAGACAAAGGCCCTCATAATTTGGTCTTATTGTATCATTTATTTTGATAACAGCATGCCTTGTACAACCCAATATTGCTGCTTTGATGTTAATTTCATTTCTCCTCCTAAAAATAGTAAACAAGTTTTATCCACATGAAACTGTATTGGAATAAAAATTGTTCCTAACATATTAATGTGGAGTAAGTACAAAAGAAGCTGATGCCTCATTCAGAATCAAAGGCAACGTCTGAGGATAATTTCAAAGATGTGATCAGTTAAGAAGCAATTCCCATCTATAGGTAATATTTGGAATAAATTATAACAATGCTTATAGGATGAAGACAGGAAAGCAGGGAGAGGAGTCTAACACAAATGAAAGGACTCTAAAAGACAAAATCAAAACTAAGAAGAGAAATAAAGCTTTGGATGGCACTGACAGAAGGACAAGCAGCATAAAAATTACTTTGGTATGGCAGGGATAAATGGAGTCAGCAGGGAATTCCTCCGATCACAGATGTGACACAGGGCTCTCAAATTACACAGAGGATGTGAACTGCTGTTCTCCAGGCATGCTGACTCACTCAGCTTTCTGCAAGCCTACATCACTGTTTTGGTCTCAGCTCCCACGGCTCTTTACAGCTTTGTTTCCTTGATTTACATGTCTGTTTGTCTGTTCAGGCAATCTCTTCACAGTTTCATTGTATGTAACCTCCAAAACCTTCCAGAGGGCTACAGAAAGATCATAATGTATTTATGTTCTGAAGTCAAAATGAAAAATTGGTTTCTGCTGCACTTTGCTTTTTGGCAGGTTCAACCGAATTCTAAACATAAATTCCATGTTCTGTCTTGTGGCTATCTCTGTTTCAGCCTCAACGTCATTTGGTCTTTTCAACCAGAACTGGACAAGATCAAAAGACAATTTTTCTCTGAACAATTATTCCCTGAGGGAGTCAAGGACTTAGAAAGGGGTACCATCAACTCTTGTCCATAAACAGCCAACCCCCCACAAATTTGCAATTTGGATATGGTTGGTCTGGTTAGTAAAAATATAAAACCCAAACCTGACTGCCCAAACAGCCAGCCCCCATGTAACCATTTGGAGACTGTGCCATCTGCAATTTCAGGCATCTAGAGCATTTGGTTTTGCAGCCTGTCCCTGCTTTTGAGTTTGACAGAGGCAAACCACAGATTTCTATTTCCACATGCAGGAACCGAAATCCCTTTTGCTCCTCTCAGTCATCTCACCACTGGAAACAGGGCAGTTTGGGCATTTGCAAGAGATGATCATTGAGAAATGTCACTTTGTGACTCCAGGGCCATTCAGAGTTGGGAAACCAGAGATCAGTTCTTCAGGAAATAGTCCTTGAGAAACTATTCTGTTTATGAGCTCCTGTCTGCAGTCCCTTTCCCCAGCAGTTCCCTCACAGAGTCCTTTTGTCAATCAAACCAGTGAAATCAGAGTTCCAGCAGTGATATTTCAAATCCTTTCTGCAGTGACACACAGCTAATTGAGTACTACTTTCCCATGCTGGGAACACTTGACCACTAGAGGGGAAGAATGACCGAGGCAGGTCTTAGGGAGGGATCTGAGCAGTGCTGGTGGAAACACTCCTGTGCCTTCTCTTCTAAGAGGAAAAGGCTGACTGCAGTCTTTGGAAGGTCTGTTTGGTGACTGTACAGTTGTGCCACACACCCACGGCCTTGGTGCTTAGGGCATAGAGAAGGGACCAATAAAACAAAAATAATCCTCTTGCTAAGGATGCTGCTGGGCTGCAAGGGTGATTTCCAGAGCAAATATCTGTATTTTCTGAGCTTTCCCACCTTGCAGATGTCTGACAACGTTCCTAAGAACTTCTTGTCTGACCACGTCTCCCTGAAGCCTCACCAAACTTAATATCTCATGTTAATATTTTCCTTACCTACTAGATGGCACCCACAGTTGAGAGGAAGCACTGGTTGTGCTTGACAAAAGATTTACAGAAATATAAAGCTCCTAACTGAAATCCTTGCAACACGATTTCCTGTATCTATATATTATCTCTAGAAGATACTTTTCTAATACTGGTTCTTAAATTTAGTAGGTGATTGCTGTGCAGTGAGTGGTTCAACTGGGTCACAAAATCTCCTCTGCAAATTTAACTTAGGAGGTCTTGGTACTTTTTATGATCATATAATCATCACTAGGAAGTGATATAATTTTGGAAGAAAGTGAATAAAAAACATTTCTCACTATCATTCAAAGCTCTGAAATACTTATTATCAGTGTATCTATTAAAATACTTATTGTATATACTTTTTTGTATTTAAAGCAAGGGCTTTGAAGTCAGCAATGTTAATAGGTAATAAAATTAAGTTGTAATGAAGAAATTTAGTTTACTAAATTCCTTGAAGAGGAATGCTTTATTCCTGAATGGCACTGTTGATATGGGATATGATTTTCAGTTGAAAATCACTATCAGTAATTTGTTCATAAATCTTCACTGCAGATATAAATTTTGGCTTCTACAACTAATTAATTCCAATTAACAAATACTGCAAAAGGAATGACAAACATCACTGCTATTGATCCCATCACCTGCTACTTCCTTAATTCTACTGGTTTTTGTACCTGCCAATAATCTCTCTTTCAATACCCAGAGAGACAATTTTTTCAGTGAAAAATTCTGCTTCTTTAAGTGTTGCTTACATCTCTAACCAATAATTGGTCAAGTCCATTAAATACACCTCTGTATATAACAGATTAAATCTATAAAACATTAAACAGAGCTCATGAAAATACAAAATAAAAGCAACAGTGGAAAATGTTAATAGTATGACAGATAATTTCTGAAAAAACATACTCAAGCAGTTTATCTCTCAATATTGTCATTAACAGAAGATAGACTGTTCCCTCACCAAAGCAGGATTCATTAAAATTATGGAAATAAACAAAAGCTTCACCAAACACATATGAAGAAATGTCTCTGTAATGTACACAGGGACAGCTGACAATGAGTTTCCATTTTTATATCACTGTTCAAAATATTAAGAAAAAAGGAGGTGCCATTTTGTCAGGTTACTGACAAAATCTGAAATATTGGACTAAAAAAACCTGATTCTTTTGTGAAAAGATAGAGAAGGAATGTTGATAGAATTAGAAAATTTGCAGTAAGCAGCTTCCAATCTGGAATGAGTTGCTGCAGTACTATCAGGTGGGCATGTAAAGAAAAACGAAGGTAATTGTGGAAATTTAAAGCAGAAACATCCTGTGTAAATTTGAAGATGGGATTTTCTTTCTTGTGGCAGTTGGCTTGTGCTTATTTGACTGTTTAAGTTTGAATGTCTGATGCACATACTTAGAAATTATTTTTTAAACATTTGGTATGTACATATGCTTAAAAATACCTATTCATAGAAAGCACCTTGTGCTTTTCCACACAAATTTGTTGACACAGCACCTCTACATTTTAGACTCCCTTCTTTCTCTACAAAGAGGGCTTTCACTGTCTTCACTGCTTGACAGCTGAAACAAGCACCTTGCTTTTAAATCAGAATTGTTTTTACAAAGGTGGTTTTAAAGAGAGATTAATCAGCCATAAAGATGACATGTCTTCATTCAGCTTTAGGCATGGATACAATCCTTACAGACAGAGACACTGAAATACAGCCTATGTATGAAATGAGTCAGCCCTGCTAAAAATGTTTCTATCATCAAGGCATGGCAACGGTGCAACTCTTGAACAGACACTCTGGGAACTCTTCCTTGCAATCACACACTTTTGTTAATAGAAAAGTAAACTTATACAAGGGGAAGTAGTTATGTATACATGCCCAAACTTCAGTATTGTCTTGTATCTTATGTTTATTTCAATGGGCTCCTGAAAAGATCTTGGTGACTGTGCTCTCTATTTTGAAAAAAGATTCTATTGAGCAGTCATTATATTACTGGCAAGAAATACTACTGTAAATACCACCATCATTTGTCTTCTTAAAAGCAGGTTGTTCTGAGATATGACTTGAGTTCTCTCACCTTGAAGCAGCAACACATTTCTTTTCTGCAGTGTGTCATATCCTTCAAAGAAAAAAAGAGCCCTGCTTTCTTTTTTATTGGTTTTATTTTACTCCATGCTTCAGAGAAATAGTCTTCTGATAAAAATGGACTATTTTATATTTTCTAGGCAAACAACAATAGAAGAAACACATCCAATACCCTTGCTAAATGAAAAGTGGCTGGATTCCCCCATTTCTAATACTCCATTCACCAGAGCAAAAGTCGGTGGGTTTGAGTGCTCATATCTCAGACAATCACATACTGCAGACTCACAAGCATTCCCAAGTATTATTATCCATGCAATTTCAGTGTTACAGCTGCAGTGGGGAGAAATGTGAAAGTTTTAGTCCTCTTTCTGTACAGTAACTTCTACTGATTATTACTTTCCCTACAGATCCTCAGGAGAGCACTTTCCCAGAGAGAGAGGCAGTCTGCCATAGGTATAAAACACCAGTGGGAAGAGGAACATGTGTCACTTGGGAGGTGATAGTGGTACATGCCAATTGTGCTATCATTGAAAGAGGACCTAAAATATCAGGGCATATGCTTTTTGATGCAACATGCTTGGCCCTTGGCAGGGTTTCTCCACCTTGCCATCTGACATGCTGTGGTTCCTCACACAACATGTCAAACATCCACTTAAAATTCACTCAGACTTCCATTGTGAGGCTGTTTCTGTAACTTCAGCTCCTGCCAGCCTACCACTCCCTGAGTTACCTGGTTTTCTTAGAAAGCACTCAATCCAATCATCTCAGGCCAGTGACTGCTGGCTGCCTGATTCAATGACCAAGTTCATGCAGACCTCTTATCTCCAGCTTTAGCAGGGACCAGTTCCCAAAAAGCATTCCTGCATCAGGCTTGATTCAGTCATGAGAGCATCAGAAGTTCATTGGAATCCTTCAAGTGTTTTTGATGCTCTCTTCAGCTTTGGAATACAATCTTGACACATGACATTTTGTCTCAAGACAAAATTTAACCCAATTTAGTTTCAGCACACTATTGCAAAAGACTCCACAGGTTCCTTCACCAGCATCCATGCATTCTGGAATTCACATCCATGGCTGGGAAGAGCTCACTGGTGACTTGGTTTTCCCATGGAAACCTTGGCAATTGGCAAGTTTCTGTTCCCCTCGTGGCATTTCATCTCTTTCAATTGCTATAAAAGTTGTGAGAGGACAAGAAATGTTCCTAGTCATGCTGTGGCCTGTTTCTTTTCATATGCCTGCCCAAATGAGCAAGAAGCCTAGCTCAGGAAAACATGAAGTTCTCAAATCTTGAGACGATAAGCATTACAAAATAATTCTACAAATATATTCTACCAAAAATACATAGTTTGAGGTTTTTTATATGCACACATGTATATAATTAGGCGTGTGTGCATGGAAAAACTCCATCAATGTAAACCACCTCAGGTCCTTTTAAATTGAAACAAACCTCTTACATGCCAAACTTAATAAATAAGGGCAGTAGTTATTATTTTTCTACACCAAGATGTTGAAATCTCAATAGGACACTTGAAAGCACGTTCAAACCAAAGATTGCGACTAGCAATGAAAACAAACAGCATATATCAAAATTTATGTTGATGAACATGCCACTCCCTCCCTTATGTCATCAATGATGCAAATCAGTGCACATCCATTTTATTAAAACAGTGACAGTCCCAGGCTCTACTCTGGGGTATTAAAACCACTTTCAGAATTAGGAAAAACAAAACCAAGTATCAGATCACACAAAGATAATCAGAGCAGTATGGACAAGTGATATTGTGTAAACATTCTAGTAGCTGCACAGAAGCAAGTTCATTAATATTTAACTCAGGAAAGGCACAGATGCATAATTTTCCTTTGAAACCTTATTTGCTATATTTCTGTAACAGTTACAAAAATATCCCTGTGAACTGTCACTGTGATATAACTGAAAACTAAGGGGTAAGTGCTCCTTTGAGACATGCACATGGCCTCTCCCTCCCCTGTGCTTTTGGAGCACTCACTACTGCTGTCAGCAAAGCTCCCACCTTTACCTCAAAGTTCCCTTCTCTCATCAGGGAAATGTGTGCGAGAAATGGAGGAGGCTGACAGACAGCATAAATTATCCTTCTCCTTTTCTCTTTAATGTTAAATCAGGAAAGATAATAATAGGGAGAGGTTCTAAAAGAGATGGTTGCTAATGACCTTGAGCTGCTCTGCTCTGTAGTGAATTGGGTCTAAAGCATCCCCAAGGCTTGTGAAGCAATGGTGCAGCCAAAGGGACTAAGAGGTGCCAGGTCCCTGCATCCCGAGCACCTTCCAGAAGTAACTTGGTGTCCTCTGACCTGTGCTTGGCAGCTCATGAGCAGAAGGGAGAGCACACAGCACAACTGCAACTTGAATATTGAGTGCTACATTTATAAACATTCTTTCAGATGAAGCTGCAGTTATTGTTATAGCACTATCATCCAGAAATGTAACAGGAATTCAAGGTGACCAGATGCCAATAGCTAACAGTTCAGCCAAACACAAAGGAAAAAAATGCTTACAAAGTGGTAGGTAAACTTACAGGATATTTGTACATTTTTGCCTCAAAGATATATTTAGTTGTAAAAATAAATATATGTATTGTCTTGGTAGTAAGGGATATTAAAGAAGACAAAATCACTGCTTGTGTTAGGACTAAGTATTAAGTATGAGGCAGAAGAGTAAGTTGAGAATACAGCTTTATCCTACTCACATAACTTCTTATTCCCTTGATTCATGCTGTCTTATAGTCCTTATTTTAGAAAAGGTAGTACTTCCAAACCTTCAGAAAGGATGCGATCTTCACAGGGACTTTGCTGCAAGTCTTGTGTACAGTTTACAACTGGGTTCTGCAAAATGGGATGCTATTGAGACTTTGATTTAATGAAAACTTGGGAAGTCAATTCAATTCACTGCAGGAACTGCTTTGTTCTTTCATTATGATTCTTTTTTAATGAGAAAGACGATCGCAAGGATAAACTCTATTCCTCTGAATTTTTACACTAATTACATACAAAGCACCATTCTGGCAGAGTGGGACTTATCTCCTTCAGGCAATACAGTTATCATCTTGTAACCACACTTCAAATCTCCCATATGAACGCTGGAGCTACGTGTGCTGAATGTGGATCCTGCTACCCTGGCTAGCTGTTTGGCTTGATGAATGTTTAAATATTCCATAAATCACAGGGAAATACTGATACTGCATGAAGAGGCAGAGACAACCCTTGCATTCTGCTTACAGCTGTAGGATCAAGGGTGTACTATTTTATCAGAACCATTAACTTTCCTCATTGAAGTGGGAAGGGATGGTTGGTTTTGCAAACAGTACTTGAGATGTTTATGTATTAACAAGAGCCAGACCCATATACTACCTCTACAAAGGACAGTTAATTCTACCAAAAAATCAAGTGTTTGTGATTCAGCTCACATCCTTATGAGACAATTTATTATTTGACACACTGTGAGGCAATCTGGGCTACATAGGGAGCTTCATTACCCTCAAATAAAATTACTGAGGACAACATTCACCCCTCTGCAATACCCTGATACTGTGGAGTAAGTCTCAAAGCTCAATCTGCACTCATGACCACAATATCTCAGCACTTCCAAGGCTGTGCTATGCAATACCTTACTTTCTACCTGCTCAAAAGCCTTGATTTTTTCACCTGCAACATCTGTGCCCCTATCTGAGCCTGTGGTACAAAATACATGTAATGGCACCTGCAGAGATGGAGACAAAAATCAAGCAGCAAGATGCATAAGGGGTAGGTACAAACTGCACTTCCTCAGAGCTTCCTTGAGCCTGCCTACTCATCCTTCTAGTGATGAGGTTTATCTTCTCAAACAGGAACTCACTGACTTGTGTTCAGATTGGCACTGTCTTCAAAAGACTGGCAGGGCTCCTGGAAAAGTTAGGAAGGAGGGAGCTTTCCAGGCTCAGCAACAAAATCTAAATCCTTATCCAAACATAAATGCTTGCAAATATATGTTGCAAATTTGCCTCTCAGACTTAGGTGCTGGCATCACTAAGAAAAGTATGACAGCATGAAATGCCACATTGTGATGATTTTTTCTAAAAATGATGATTCTGCTAAATTCCACTAGCTACCTGTGATTTTGCAGCTGTGAGCTGAGTAACTGCAATGTTTCCCATTTTATTGCATCTGTGGTTTCTATTTATGGACTTACTGGCATGAAATGGCCACAGCTGGCTAAATGCTCCTAAAATGAATGTACATTTACCTCCAGGGTAAAACTGCCTTTTTCTCAAGTAGTATACTCAGTATAGACATAGCCTCACAGCAATGATGCAGCATCTTGATGCAAACATGGTTCATCACCCAGGACTTTGGCCAGCCTAAAGCTCAGCATCCCTTTCACGCTCACTGAACTCAGTGCCTGTAAGGTTTGCTCTCATAAAATATGCACCAGTCTTTGAACCATGGTGCAAATCTGAATGCTGTGTCTAGAAGGTACTGGCTGAGGGCATAAACTTGGCAGCCAGAAAGATGACCAGGTCTGAGCTTCCCAAAGTGAGAGTGGCCTGAACCGCCTGATTTGAATCTTCCAGGGACTTTTTTACAATGAGAGGAACCCCGAGCGCAACCTTAGAACAAGTTCATTCTCTGTGTGGACAAGACCTCCCATTCCCACATTTAGGTCAAAAGAATGGTTAGAGAACTCCCTTTTTTCCCTGTGCTCTTGTCTGCATCAGCAGGCACAGGAAAAATGAGGTGTTCCCATCCTTTCACACACAATGCCTTCTTGCAGCTTTTGTCTTTGATGGCACAAAGGATACTTCCTTGAGCACCAAAGCTATTTTGAAAGCAACCTAGTAACAAGAGGTCTCTCAGGGTTGAACGAGCTGCGTCAGGGATCAAGGGATACTACTGCAGAGAATGCTACAGCACAGATGCTTGATTAGGCCAGGCCTTTATTGCTTTGGGGTTATCATGATTGTATTAGTGATTGCATCATTAAACCAGGACACACAGTGCTCACGCTTAACTGCTGCCACCTCCGTCCTAGAGGAACAGTGCTTTCCAATTTTCAGCTTCTATGTGCTATGGGATGTATGTGATTTATTCCAATGATACCATGCAGGAGCATATAATGTGCTACTTTGGCTGGGATTAAAAAAAAGAAAATATATTTTGTAACACACGGTGCATGTTGTGGGTTTGGACAGCAGGTGCCTTACCTAAAGATCAGGAACACCTCATTGAGAGAAATAACTCCAGAAAGAAAAAGCTGAGGGGCTTTTTGAGCCCCTGCCATTTTATTTGCCCTATGTTTGGGGCCAGGAACCCTCTCTGTAAGTGTTTATTTGTACCTTGTTAAACAGCTGGCAAAGCAAAACACACATGATGGGAATGAAAATTGACTAAGCCCTGAGATGCTTGGTCCTTTGTGTGGGTGGAAAGGAGCAGCAGGGCCAAAGCAGAAAGCATCTGTTTGCTTGTCAGTGTAACAAGAACAGCTGAAAGTGAAAAAAAAAAACCCTGAGGATTAAAAAATACCATCCAACCTCTCTGCTAGGAATAGCCAAACAAATCAAAACAAAAGACAGAGGTCAAGTCTACTGGTTCTAACCCTGTCTTTTGTATCCCAAACATGTTGGTGTTTTTTTTTTTGTTTTTTGGTTTTTTGGGGGTTTTTTTTGCCCTGCCTTTCCAGCTATGTGGAATAATCATACTGTGCTGAAATTGTATTTGTTTTAATATTATGGCTAAGAATGCAAGAGGACTTCACTGGACTGGGAAGGGAAATTCTGTGGTTTAGAGCAACCATCATAAAGATAACTTCCTAAGGTTCTGTATGAAAACTTTACATACCTGAAAAGTTTCATACCTCACCGAATTGTTATCACCTACAGAGTAAAAAAATGAAGGCTCATTCAGCAGCAGTCAACATTTTATAGCAGGAAATTTAAAAAACTCAATTGGAAGTAGAATGAAAATTCAAACACAATTATTATGTAAATAGAACTGAACAGAAATCTGGCTCTAGTCACACTGGGTTTTTTCCAGCTAGCTTGCTGTGGTGTCCATGATATGATAGGCAAATCCCAAATACATAACGTATCATAATCCTTGCTCCTCTGAGCATGCTATCCAAAACTGAAAATTGCACATTACAATAAAAGATCTCTGCAATTTGAAGTGTCTGTAAATAGGCAGCATTCTAGTTTCATTTCTCCTAAAGTACAGAATTCCCTCTGAATATGAAAAGGGCTCTTCAGATCCCAAACAAAGGGACTATTTGGCTGACCATTTTCATAATAAACATATCCCACACGGTTTGGCATCCCTAATTAGAAGCCCAGAGTAATTAGGAGAAAGTACATTGCAGACAGCAATGTGTAACACAGCAGGGAGATTCTGCAGCGCTGCTATGAGAATACCAAAGACCTGAAGGTCATTATTTTTCACTGGTTCCAAGCCACACTTGCTGCTGTGTTTCATTTTTACAATGCAGAATGATCATGGCCCCTTGCACTGGGAGGGCTGTGAGAATCACCGAATCAGAGAATGGTTTGGGTTGGAAAAGACATTGAAGATCATCCAGTCCCAACACCCCTGCCATGAGCAAGGACACCTTCCACTAGACCAGGTTGCTCAGTTCCCCATCCAAATTAGCCTGGAACACTTTCAGGGAGGGGGCATCTAAACCTAATTTCAGTCAAATGCCATTTCCCCCTGTCCTCTCTCTACATACCTTTGTAAAATGGAAGAGATGAGGCAGCTGGACATGCCCTGCCCTGTGCTTCAAGGACAACATCACCTCTCCTAGCAATGTCTGCCACGTGTTTGCAGGCCAGTGTGTGGGATGAGTTGTTGCCTTGAGAATCCAAGGACCCCTTCTATCACAGGTAGACAGGACAATAAAGCTACTTGGCTGTTGCTTTGACCATTTTATTTTACTGGAGAGATAACCAAGCTCTTTGTTTTACAGCAGTGGCATGAGCATGCTTAGGAAACTGAACAATGATGAAATGGATCTTTTCTAATCAAAATCACTCCCTGTCATCCTCAGTGAAGAGGAAATTCTGACAGGATCAATGCCTTTCCAGAAGACATTTCATCTCAATGGTACAACATATATTGTCCAAAGTACATGATATCTAATATAGTTTGATCAGCTTAAATAATATACTTTGTTTGTTTCCCAGACAAACAGGATTGTTCTCACTGGCAATCGACAAAAAAAGGTGTTGGTTTAAAAGAAATTCTGTTATGTCTACCTAAGTTAAGTGCATCATACTAGCTTTGTATTAATATACCTTCTCTAGTGGAAGGGAATTAAGTAAAAAGAGACATTTACCCTTTCTATCATTCAATAAATACCTGACAAGCACTGCAGTGAAAAAAAGCAACATCTTTATGGTTGTCTATCTCCCTTCAATTAGCTGGTTTTGGTCAACTTTGGTGAAGTAGGAGTGATGCTGGGGAGGGGTTCCATTATCTAAATGGAAATACGTTCTTGGATAGCAGACACATCAGGGAATTACATATGGCTGAGACACCAATGGCATAAACCACCCTAAGATAGAAATGCTTAAAAAAATGATATGCCAGTAAAAGGTCTGCAATGTTACCAGTCTCACAGGACTCTCTGGCTTACTCAGGGGCACAGATCACCTTTAATTATATGTCAAATCTAAGATACTACAGTTACTGTAGGGAAAACTCTATTTCTATTGACAGATGATATAACCTCATACTCGGCCTAGAAGCAGAATTCATCCAGACATACAGACATACACAAAAAATGCTTCTGATCTAGCAAATTATTGCCATCCCTTAGTACTGGTGGGCTGAAAACACTCAGCAACGTGTTGCACTAAAATTCAAGGAACAGCTTGCAATGCGGAGCCCTACTCACGCAGAATCTGGCCCTCAAGGCTTTATGGTTCCCGTCTGTTCAGGAGACACTTCCATTGCTCCCTCATTTCCTGTTTTCCAGAATAACAAAAAAATAGTAGTTTCGGGTTTTTTTCTGTTTTTAATGATGTCTAGTAGATGTGTTGTTTTCATTTGTAGCATATGTGACGTGGCTTTTAGAAGTAATTTATTTTTGGTGGCAAGCTGCTGATGCTTGCTCCCATGTTGGCTGTTAGCAATTAACACCTTCTGGTGCACTATGGACAATTTCCCACTTACTGCTTTTTAAGGTGCTAAAACTAATCTCCACCAGCCCTACGTGCCACAGCTCCATTTCACCCATTTGAGGCTTTTCTCACGGATAGCCAAGGTTTTTCTCTTCCTCGATTAATAATGACACACGACCCAGAGGACATAGGGAAGTATCCCTCCATGTGTTTGTTAAGCAGAGTCCTCTGCTAACGAGGAGACTGAGGTGAGATAATATGTGTTAAAGCCTTCTCAGAGGTGTTACCATGGACAAACACAAGTTTTGGCTGTGAAAACAACAAGCGTAAGAGGAAGCTACCTCAAGAGAAGGAACTGAGGATGACCTCGATACCTGTGAAATGTTTGGCAGATATATTTTTCATCAGAAAAACCCAAGTTTAGACAAATTCTTCCATTTTTTCATGATCTGTGCCTAAGTGGTATCCATGTTTTAAGGTCCATATGAAAATCTCACAAGAACAGATCTCCTTCAATGCTTTTGTCACTTCTTATTTCTGGTCATGAGAATAAAGTTGCAAAGATGATGAAAAGCCTTACTTACATGGACTTCACTGCTTAGAACTATTGAGTCTACTTTTACTCCTTGAAACTTTTCCTTTTTGAGGATTTAGTTTTGTTGTTTGGGTTTTGTTTTGTTGGAGTTTTTTTGGGTTTTTTTTTTTAACATGGAAATTAAGTTTTAAAAATTCAGAGATTCTGACACCTGCAGGACTGTGCCTCTCCACTATCTGATGATATGTTGATTCATAGCAAGGTGACAGTCCTAATCTATGTATTCATTAGAGTGAGCACTGTGGTAAAATTATTTTGGAAAACAATCTCAACTCAATATAAAAATGTAGTGGACGCTGCTGATGCTGGGCTAACTTTAGCTGCTGGGAGCTGAGCATTCACTGCAGAAGGCTTTAGTCAGAAAAGTTCAGGAGCTTTAATCATCTGCTAATGATGATTTTCAGAGACCAGTGCAAAATCTGCCTTTTCATTATCACTCAGGGAGTATATAAGAACAGCGAGGGACAGCTAAGTCGAAGGGCATCCAGAGTAAATCAAAATTTGGAACTAGCCTCTAAAGAAAGAGGAACATTTTATGTCTTGAGGAAATTATAGCTTTCAGTCCTAGAGTGAATTCAGGGGGTTTTCTTGCTACCTCAAGTGGCACCTCGTTAAACTGTACATTTCTGTCAAAATCCCAAGGATTAATAAAGCAAGGATAGAAAAAGACAAAGGGGTGCAATTATTTTTTACTACAAATCAATTTATGATGGTTTGATTTCTGAAGGAGAAAGAGAATTATTTAAAAAATTTTCAGTCTTTCATAGAGAGTAGAAGAATCATACTTGAAAAAAAGTTTTTTGATTATGTCAGCACTCAGAACAGAATCATCATTAATATTATTATGTGATTTCCATCTGTTAATGAAGCCACATGATTAGAGCTGCTAGAGAAACTGCCTTAATGGAACAAACAGATAATGGATTTGAATAAATACACAAGCAAAAAGACAATGTCAGGCTCAGTCAGCTGGCAACATTAAATGCTGAGTAAATAAATAGGCTGTGTATCGCTGTACCATCCAGCAGGAATGTTATGCTGAATGCCTGGATCACTGCTTTCATGGCTTCTGTAGCCAATATTATCTTGGATTTTTTTGGATGAAACCATCTTTTTGGGTGTTTCTTTGACAGCTCCTTTTCCAGACAATTCCATTGGTACCCTTTATGTGTGCCCTAGCTGTTCATATGGTCTGTAATTAATCACAAGCTTTTTCAAACACCTTCCCCAGCCCTCCTCACTTGTCCAGAAAACATTTTCCACATATTCCTAACACTTTACCACTTAGTTCCCAAATGTATCATATTGGCACAACAGATATTTCTGACAAACTCCCTTTAGTCTACCACTATATTTTTAAACAGTCATAAAATCATTTATAAAGTACCTTTTTAATATATATTTATATATGAGTAAAGCAGAGTGATTGATAGCATTTTTTAGATGTCAATATACACCAGGCATCAAACATTACTCCAAATTAGCCTCTGTAATGCACAGCAGAATGCAGTATCTATATGGGTATACCCTCTCACAAGCCAGCATTTTCAAAAAAGTTAAAATCTATTTAAGAGTCCATTTAGGGACTTGTCTTCCACAGTATCTAAATCAGTTCAGAGAAGGACATTTCTGGGATAGAACTTGTGAACATCTAGGCAATCCTACACTCAGGATAATTATTTTTAAACACAGTTCTCCAGAAAGCTGCTACTAATAACACATTTTAAACCTTTGGCAGAGCAAAGTACGTGGTGATGTTTCCCCCTACACAAACTGAAATATCAAGACAGTGAAACAGTGCCTGAGCAATCTTTCCTTATATAAGAGTCAACATTTCCTTTGCACATTGGCTTTTATCACCTCTGCAAAATGCCAGTGGGGACCAATGTTTATAAAACTTATGTTGTAATATGTTAAAGTGCTTTGTGCTGGAGTACAGAGGTATTTTTTGACTGCTCATTTTTTTGCATAGAAATTAAGTCCTTGCTGCTTTGGAACGCTTTCAGCATTGTATCACAAGACTGTTATATGAGTAAAGAACTTAAGCTTCAGGGTTGTTCCCAAAACATTAAAAGATGTAACATCAAAGAACAATCCAAAAATCATAGTTCCTGTAAGAAAACATGAGCTTTTCAGTATGCTGATAAATGTACCACGGCCTAATACATTCTGTAGTTGTTATCCTCCGCAGAGCCCTACACTCCTCATGTCAGGAGAACACACGATATTTTTTTCTCTTTTATTTAGCTTCTAATCCATGTGTTCTGAGAAGGTGAATAAATAAAATTATTACAAAAAAGAAGAGTGGCTGAGAAATGTACTTAAATGCATTCATTTCCCATACCTCATCTAGAAACGAAACCTCAAAGAAGGGAGGGATGTGCAGCAAAGACACAACCCCCCATAATATATATAGACTGTCAAAGAGAGCATCATTAGATAAACAGTACCAAAGCATACTGCAATGCATTTCCCATTTTGGAGGTCAGACAGGTTACACAGGCCCCATGGCAAAGCAGTGATAGGGCCATGGAGCTGCTCTGCCCAAACCTCCCCTCAGAGAGAGAGCATACCAAAATCTCTCCCTTCATCCCCGACTTCCCAGTAGCTAAAAGTTGGCTGCTATTTCTTTCTGTCTAGTAAGTGAACTACTGAACTGCCACGATCAGCATCCAGAACTAGCAAGCTCTTCTTTGCTTGCACCTATCTTTAAGACGTAAAACATATTAGTATTTCCCAGGAAGGCAAGAACAACCAGAATTCAAAAGTGCTGATGTTTATTTTAGCTTTTAGGTAGCACCCCAGTCCTTGAGATCTAATGATGCATTCTTTGCTAATGAAGATTTGATGGTGTTTCTTTCAGTTCATCCAATACGTATTTCTAGGTAATGTAAATATGGAACAAATGTTAGTGGGATATGTGTACAAATCATATTGCTTGTTGTTCTGCAAAAGCCTTTATCCCCACTGCTTTCTATAAAACAGTTTCAGAGAGACACTTACCTTGTCTGACGGCTAGTGTAGTCGTGTAGACCAGGAACAGAAGGATATAATTGAGGAAGCTCTGAAAAACAGGTGTGTTGGCATGGAAGTCTTCTGACAGATACTTGCTTGTGAGACCAATGCCACAGATAAGGAGGGACAGTACCTGGCCAAGTGCCACAGACAGCAAGAGATCCCTGAAAGGAATGAGAATAACAGACATAAAACACTCAGCCTCCTCACTAAGGAGGAAATGCTCATCCTCCTCCTGGAATCATGTTCAGCATTTCTGGGACATGGAAGAAACATGATGCTTCAGTGAATGAAGGGACCTGCTGGGTATAGCCAACATAACATTTCCATTATTCCTGCTCTTATCATGAGCATAAACATTGTGCCAACATAGTAGCTTTTATTCACATGTTAAACAACAACAGATGGCACGTCCCTACCATTTAATTTTGCATTTCACATTTCACAAAGGATAAATGATAGTTTAAATCAACCAAAGCACAGTGCTGCTTCCTTTGAGCATCCTCCTTAACAGAAAGACCCAGGGTTATCATTCAGACACAGTGGGACACAGCTTTTAGCAGCCAAAGAGAAAAAGAAAATAAAGGATCATGTTTCATCATCAAGATGAATATACATTTCATCATATAAACTATTCTTTCCATCTACTATGCAAATATATTTATATTTCCTTTCACCTTTCTGACTGCTTACTTTCTCTTCTTGATGGGAAAAGGAGATTCCAGTTTTCCCCTTCCTGTCTCCTTCTGGTTGTTAGAAATATACTTTCTGGTTAGGCTTTTTGCTTTAATCTGTTTTTCTTATTTTTCATCTCCAGTATCTTCTGCATTCTCCTATTACAACCCCATTCTCTTTTCCCACAGGTCTCAAATAGTTTCTTCTTTTGTGCATGTTCTCTGTCTTCCCATAATTTTCTCTTTACTGCAGAAATTGCTGTATCTGAAAGACTTTCAGATATATCTTGTTCCCTCCAAATACCTCCATCTCTTTTACTCTTCTTGTAGAATTTATTATCTAACCACACAGCCCAACTGAATCCAAACAATCCTCATTTTCCAAATTCTGGCACAGGATCTCCCATGCCCACAACACAGGAATATCTGTATTTTTTTAATTACCCTTAAGAGTTTTCCCAGGTCCCCCTTGTGTCAGCACTCTCATGCTGACCAGGCCTGCTCTACAGCTACACCTTCCAATGCAGAAGAATGAAATGCAAAACGTGTTGGTCTGGTAGAGAAGCAAACACAAACAATGCCAAAAGGGAGAGCAAAAGGGCATCCAAAGGGGACATTAGTCTGAGCCCTGCCCACTGCTACTGTTGCTGTCACCAGCCCCCAGAAAAGAGGGGCTGAGCTCCCTAGGGGAAAACATGAAGGAAAGGAGCATGTTCTGCAATGTCTCATTTGAGCCTGGAATGAGGAAAGGGAACTAGGCAATCCCAAAGGAGTAGAGGAAGGAGGGCAGCACCCTGCTCAGCTATAACAGTATTTCATGTGTGTTCTCTGCCAGACAGTTAAAAAAAATATTGCTTCAAGGCTGCTTTGCTTTCCCTGACAGATTTCCCTGACCTCGGCTCTGCATGTTTGGCAGTGATGAGCATCTGTGCTCCCACAACTTGGTAAACTCAAGTGTCGAGCTCATTTCCCTTTTTCTCATAAACAATCCTCCCACTAATGTGTTGTGGTGTCAGTCATGGCATGATTTAACCAAAGAGACACTGGAAAGCACAGGAGGCTGAGTGGTTATATTCAGCTAACATACCTCACTGACAAACAGCCCGACACACGGAGTAAAGAACAAACTTTATTGTGCTAAACCCTGTGTTTTGATGGGAGACTGCTGGATAAGTAGCAAGTAAGACTCTACTAGTGTTTCCTCTCCTTTCACATAACTCACTCTACTGTGAAAGACAAACAAACACATTTGACAGAGGTGAAATCCAAGACCACGATGCAAATGCTGCCTACACTATTGATCCTCAGCTCCTGCTGTTACCTGCTCTGCTGTTGACATGGAATAGGAAATTTGAATAGTTACTGCAATTTAAACCCACATATTAATCTTGCACCCTTGTTTACAGTTCTTCATTTAGCTGGATATTGTTTCCTACATCCTTCTGTAATTAAGTTTCATGCAGGGTTGTCCTCTTGCCTACTGCCATTTCCACAGTTCCATTTCATTAGTAAATTAGATGTTTGCAAATCGGCTGCCGGCTTCACATGAAATGCAGGTGTGTCCCTGTATCTCAGCTGTGCCTGTGAGTGAAAGTTGTATTGCATTCACTGGGGGACTGCACCTGCTCTGAACAGAAGCATCTTGGATCCTGCTTAGATTTACATAAAGCTAAATACACCCTCTCTCAGGAAAGGATTCTCACAATAACATATTTCCTACTCCCTAGGGCTGTTAGCTGTTGGGAACCACACTAACCATTACATTTTTTCAGACTGGTGGGAAGTTTGATGAGCTCTTACAAAAGGCATATTTTTTAGCTCAGCTTTCTATATTCAGGTGTGTCACCAGGCCTAACTAGTCTGTAATGACATTTGTATTAAAAATCCAACCAACAAAACCTGAAAAACACCAGGTAAATTCCAAAGTTGTGTTTGACAGCTGTAGCCCTCTCTGGTGCACCTTTTGATTCTCTCATTGCTATTTTGCAATTTATAAAACAACCATATTTTTTCATAGTTGGTTCTTTGCCAAGTCATTCAACCACACCTACAAGTGGCAGTTTTCCTAAAGAGTCAATGTCTACAGCACATACACACACACACACACATACAGCCTGTCCTCAGCATCTGTATTTTACATTTCATAAACTTATAAACAAGAAGGTAATTCAAATTTTATGGTCTTATTACTGAAAAGTAATTGAGAATACCTTTCTATGTCTTCTGTCTATTACAAAATATGTCCAAAAATTCTGTCTATTACAAAACATAATCCAAATTGCTATTGTGTTATTGAAGTCATCAATGAACACAAAGGGTAATTGGAGTTCAGTAAATACAGACATGGACAAAAATCAAGACTGAACCTAAAGACCTCCAAGTCTGTAGGTAAAGGCTGAATCCGTATAATCTCTGTAATTTGAAAGAGCTTTTCAGTAAAAATTGTCTTTTATAAAAAAACTGAATGTAAAAACTGCAGAAAACTACTTTGTGGGAGTCCAAGTGCAAGTAGTACTATCAATATCACTGTCTTTCAAAATATTGACTACATAAATGATACTGAGTACATACATACTGCTTGTCTCTGATTTTTGCACACATTTGGTATTTCTAATTATGTAAGAAAACTCATTCTGAAATCAAGCTGTTGCACTTCTCTTCCAGTCAGGACTTAGTTAAACATTTCACAGTTGATGGATGACATGGAAAGGTACAACTCCTTTATTCTTATTTCATCAGTGCAAAGAGTAGCATGTTAGATGTTTAAGCAGAATAATTCAAGTGCCCATTAAATGCTCAGACTTGAAGCAAAGGTGATCTATTTTACAAAATTTAACTGTTCATCCCCACGTTAAACTCTCCTGCCACACCTAGTAATATGCCCATTACAGACATGAATGACAAGCAGTGGCACAGAAGATTTTGTGTATTCCCCTTCTCTCACCACTGTAGGGTCTGACACACTAACCATTATCATGGAAATCAGTAATGAAATTAAAAGTAAGAGAAAGCAAATCACAAGATCAACAAAATGCTCATTTTTGCCTTGGCTGAATGGAAGAGAACAACTCATCTCTCTCCAAATAAAAATGTGGAAACAAATCTTAAATTACTTGTTTAAATTGGTGACAATGTCAGCAGCAATATAGAAAAACACAATTTTTTGATAAACCGAGTAACCAATGTAAGATACATGAATTTTACAAAAAATGCTGGTAACATTAACTGTATTTGATTTTTTTTTCCTGCAAATGATGAACTAATAATACAAGAGTCTTAACTCCTGAGCCTATAATACCTGGATAAGAATAGTAACATACCCATTCTTATTTAAGAAGAAGCAGCAAGCAAACACTGAAAAGAAGATTTCAATGGCTGTGGAAAACCTACTATTTCCTTTAGACAAAGTAAAAAAACCCACTAACTCAGTGCTGTCATCTCTGGCACTCATAAGTATCTTCCCCAAAAATCGTAATACTGTTGAAATATGCAACATGGCTCTTATCTGCAACACTTTGTGATACTTTGCAACTTTGTGTTGCTTTTCATATGCTCCACCACTCAGAGACTGGCACAAAGGATGATTGCTTCCCTAAGCCTCTGGTCTGTCGTGCTGGCTTCAGTAGCACATACATTCACTGAGGAAGCAACATTCATTCATATCTTGAAGAAAGGCTGTGCAGTTTGATGGCCTTCAAACAGTACACCAAAAAGAGAGTCTCGCTACAAAAAGCTTTATAAAAGTGAGGGTTTCTGCCTTTCAGGATCCAGTTTCTCTTTAGCTGAGTGCTATTCTATTTCTCTACTCGTATTCTATTTAAATCAAAACAAAGCAATTCTTCAAAAATCCCATTTTCCTTCAGTAACACCAACAGTACTTTCTCAAGCCAAGTTAAAACAGGGAAAGATCTTCAGCTTGTAGTTTAACTTTGATCTCATAAATGCATAGAATCATTGAATCATTTAGGCTGGAAAAGGTCATTTGGTCCAACCATTGACCTAGGATCAGACGGGTATTTTGAAGTGAAAGTAGGTCAGAATTACCCCTAAATCTCCAGGTGTCCTGTTGCTAAGTAGGTTTTTCACAGCATACTAACAGAATTTTAAAAATACTTCTTTATTGTCTCTTTAGAAGTGGAGCCAGAAGACAAAGCCTCATCTTTACATAGGGAGCCATTTAATTCTGTTTAAATGTCTGGGCTGGTAGCTGCTGTGCATCCTTTTTACTTGTTCCTTCAGGCTTATGGAAATTTCTGTCACTTGAGTATCTCCTTTATCAGCCATGACAAAGCCAAATTTCTGAAGGCAGACATTCTCATATCAAAGAACTCTGGAGCTAGTGCTTGGTTCCTCACACATACACACTGGTGTAATAAAGTGTACTAAACAGCTATCTGCAAGTTATCCTGTAATTATTTTACATGACGTTAAAATATTTAGCTCTGAATACTAGTTCATTCCCATATCCCCCCCAGAACATAGAAACACTCTTCACAACACAAAATCAAGGCACTGCAACATTGAGAAGGAGCCACACAATCTCAGCTGCTGTATGCTAGAGAATCAGTGACATGCAGAGAGTGGCCAAGTGATTTAAACATTCAGGCCTATTTAATTGACACTAAATCCTGTTTTAAAGCACTCTCCATGTCAGTTTAATTTAACTGCTTTCCCTCCTCTCTTTTGCACTTTATTTGGTATCTCTCCACTAGTAAGTCCCCACTGCATCAATTTTAGAATATTTCAGATGGTAAAGAACAGAGGCTACCACTACTTTTAATGTCTAGCATGAGGTGTGTTAATCCTTCAGCATGCCACAGGCTCCAGCAGACAAGAGACTGGCAGTCTGTTTCCTGAGCCAAAATTTCACTAGAGGAGCACATCTGTAAAGGCTGCTTTATGGCACTGTTAGAAAGAGCCTGCAGGCAGGATCGTGCTTTCTCCAGGATGGTAATGACTGCAACACGAAGTTACCACTCCAAATGTTCCAGGCGTGTATTTAAAAAGAGAAAAACCAGATACACTTCATTCAGAGACTGACGACTGCTATGCTGTAGTGAAGCTGATGATGTCTGCCACTGCACTGTGATTTTGCCAAGCTTCTTCACTCCAGGGCATTTTACTGTGTTTCTATAAAAGCGTAAGGAGAAATAAAGCAAGGTCTTAAAAACTTCACATTGATTCAAAGTAAGCTGAAGTTATGCCCCTGTAGAAATCCAGTCAAGTTCATTTAAATGCTTTCAGGTGGATGTGGAATCTTATTTTAAGATTCTCCTTATCTGGTAGAAATGTTGATGCATATTCCCATAGAAAACACAGGAACAGCACATGTCAAAATCACAAATACTAACAACCATCACCAGCATGGAATGTGACTGTTTTCACTGCAGCTGAGTTCCTAAGTTCCCACACCACCCCCCACTTGAATAGCTGCTTAATGAGGACACGGACATTACTTCCATATTTTGTGGTTCACACTTAACACTGACACAGGCAGCTTGTGAAAGAATGAATTAACAAGATTTGTTCTGGACAATCAACTGAGCTCTCACTGAAAGCTAAAGCTGCAGGTTTTCTAATGGCTTTGAAGCATATGAACTCTCCTACTAGTTCTTCATTGCTCTGAAATTGATTGCATCTAGAGAACAAGATTCTACACTAATTTTGCATGGAAACTTGTCTTTTCTTATTTCCCCCTTATTCTGACATGCCTGTTACACAGGGGAGAAATTCTACAAGTTGGCACATGCAACCCTTCCCTCCTCTCTGCCTCTCTCAATAAAGTAAGGATTGCAGCAAGTATCTTCAGTTAATGCATCAAAGCTGCTGTACACAGCTTTAGAGCAACTTACAGAAGCTTACTGAGTCCCAATATTCTGTAATTAAATGTTCACAGCACTAATAGCAACCACATCACCCAAGACTTATACTGATAATAACATCAGGGGCTGCTGGGCCATGGTATTCTATTGGTCAGCTATTCCCACAGTCTACATTCCCTGCAATCATTCTAGATGACATCTCAATAAAATATAGTGGATTTGTAGGTCTAAGTAAAAGACACTTTTAACATTTCTGGCAAGGAAGAAAAATCAATGTAAAATATTTTCAGAATATAGGTAGCAAGCCATTGCTGAACAGTGAAATACTAAAGTCTGGATCCCAACTAAAGCCATACACTGCATTAAAATACAAACACTAATGTTAACTGACAAATCAGAGAGAGACACCCATGCAACACCAAGCCTATCCAGCACTTGATTCCTACCAAGCCATTATTTTGAAATCTTTATTGCATTTATGTGATGTACAGGCTTTGTACTGGATCTCAGCACAAAGGATGGGTTTTCCACACAGTGAGTTGCAGACTACCTCAAGCTCCCACTGAGGCTCGAAAGAAATTCTCAGTGCCATAAGCTGGGGGTAGGAGGGGAGCTCTGCACCTCCTTGCTCTCATCATCCTCTCTTGCCACCTCCCCAGCAACTTGTCACTTGCACTGCAGCTCTGGATCAAGCTCCACATCTTCTTTGCTCAGCAGGGCCCAGCACCTCATTGCAGCATCCAAGGGACAGCCTGAGGGGCAGTGAAGGGACAGCCAGAGCTGCACACACAGCCAGCACTTCCCGAGAGCTGAGGAAGCCCCAGCAGGCACTCCTCGGCTGAAGGACACCCTGGCCATGGGGAGAGCTGCCTAAGTTTCTCATCCCTTGCTTTCTGGCTTTCCTAGTTGCTTTGAGGTTTTTTTATTGAAGACATTAAGGTTCTGATTTGTATTCTAATACAACTTGATTTTAAGAGCCTTTTGGGGATATCACTTAAAATCAAGGTGTAGGTACATCTGCCTCAAAGCTGTGGCAGACTCAGGCTCTGCTGCTTTTGAGTGATAGCTTGAGGGACCAGCCCAGATTGTTGACTTTGGATGAAAACAAAGCAGAATCACATTAAGCAAGCCTTGGGAGTTTCTGAAGCAGTATCTTAAGATGAGCTCTTACCTAATAAATTTCCCAATTCTTGTATATTGCCAGTTACAACAATTGCTGAAAATGGGTTTAATTTACCATACGCTTATAACCCAAACTTCACATGCATACACACAAACATGCTCATAGTTATTGTGTTTTACAACAGTTTAGTAACTGGAATTTACTGGAATCTTTTTTTTAAGACTATTCTTACATAGATAAAACATATCCTTGCACTTAATAGTCAGCTATATACTATTGAGACACCTGGTGCACTGACTCTAAGTGCAAAGAAGGCACTCCTTTTTAAATTAGTATTATTGAATAAGATATATGTTTACAGATAGCAAAGGAAAGTGTGGTGACAAAACTTCCATGCTATTATCTTGATGGAGTCCAGTGCTAAATCCTTACAAGCAAATTGGAGGCACAGGGTGACTCTGTGTGTGTGTGTGTGTGTGTGTTGGTGCAATCTGCTTAAAGTCATCTTCCTGAAGTCATCCTACCAGTGAGCTAACAAAGAAAATAAAACATGCTTATCCTAAAAACATGTCTAGGTTTTCAAAAAGCCATCTGCTTTGCAATCAGTAATTTACTGGTTCCTTTTCAGGTAAAAATCGCCAGACTTGGAGCCCCAGAGGCTTTTTCTCTTTAAGAATTATGGTCTCTCCATATACAGTTCCTGGCAACTTCTCAGCCTATACTGGATAGAATGAAAATATTTCAATCTTTGTGATGAAATCAAAAGTATAATTATAGATGACCATGAGATAAAAGAATCGTATTTCAGGTTTTTTTAGTCAAATAAATTGACTGAAGCTAGCTGCAGTCCATAAATTTTTAGAAATTTCACTGTCTAGCCAAGTATAACCAGAGAAATTAAGATCTATAAATATATAAATATGTACATATTTTATCTAGATTGGAATAATAAATGACAGAATTAACTTTCCATACAAGAGCTTACAAAACTAGTTACAAACACCAACTGCTGAATACGGTACTTTTGAAAAAGTAACTTCTTCCATCATTATCTAAAAATTAATTCAAAAGTGATATTTCCAGTCTTAGAAATAGTAAGTGACTCAATTATGTATTAAGAGTGAGCTGTAATTTCTCAAGCTAGAAATCCAAGTGACAGCCACTGAGAATACCACATTTTTGCCAATGAAATCTAGGCAGTCATTGGGCTGCTGATCAGTTATTTTTATCATTCAAGAATAAAGCACACAAACAGATGTGGTTTTGAGATAGATATTTATCTTTACTCTCTTCCAAATGCACCAGTCTGAGCTTTCAGATGTTGAAAGTAATGAGGATGTGGAAGGACTGACGGCTGTTTCTTGTAGAAATGAAATTCACTGTCAAACTGCATTAGCTCATCTCACTTGCAGTGGTTTTTATGCCTAAGGCTCAGGACATTATAAATACAGTGGTGAATATCTTTAGATAATAGGAGAAAGAGTTATAAAGTTTCAGTTCAGTTAAGATCATCATCAGCTCCCAGTTTTCTCAGAGGAGCTGAAAGCCTACAGTAATAGACCTGGATGATTCCCAGCATCAAGAAAAATAGCTCACCAGTGCCCAAAGTAGTACAACATCACTTCTTACTGCTCTCTTGCCATTACTGTACAGTGCTAATACAGTTTAAACTGATGGGGGTTTATGGACTCTTACAGCTATTGAGAGACAGTTGATAAAGGAGGAGATGAAAAGCATTACAGCTCCTGCTATACCCCTGCCACTGATAAGCCAATCTTGATTGAACGGTCTGATGGAAAACAAGTTCATATGACTCAAGATTCCTCAAGTGATAGATGCTACTGTGACTTAATTCAGTGTTGTCAGAAACACAGAAGTATGGGCTTGGAGTTCCTAGAAAATAGTATGTATGTGAGTCAGGAAGATGGATGATTTCAGATTTTTCCTGATGCTCCCCAAAGTGGCAAAAATTGTTTCTGAATTTCTCTCCCCATAAAATTCATAACTCTAAGCATATGCATGTGTGTATTGACTATTCATCTACAATTAGGCAACTAAAAAAAATTATAGTTTACTTCTAAAACGGGAGGTCAAAAAAACCCCAGGTATTAATATTGGAAATGCAAAAATGCATCTATGAATATCATGGCTGGCTTTTGGAGAACTGAAGCTACTAATCCAATTACTACAAGAGGAAGAATTTGTTTCCTTTTTTAATATCAGTGCATTTGCAAAATAAATAACAATGATTTTTCATTCTAGAGAGCACTTAATATCTATTGTAAATATTTAATTTAAAAATCAAATTTATCTGCTTGAATTATGCAAAATCTTTTGCTTGGATATAACTAACTACATTTAAAACTTCAGAACAAAACAGTTACTTTTTTTTTTCCCCTGCAACTCTTGAAAATTGTTCCAGAATTAAAAAAAACCCCTGCTTCTGTGGACATTTTCTCCCCAAGTAGGCATATGCAATTCCCACAAGTTTGCATCATTTTTACAGTGAGTTTCTACTCCATAATATATATGCTTGAAGCATGTAAAAGAAACCTTAAGAAAAATGTCCTTAAATTGGCCCCTGAATATTGGCCTCTTAATTGCACCCCTGGTACAGAAAGACAAAGGATATCCACATTAGCATTTCATCAAGGACAGCACTAAGCCATTGCACACTTTTCCAAATCTCCACCTGCTTCAAAGGAGAGATGCTCATGTGCCTGTGGCTCATTCTAACTTCAGGTCTTTAAGGCTCTGACCTTCTTTTGCTTTTTCCCATGTGTGGGTTGTATTGCTGCTACCTCACTCTGCAGCCCCTCAAGCAGGAGTAATGCTCAAAGTTGCTTGCTCATGGATATTATGACAAAAACAAGGACATGAAAGTTTTATGCACTTTTTTTTTCCCAACAGTTCTCTAATGCATAGAGGCCAGGATTTTCCCCCTTTGGGTGAGTGTCTTTCTCTATCCTTCTCTTGCCTGTGAAGCCAGCATTATGAGTTTCAGGGTGGCACAACTTCATTATGGAAAAAAGGAAACACTCTCAATAGATCTACCACTAATCTGGTGGTTGATACACCACAGGAGGCAGAATATGTGAGTGCAAGTCCTCAGAACAAGACCCCTGAAGCCACTTAGGCAAACAATTTAAGCATTTGGCTGTTAGTGAGCGGGGTGTCACCTTCTGGAAGAGAAGTTTGTGCTCTGGCTCTAGAGAAATTGCAGAGGCACAGCTGGAGAGTGAATTCCTAGTTTGGGTCAGTAACTATCCCAGGGCTACAGAAATTAATGATGGGTTTCAGCAGGCAACACCCTTCCTGGCCCAGCTGGATCAACTGTGAGTGCCCTACTTGCAGGACTTGAAAGGTGTTGAGGCTTCTTCTCTGTCTGCTACTGGTCCTTTCTGAAAGCAAGGTCCCTCTAAGGCATTTTTGAGGTAGGTGCCCAGAACTGATTCAGCAATAACCCAGAGGTGCTCTCACAGGTTCTCTCTGCCTTCCTACTTCTAAGATACAGAAGGGTCTTGCAGGAAAGGAAGCACTTGGTGAAAGGGGGCACGGCAAAACCAGCCTTACAGAGAGGTGGAGTGCAAGTATTTCTCCTTCTTGTTTTTGCTGTTTGTTCAATACACAGCAGTGATAAAATCATTACTTAGCCAAAACTACACAAGAGGACCAAACTTCAGCAGCTGTATTCTTCTGCATTCTGCTTACAATTTAAAAAGAAAAAAGCCATTTTAAGTGGAAATTACAACTGGAGAAAATTCAAATCCTGCTGAATGAAAAGTCCAACAACACTAAGTTCTTCATTTTTAGGAATGAGTGTGGTGGTTCTGGTTTACTGCTCTACCCTTAGGCTCCAAGACAAATCTCTCCCTTCCTCTCTTCCTTTCAATTCGGTGAAACAGCACAACTGCCTCTGTCAACACTGTGAATTTACTACAGACCTGACACACAATGATGGAACAGGCTCAGCTGAAAAAACATAAGGCCACTGATCTAATTTTTCCTGTTTTATTAGAATTCAGAACTGCAAGGTGTTTGAAATAAATAAAAACAAATAAACTGTAAGTGGTCTGGAAAGTCGCCAGCTGCAGATTTTTAGAGGGTCAAGACAGAGAAATTCCTGGCCTACAGGAACCTGCTGCCATGCCAAATGTATGACCAAAGTCACTGATGACCTAAAGAAGGAGAGTGATGAATCACTTAACTTAAAATGAAAACTGAAAAAACGGGAGCTGTAAAGTCCTGTTGAAGGAAATAAACCAAGTGACATTTGTCAGAGCATTACTCCCTGCCTTCCAGGTTGCTTTATTGCAGTTTCTTCACAATAGTAGCATCTACATTTCAGATATGAAAAAAAATAAAAGAAAATCATGTAAAAGATTTTCTGAGTGGGTACAATTTTTGCCTTGCCAGCACTGAACTATAGAGTCATGCAAAGGCAATGAGCAGGCTGTAAGCAGGCCACTGAGGGTGTCCTCAGCGTGTGCAGCTGATGTTCCACCTCCTGCCCATATACAGGGCAATAGCATGCCAAAACACACCCTGACCCAGGAGAACCAGAGGACCCAGAGGACCTTTTGCCTCCCAGCCATATACAAGTATGGTCACAACCTTCAGCTGGCAAGTTTATTTTATTTCCCCTCCCAGCGTGATTCACATCTGTGCTTGCAGCACAGAGAGCAGGGGGTCAATCTGACAGTTGAAAAGTGTGAGGAAAAATCAGGGATTAAATAATTTTCTGTGTAAGCATGACATTTGAGATACTCTGCTCTAAAGCTTTAGACTGCTACTGTTACAAAAATACATGCATAAACCTATCATTAGCATTAAAAAGATTAGGAGGAATTTCCATGTTCTTCAATAGCATTTGCTCTGCAGAAATCACCCTTCTGAAAGGCATCTGAGGCTGTAGTTATAAATGAAGGACAAAATCCCAGTCACAGCTCTCCGTTTCCTTGCCTTTTGGAATTAAAGTTAGCCATTAAATCAGATTTCACTGTAATGATATGCATTACTTTTTTCATTGATGGCTTTTTATTCTTCCTAATAAGAAACAAAACAAGTCGAGAAAAGCCAGAAATTCTCTCGTCGCTGCATAAGCGAATCAAGTGACACACACCCATCATGTACAGTGCACAGCTGGGCCAAGTGCTTATGTTCATGTGGCCCATCCTACAACGTGACTGCAGATATCTTAACATGTTGCTTTTGAGCAACATGCACTGCTTAATTTATGTGTGGAAGGGATTATCTGACAAGGGCCATGCAGGGCTGCAAAGTACCTAAAGACTTCAGAGATGGAACAAACTAACTTTTAATTTACTGCCTTCATTTACTTATGGAATAAACTAAAATTTATTTCAGTTTTAATTGAATTAGTATGTATAAGTCAAATGCTCTTGTTTGTAAAGCCCAGTTTGAGCACATGGATCATCCATGGTTATATCTGAGTTAAGCAGATGCAACAGGCCATGACAGGACTTGCTGGAGTGAGGAGTGAGGACTTTGGAGTGAGCTTTCCTAAGGCCACTGACCTCACCCCTGTTTCCCCCATGAAAATTTTGCTGCAGGTCTAACATCCCAGTGGCTTGCCCAAATGGGAGCAGGGAAATCCAGACAAGATTGAAAAGTTGGTGATACTTGTGAAATACTGTACCATGATTTACCTACCAGGATGTCATTCTGCTTCTTCAGATTCTGTCTGAAAGGAATGAGGTGAACACGTCTTTACAAACAGACTGTGTGAATCTGCTTGTAGATAGGGCCAGGTATTTATAAAGAAGTAACAGAAGAAACTATTAGTTCTAGAAAATGTTACTAATCAACATCGACTGTTGCTCAGCCAAGGCCATATTAAATCCCTGAACCTAGAGAAAAAGAACAATGACTTATTAGAATTATTAATAGCTTTATTTTTTTTTTTTTTTTAGATAAAAGAGGGGTGCATATTAGAGGGGAGCACAGAGTAGGCAATTTGGGAAGTCTGTGCCTTCTGCCAATGGGGAAAAGGAACAGGGTGATGGGGCTGGGAACGTAGGATAAAAATGGGGCTGTGTCGCCCAAAAGTTTCAGAGATCCCATGAGAAACGCCCCATGGCCTCTCCCTTTATTCAAATAAAGTTACAGGACTCCTCTGTCTCCTCTTTGGACATAAACCTCTGGCATTGTGGATTAATTTTCCTAACATGTACTTTGTCAAGATTTACTTTCTTGGGAAGACAGGTGGAAAGGACATCATAGAAGACTGTTTGCAGATGCAAAAATAATTTTACCAACCAAGACCAAATTTGGCAGGACAGTGGCCCTTCAAATGTTCAAATTAAATTGATGAGGATGATTCTTTTCTTAGTGAATATTTTCCTATTGCTCCCTAAGTCTGATTACTAGGCCAAGCACCTGGACAGACATCAGAGGGCCTTACAGGGGAAATTATCTGAACAAAACAGTGGCAGTCAGTGAGAAAATTTTGGTATCAAATCACACCACATTGCTGCTACAGCTTCCTTACTGCATGCACAGGCGGGCAGTATATGGCCCCTCAAACAGGACAGCAATCTGAGACCCAGACACTATTCTTTGCTAGTTCACAGTTTATGCTGTTGGGAAGTATCACACTTTACCTGTGTGCACTGTGCAACTACATGAGGTACAGAATATCATCAGTACCATGTTAAGGTTATATATAAATATATTTATTAAAAAATAATTTCAAGCTCAACAAACATGATTATGAATATGCAGGAATACTTGAGAGCTATCATGGGACCAGATAAGAACAGATTAATCTTGTAATTAATTGCATGATTGAATTTAATTTATATGCTTTTATTATTTAGTACCTGTGTCAACCACTTAATCTGCCTGCAAATCACTTCTTTATATAATATTAATGAAACATTCTATATTGAAATTCATCAAACTATGGAAATCAGATATTAGGAAGACTCATTATATCATCAATTTATCCTCTTCTAGTTTAAAACAATTCAAGACCTGTGGCTTCAGAAACCACTCCTTCAAAAAGAGTATTTCAGTTCAAAAAAGATCATTCATAGCAGAAAAAATAATGTCTTTTCCTAGTCAGAGATCAGAATTAAAAATTCAATTTACACTGTGGAACAAACTACAACAAGACTTTGAGAAGGAAGAAGTAACACCAGTAACATTAATTTCAACACAAATCTTGTACAAAGGTCATTGATTTTACACCTCTGTACAGATGACATTCTGAGAAAATGAAGATAATACAGATTTATGCAATAGGAGATCTACTAATTTGTCTGCACAGCCTCCTCAAAACATTTCATGCCCAAAGATGGAGATGGGACTGCTTGGGGTGTTGAGGAGCTGCTGACTGAGCACAGGGAGAGATCAAATCAGTGAGAAACATCAAAGTAATCACTTGTTTAATCTTTGCTAAATTGCTTGCTTAATCTTTGGGTTAGTCTAATGAATGTTTAGGGCATTCCTGAACTACTCAGTTGGGAGGGTGCACTGCTGTATTTCAAAAGAAATGTCTGGAAATGAGAATAGTTGGAAATTGGAGCTGTTGTGGGAAGGGGAAGAAATAGCTAAGATGAGAACAACCTGTCTACAGGGTCCTTGGGGGTCATCCTGGGTCTGGCTGGGATCAATTACCTACCTTTGTCTCAACCCATGAATGTTTTAATCTCACTTTCTCCCCTTGAACTGCTGAAGAGAAGGAGTAAGAGAGCAGCTTGGTGGGCACCTGTCAGCCAGACAAGGTCAATCCACCACAGGAGTGGAGAAGATCTTGTTGCACTTCTTGCCTCACCTAAGACCCTTCTGCCTTCCCTCTGCCTGTGCCCAACACCAGGAACATGGAAGCTGTAGCAGCAGCAACCCTGCTGAGGCCACGCTGTCTGCTGAGCTTGTCTCCTACCAGAGTCAAGCAAGTTAAAAAACCCCAGCAACCCTGCACCTTCTGACCCTGTGGCAAGTGCTTGTTAGACTTTTTATTGTGCCTGATTATTTCTGCAAGGCCAGACAGATGAATCACTTCAGTAATCCAGGATGGCTTGTGAGATAGAAACTATGGTCTTTGGTCCAGAGGTCTTACCTACCTTTGCAGTGGGGATGAGGAACAGCAGGCAGAGGTCTTTAACTGGGATTTTTTCAGCACACCTAGCCTCAGTTCTACCTCAGACTTCCCATGGATATCTTCAGCTCTCTCTGCCTCAATTTAATCTCCACTGTTGTGTCTATTCAGGTCAAAAAATCTCAGGGAAAAGACTCCTTTCTATATTAAATGAGCCTTTATTAAATGAGCCTATCAGAAAGCCTTTATGTAGGAAGCAGAATAGGAACAGAAGGGCAACACAAAAATAATCTCCACAAGAAAACCCAATGGAAGATGCCTTCCAGTGTTGGAGGTTTCACCTCTTCTAACTCCTTGAAGGCAAGACCTTCTTATCCTGCAAAAAGTATATTTTACTGTCTATTTGTAACTGCAATTTATCTTTTACTTGGGAAAGCTGATGCCTTACACTTTCCTCTTTTCCATTTTCAGCAAACCTTTTGTTGTGTGACACCTTTTGGTTCTTTGTAATAAAAACGCTTTCATTGCCTGGATATATTGATTTTCAGTTTCCTGAAGCTTTGTGCTTTTCTTCTACAATTTCGCTGACACAGCTTAGGCTGAACCTCACAATCCCATTCCCCCTTGCTCCTGACTGAAGAAACAGTTCTCATCAAACTGGATGAAGATCATCAGGCATTTAAAACTTATGTCCATTCAGCTCCAGCCTCCTCTCCTGTCCATTCTTTTAATCTCTTCAATCCTCCTCCCAGTGTTGCAGGACAGAAATTGAATACAATTTAGACTGGTTTTGTTTCAAAAGGAAACCTCTATCTTGCTGAACTTCTGCAGATAACTGGCCTAGATAACTGGCCTGTTGAGACAGGACAATGGATAATGGTTTTAAACTAAAATGGGGGACATTCAGACTAAATACTGGAACAGGCTACCCAGAAAGCTGATAGCACCTTCATCCCTGGAAACCTTCAAGATCAGGCTGGATGTGGCTCCGAGCAACCTGGTCCAGTTGAAGACTGCCCTGCTCATTGCAGGTGGGTTGGACTAGATAAGCTTTAAAGGTCCCTTCCAACCCAAACCATACTATGATTCTATTTTGTGATGCAAGTATGACAGTTACAATTGTGATTTACACACATGGGATTTTTTAGACTATTTTTTTTCTTACAAATATACAGGTACTGGAGTCAGAATGTAACTTGTGGAAAATTTAATTATGACATGTCCAGTCTCACTAGAGGTGAACTTGATGTTATGTCTTTATTTCTTACTTCAATCAATTGAAAAAGGACACAGAGAAAACCAGATTATTTAAAGTGAAATCTGAGTCAGGTTGAAAGTCTCAGCAGCCAAACATTTTTCTTGTCATTGTGAATACCCTGGAGAAAATGGCGACACAGACTGCCAGGGTAAGTGCTTCTTTGTTTCATTATCAAGCAAACAAAAATCAGGTGTAATTTCCAACCCAAAGTATGCAAGATTCACAATTTGAGCAGAAACTCCCACAGAAAAAATAAAGTTTTTCATACATCTGCTAACTCTAAATCTATTAATAAAACTTAACATTTTCATATTTTTGTATCTCAGGGGATTTCCCTGGCTACCTGCTAAGTGAATGCCTTCAAACTCATCTCACCACACCTGTTATCTCAGAACTTTTAATGTTCAATATTTAATGCTTGGATCACTTTAGAGAAGAGTAAACCATCACAGCATAAATGTAGACTAGACAGAAGGCAACCTCCACTTCTTTTTTTTCTTCATAAAAAACTGTTTCCTCCACAAGAAATCTGTTTGAGTTTCTGAATTTTTTTCCAACAAAATTCTTTCGATCCCAGTTTTAGAATTCAGGCAGTTTCACATCAAACAGTTAACTCAAGCAGGGTATTTAGAAAAATACACAGCTTGATACTTTACATGCTATGATATTATAATTTAAATGGAAACAATCCATTCATGCAATCTAACCTTGGATATCACACACAAAAATATTCTACAGACCAACTGTAGAACTGAAATCAGCACTTCTTGCACAAAATCCTCTTTCAGAAAGACATCCAGTTTTATTTGACTTCAGGGCATGGGAACCCATCAGATTCCTAATTATTAATTTCCTAATTAAGTTGTTTCAAGGAAATGAAAGTTTATTTGGACCTTATTTCTAGCATGAATTTTTGTAGTTTCAATTTTCTTCAACTAGGTCATATTGTGGCTTTTGTTAGCTACCTGCTGCATGAAAAGAAGTAAAAACTGGAAAAAGAAAAATAAAACTATCCACAAACTACAAGTTTAGCTGATAAATCAGAAATAAAGCTCAAAATACATTGAATAAAAATCAGTTTATCAGAAGAGCTTTATGGGAGAGCAGCAGCTGGCTGACCCTGTAACCAGTTGTGCTTGGCATGACCTGGCAACCTGGCTAAGCTGCTTCTGGTTAGGAAGCTACTGCAGAACAATTTTTTGCAAAAGGTTTTTCCAGTGAAGCTGTCTGTTACAGTGATAGCTAACATGTTTGAAATGAAAATTAAAATTAATACAATTATTGCAGGTATTCATTCTATTTTCTTTTTTCTCCCTTTTATATTTTTTTGCATTAGACTAGGTCGAGGTGTGTGTAAGTTCCAACAAAATAACACAGATATAATAATTTTAATCATCAGGGATTCACATGTTCATTTGCTTTTATCTCCAGCATAAGACAGAACACAAGACACTCAAAATTAATGCCTGTTTGAATCAGAGTATGTATTTTATAAAGGTATCCAATACTGTCCATTGTTCTGCCATGGAGACATTTGGGAGTCTTCACAAGTTTAGAGATTAATTACCTAACTATTATTTTAAAAAGGAATTTAGGTAGCATCAGCTTTCACTCTACTACTGTTTCCAGATGCTCTATTACCAATTTTTGTTTAACACATACAAAATTCTATCAAGTCACTTTCTAATCTTATTTTTGTTTAATTAAGCAGGCCAAGCCTTTCACTATAAAACATTCTTTCTTTCAGCACTCTTATGGCTCTCACTTAAAACTTCTCTAGTTATCAGAATTCTTCAGTCTTGAACAATGGAATGGGGCAGTGCCCCAAAGCCAGTCATACAATGACCAAGACCTCCTCAATATTCCTTTGTTCACATATCAAAAATCTCATTTTCCCTTTTGCATCACACACTCACAGTAGAGGTCATACCCTGCTAATTCCACACACAGTGTCTCAACCTTTTCTGATACTGCTTTCTAGGACAGAGAGAACAATTCTATCAGCATGGTCCACAGTATTTACTCCTATATATAGTACTTTCACTTGGCCTCAGACAGACTCCTACTGCTTTCTTGCATTTTGTCCATAGCAATCAGAGCAGGCCACTCTGTACAACAGCTTGTTCTGTTAACTCTTACCACACACCCTTAACTTTGTGTCATCTGCAAATTTTATGTGACATAATTTTCTTTCTTCTTTCACATCCACTGATAATAGTGTAAAATAGCATGCAATTCATCATCCTCTGTGCTCAAGAAATACATTTAGGTTTAGAAACTGCCACTATGCCAGCTTTAACACCACCTAATGTGTGTACAATGTTGATTTTGCATAATTCTATTTTCTTAATCAAAACATTGTGTATTAGCAAGTTGAAAAAGGTCGAGAGTTGAAAGAGATGATTTCAAGACTGTCCCTAAACCAGCAACACCCTCAGAAAAGGCACAAAGCTATTTTGACAAAAGGTGTTCACCATAAACCCACAATGATTAAAGCTGATTACTTTAACCTTTCCTTTATATTTGATTAATCAGATGCCAGATCTGCTGCAATGTCAGATCAGTGGCAAGGTGATAGGGCAATGAATATTTGAATCACCTCTTTGGCCTTTAATAAACCAGTGTAACAGCAACTTATTTCCTCTTCTCTGCACCTCCTCACTGCCAGCCAGCACCAAAAGCACAGAGCGTTCCTCTGGATGCAGACTGCACAATCTTGCTCATTTCCAGGTATCCAGCTTCTGGATCATATCTTCCTTAGCTACCACTGGAACAGAAAGTGTTTTGTTGTTGCCACACAATACACCACCTGGATTTTTCAGAGAATCCTACTTCTTCAATTTCTCTCTTGAATCAAAAGGACCAAACAACTTCCCCCCTTCCCTGCAAAGACAGCTCAGCCACCTACCCCCAAGCAAAGCACATCCACTTCTCCTGCTGCTTTCTGCCACTCCTAGCCTCACATGCTTCCTACAGTCCTCACCTTTGCTGCACATCAATTCCCATCTGCTCTCCCTTTCTTTCATTGGTTATACATTCTAACTCTTTTTGTTCATTTTTTAATGTAGTCATGAAAGCACAACTGACTGGAAGGTAGAATATTTTGGGTGTTCTTTTAAGAAATGCTGTGAAACACTTTTCAGAAAAACTAAAAAGAAGATATGAGAAATAGCTAAAAAATGTGCTCAGTCAGAGAAATCCATTCAAATGCAAGTAATGTCAAGACTAGTGGCATTTCTCAGCTCCATCAAATGCTAGGAAACTTTCAACTCCAAGAAAACTTCACTGTAGCCCAAATCAAATTTGTTTTACTGTTCTACCTCTGTCAAAACTTTTCACTATACGAACTGAATACTGTTTTCCAAAACATAATTTGCATAGGGATGAATACTCTGCTATGCTGGTCCATAGAGACTGTGCTTTTATAGTTCAGACTTTGAAGTTTTTCAAGATAGGTAAGAATAACTCTTTTTAAATAATTCCCCACAGCAGGTAAAGAATGTTGTAACTGTGAGAAGGGTTATTAGAGTTAGAGGAGTCTAACTGATTTGTCCTGGTAATAAAAGACTCATTTTCTTTCAGCAAACTAGAGATTTTGCACCTGAATATGTAAGAAGTCTATACTTTTTAAAATTTATTGCAAATTGTAAAAATCATCTTTGAAGAAAGAATGAGCAAAATTAATTTGAAAATACTGCTTGAGCCGTCAGAGAAGGACTTAAAAGGAAATTAACTGCTGGAAAGTTCTTGTAAGGCTCATCATGACATAGAATGAAATCTTGGTTTTCCTAAGATCAATAAGAGAGAGATCAATGCTGACTATTGAATCACAGGGTTTTAGCTCCTTATTATGGCCTTTTGAATTTCGTTGTAACAACAGCTGGATTCAAATTAAAATCATTCTCCCTTTTGCTCCACTGAAATAATAGTTGTGTGGCTCTTCAATGATCCAAGGGAACAAATCTTATTGTCACTGTTAAAAATAATGGCACTTTGCCAGTAGAAATATTAGTTGATTCTGGTTTACTTTTTCTCTGAAAATAATGGCTTATACGTTGATTTTGAGAAAGAGTGTGTGGTGAAAACAAAACCCTAATTTATACGTGTTTTACCAAGAAAGCCACAGAATTGTAGAAATACTGATTCAAAGGGATGCCTGGATGCCATCTAGTCCAACTTTCCACCCTATCACCACAGCAGATTAGATCAGACTTAGTTTTGCTTATGCTGGACTTGAAAACCTCCATGGATGGATAATCTATAACTTCTTGAGATAACCTATTCCTGTACTACAGTACCCTCCTAGCAAAGAGTTGTTCCCCAATGTCCAGTCCAAACATGCCAAGCCACAATTTGTTCTACTGTGGCTATTCTGTTGGACAGATTCAGTGTAGGGGAATCAAATATAAGGCCCAGTGTCACAGGACACTGCCTACCATACCCTCCCACATAAGTGAATGGGAATTAAAAAGCACTCAGGCTGTCAACAGAAAGTGGTTGGCTTCTCAGGGGCTTTTTCCATGATTCAGCAGTATGTATTTAACATGAATAATGCAAAGGCCATCAGTCCATATTTCCACAACAGCCAAGTCTAAGCACTACATTCCCCTGTCAATGCAGGTCAAGGCTGCACTTTGGGCAGGGTGCAGGGCTGGGCTCTGATTTTGTTCTAAAATGGCTCAAAAGGCTGACAGCTGTTTTCTTTTGTTCATACTTCCATGAATAATACCAATTATTTTCACGTGCAAGGCAGAATGTTACAGATGTGTCATCTTTTGAAACACAGGTGTGTGCTGTTCATAGTTACAAATGCAACTTATATCCCACTTGCCCCACTCATGTAAAGAAATGCTGTTGATGTAAGTGAATAAATATGGCCTTATACATGCCTTATTCTCTGCTTTCATCACTCTTAGCTCAGTTTGCTGGCATGCACTAAAGGAAAGAAATAGTATGCCAAGATGTGGAAACCCATAATCGTGATAAAGAGGATGTTGTTCAGCTTCTATGGGAAGTTTAGCTGATGGAAAGAGATGAGAAAAAAGCTTATTTGTTCACACTTTTTCTTTTTTTTTTTTAAGAACTGTGCCCGCTAGATAGATATACAAGACTAGCAGTAAAGAGTGGGGAAAAAAAATAGAAAAATAGCAAGGAGATGAAGCAAAGCATGACCATGCAACTCTTACAGAGCTATCATTCAGAATGTAATTATTTGTATTCCTGATTTCAGCAGTCCCAGGAAGCAAATTTCCCCTCCTAACAGTCTCAGCTTTTGGAAAGGCTACATGAACATGCAAAAAATGTGTCACTGCATTCTGGGTCGATAGGTCTTCCCCAGCCATTACTGCCTTTTGTCCTCCACTGGCACTCAGTGCACTTATCTGGTCAACCCTGAGCTGAACTACAGACACAAAACCAGATATGCTTGCAGGGCAACTTAAATAAATATTAAAGCTTTATTTCTCTCAGGAAAAGGTGCTGAAAATGAAGCCAAGAAACATTATGAAAGGGTATAAAAACAGGTGTGATAAAAGGGAGACTCAATCAAGTGTGCCTCATCACTGAAAGTCCATCTCCAGCACTAGGGGAGGATGAAGCCTAAATGGGCATACCCCTGTCCTCTTGGGTTATCATTTTTTTCAACTCACAGACTTTACCCTCCACTTCATGAGCATCACTGTGCAAGGGGGCCATGATCCACATTTTCTAAAGACAAAAAAACACATTCCTGCCTTTCTTTATCCTCTTGACACCGGGTCTATTTCTAAAGGCAAACATGAAGTGGCTTAGCAGACAAAGTGAAAAAGATAATTGATTAACCATGTCCTGGATGAATTATCAGCAGCAATGAGTGAAACCCACCTGCATGTAGAAAGTCTATAACATGGCTGGACTTCTTAAGAGTGATTTGAATGGTGCCTAGGCTTTCTTTATTTATCTTTTCAAATGGATGCTCTAGTCCACCTTAGAAAAAGTGAACAAAGAATTCTGGAGAAAATTTCCAGTTGGCACCTTGTGAGAATTTGATAATTAGTAAATGAAACTGAAATACTCCCTAAATGATGTGAATCCTACGCAGCCATAAAGTCTTCTTCTTTTGGGGAGCAACAATAGCTCTTTGTGTGGAATGCAGCAATATTTCAGTGAACAAAATGATGAATTTTCCTTTTGCTGTTGGTGAAAGGTAATGATTTTGCTGGTTGAATAAGCTTTTGACATTTTAATGCTTAAGAGAAGGAAGTATTTGCATATAGTGTTCTGCCCCCATTTTCTCCCTGGTTGATGTTAAGCTCTGGCTGTCCCCCTCCTCAGGCTTTTCTCAGTGCTCTCCTCTTGCCTCACCAAAGTCAGTTTTCCCATGTTGTGATCAGCTCAAAGCACAGCTATCTGGTCTGAAAAGAAAATCTTTCCACTTAGGAAAAAGGATGGTAATTATGTTAAATGAATGTTAACGTCTTGCTAATGAATGCATTGCCTTTCTCCTAAACATTTCTGGAAGAAGAAGCAAGCAAAGAAACAAAAAATAATCAGACATGCCATTCATTTACCAAAAGTATTAATTACAAGTAATTAGAAAAAGTGACTCATTTTTGAAGTATACAAGATTCCTAAAAGAAAATACAAAGATTTCAGCAAGAGCTGAAGAGATATATCTGTATCAAGTGGATAATCATGCACAAAATTACAATATTACATACACAAAGGTTTTAATTTTGAAGGGAAAAGAAATCCAGTTATGACTTTCAAATTTCCACTGATGGTAATTGATGGTTGCCATAAACTATTAGTATCAGATTCTTTTCACTGTCCAAGATCTAATTTGCATTTACCTTGACTCATTTACTATTGAATCTTGTCTACCCTTGTTAGACTAAAGATTTCTCCACCATTATTTCCTGCAATTTAGGTCTCCACTTAACAGATAGCCCCTAGGAGAGCTATATTCTCTCTCTAAGGCTTCTTCCTTCCAGCAGGCATCAGGTACTGTAGTGAATTAAGAAAAAGCTTTATTTTTTCCCCTTTTTCCCATTCAAAACTCTCACAGAATTTTAGTAACATCTCTTACATTGAGACTATGAATTTCTACAGTTGTTGAATCTAGGTAAAGTTAAACTGAATGGAACAAATTCATCAAACCTCTCCCTTTAATATTTTCCAGTCTCTCTTTTGATTCTTTTCCGAGTCACCTCCATGGTATCAAAAGCCTGGCTGAGCTGTGGCTCAGCTCCCAGCAGGTCAGTGTGGCTCTGGGACACACAGCCTGGCCTGTTTTACCAACACCACATTATGCCCCAGAAAGATCCAGATCTGCCTATCCCCTGTGGTGTTCAATCAGCAGGCACAACTCATCCCTTTTCTTACTGCTGGTTCTCCCTTATAATAAGGCCCACGTAATTTTGCAGTTTGCAAGTACAACATTTTTTAATCCACTGGAACACAAAATACTTTCAGCAACAGCAGACGAAAACATAAGTATATGTTCATCTTGTTAAAACCCTTTCACATTAACTGTCTATATTGTGAAAATTCACAGCTATTGAACAGCACTGGGCAGCACTACAAAATCAGGCAGGAGAGAAAATGTCTGGCCATGCATAGCAGGAACTATGGGGGAGAACTCAGCTGGAGAAGCTGCTGTGCAGGATGGGACACTCCTGCCTGCCTCAGCCCATGTGTCTTTTTCAGCGACAGAGGTGGGTGCAGCATCCCAAAAGGTGACACTGAGGTGCCCCTATTTAAACATTCCAATGAATGTTTAATGGCTGTTCTCCCTTTACTGAATCTTTAATGCCAGTATGTATACCATAAACCAGAGAGCAGGAGCAAAGCTATCAGGTACTTTAATCTTTGCTGCATGTGAGTTTTTGCAATACCACCAAAAAAAAAAAAAGGAGTTTATGTTCTAATACTGTTGTACATAAATTTCTATCTAGAGGAGAGAAAAATAAATGAG
>VZRH01003214.1:1929265-1950133 GCA_013397555.1 Urocynchramus pylzowi
CTTTTGTACCTAAATTTCTTACAAGAGGAAAAAAAAATAAATGGGGGGGCTGGGGGGGGGGGAATGCCCTTACAAAATAACTTGGATACTCAATTATTTTGCTATAATACATTGTTACAGCATCGTTTTGCTCTGAATGTGGTATCAACTGAAAAAAATCACTTCCTGGCATTGCAAAGGGGAAAGGGGAGATCTTTTATTGGTTCTGCAATTCCTTGGGGCTTTATTCACTGTGTGAAGGACTTGAAATGGGATCAGTCTTCTCCTCAGAGGTCCTGGTGGGAATAGTAAGGCTTTTTTTACAGAATTGCAGGATGAATTCCCAGAAGTGTTAGAGAGAGCTCAGAAAATGCAGTAGGGTTCTTAAAATACACATATAGCACGACTCTATACAGCAATTCATTGTACATTCATATGCACAAACATGGAAATGTGGAAAATTGTGAATAATGTCAAATGCAAAAAGGAGGGAAATGAAAAAACGAGTTTTTCCTATCACTGCTACTTATTTTAAGCTCTATTTATTTCATAGAGAAATTTTGTATTTTAAATCCAGCATGCTCTTCCAAACCAGATTATATTGAGATGTATGAGAGCCAGCCAAGCAGGTAACTGATAGCATTGTTGGACTTGGCACTGTGACTTCCATTTGGAAATATTTATTCTGCCATGACTGCTCAGACAGAATGGAAAGACATTATCTGACATGAAAAAATATATCTACATTTGATCCTCAATAAATTTGAAGGAATAGGGTTTCTCTTCATGGTTCATCACCTTTATCTGGGAGGTTGATTTTCCTACATGCAGTTTTATTTGTTCAGCAGTTTAGGATGAAAGGAACATGTTAAACCATCACTAGAGAAGGACTGCACAAAGTCCCTGAAAGGCTGCTCCTGTCAAATGCTCTGTCCCAGAAGAGGAATGAAGTCTGCACAATGATTATTTGCTTTTGAGTCTCACTGCATACAGTGACTTTTCTTTGATAAGTTAACAGTATCAAACTATATGCTTTAAAATAATTTCCAGAACCCACATATTTTTGATGAGCAATCAAAAAAGTTTGTTATTTTATTAATAAACTAGTGCCCATCTTTCTACAGCCACCCCTATGTATTGCACAGGGACAGTGTTTTGAGATCACATAAACATCCCTGGGCTTTTGTCAGCTAAAACACCACTGGTTCCCTACTTGTTTCTATCTTTAAACCCCTCAGCTCACTTGTCTTCCCCACTATCAGTTACCATCACAGCTTGGCTGCTTTGAAGTTCTGTACTCAAAAGTCTGGAGACATGAACTACATGCATATGCTATCAATAAAATTAAATTCTACCTTTTTGACCATTATTTATCAAGTTCTCTCCATTATGCTAACATAATCTCCCTGCTAGTGTTGCTGTGGGGTTTTTTCCTCTAACCTTTTACAATGTCTGAATTTGTTTGGTCATGTCTCTCTCTGCTTGATATTAAAAATAATATATAGGTGTGCATATTTATATACATATATAAAAATCCAATTTATTTGCCCACGTTTTGCAGTCCAAATCTCATTATTAAAAAGAAACAAATCTCTATTCATACTGACACCACAAAAAAACCCTCAAAACCAACTAAGCACAGAAGAAAAAATAACTCTTAGCTGAAATATACCAATAGGCCAAACTATGATTTAAAAATTTCCCCTTAAAAATGAGAACTATTTATTGACAAAAAAAAAAGTTCATTTCAGACTCTGGAGAAAATTATTGTGATACATGTTACATGTAGTTCACACATTGAAAAAATATTGCTTTTCTCCATGGCACCCTCAGGGCTGTTCAGAGATGGATTTCAATGGACAACCACAGTCCAAGGACATTTCAACGGACAACAGCACTCATGTTGTTGGCTACACAGCTCTGAAAGATTTGGTGCTTTTTTCCACAATTTATAAACTCTAACATTGTAGGCCAGGCTGTTAAGCTTCATGTGTAAGTGATCTACTCCATTAGGTCCACTGAGATATCTCAATTTCAACCAACTTGAAAATTGTACTTTCTTACTTTTGTTGACATAGCAATTGACCTTGAGAGGCATCTTTTATACCCTGAGCACAGAACAGATGAGCATAATGACTCTTCCTTCACGCACTGCAAATGTGTGTGTGCCCTGAAGGACTCTCAGGTGGCTCTGGACCTTAGCAAGTGTATATTTCCAGAGGTCCACATCCAATCTCCTATTCGTTAAGGACAACCTTTGTGTCTCTGGTGTCATCCATTCCTGTTTAAGATGGAAAAGCTTGAACAAAATCAGAGATTGGGTTTTCTTTTTTTTTTTCTCTGTAAGAAGGGAGAACAATTTCCCTGGTGTCCTGTCCTATCAGCAAGTGTTGAAACTCTGCATTAAGCCACAGAGGCTCTGCTGTTACCATGGGGCAGACATTGTCTAACAAAGCAGGAGCAATGCCCTCAGCAGGGCAGCTGAGGGTCTTGGGAGAAATGTGTGGGTGAGAAAGTTTAAGGTGCTAGTGAATGCAGTAAGGATGCTGCAGGGCCTACAGGTCAGCTGTAAGGAATGATATTTGTATGTCTAATAAGCAGGATGAGTCAAAACTGACTGGTCTTACTCAACCTACTCAAGTCTTAGTCTACTTCCCGCTCCGCTCACGTGAAGTTGGTCACCCATCTCCTTGTCAGTCTTCAAAGCTCTCTTGGGCAACCTGAGCTCTGCATTTCCTGATTTACTGGTTGCCCACCTGCATTCTCAAAGTTCAAGGCTGGATCATGCACCCATGATGTGACAGACTGGAGCATGATCCCTCACCAGCTTTGCTGAACCTTCTCTCCTGAAGCCCATGGGCTTCTATTATGACCTGCTGATGCTGCAATCAAAGGCACACACAGCAAAAACTAGAGTGTGAATGGATGTTTGGGTATTCCTTTGGGTACATTAAAATTTCAGTCACATCTAGGGTTGGGGGATTACTAATTTCACATTTTTAAGATTCCTTTTAATGTGATCATTATAACTCTTCTCTCCCCAGGTGGCATTGCATGTACTGCTCTGTTCTTAGCAAAAATAATTTTTTTACTCCTTCTTTGTAAATACATATCTCAACCTGACACATACTCTGGGAAACAGTACTGCCTTTTTATTATCTAGCCTCCAAAACAATGTGCTTTCTCCTTCTTTTTACTAATGAAACTTGGAAATGAAGACTTAAGAGATGATATGGAAGAATAACATAAAAGAGGAATTGAATAGCATGAGATTTAAGATTTTGTCTTGTATACTGGTATATTCCACAATAAATTCTATTTGTATATCCAGAGCACTACACTGAATGACACAAAAAAAAATCTGCAGCTTGACATATACTTGCAAGGCAAAAAGTAAGATGAAACACTTCAAATTTAGTGTTCTGATTACAGTGTATAGTAGCCTCACTTAACTCACTTTTTAATTAGCATTTTGAAGTCTCTGCCCTTTATTTTCAGTGTGAGTGGTCAGCCTGCTTTAGAAGAAGCTGAGCACCAACATTATTCTTTCCTCTATCCCTTTACACATGTAAATTGAGAATTAATTCTATGTCCATTCATCTGCTTCTTTTGACTGATTAATAACTGATATAATTAAGCAATAATACATGTCAGAAAAATACCTGTGGGTATCAATATCATACCACAAATAGCAGGATAAGATATTAAATTTTAACCACCCAAGAATTGCTACAATTGTCCAGAGACAGCTTGAATTTCCTGTGCTATTATTAAGAAGAGGAATCTAACAGACATTGAAAAAAATTAGGAAGGTTTGTGTCATGTACTTCCACAATGAGTAGCGATGGCTGGGTCATCTTTGATGGGAGGCGATGGGTGGTCTGCTTTTCAGCTCTGCCCAGCTTAGCCTCTCAGAAATTCCTGCTGAAATCCTCTGCTTCCACTTTCTCTGAGAAGCTTTCTAGAAAGGCTCAAACTGAGAAGATGAGGCTGAAGGCATCCACAAAGTCCAGCACTAAACTCCAACCACCTACTTCAGCGAGAGCATTAATGATGGGAAGTAAACAGCGTCACAGGACACGGTGCCGCAGTTAACCTTCCCTTAAAGGTTCACCCCACCCTTCCCTCACTGTCCCCAACAGCAGGTCTGCAGATTCATCACTAGACAACACTAAGGATGCTGTGGGCACAGCGTCCTGGCTCACAGCCAAGGGACCATGAACTATTCATCCAGGAATTATTTGCAACTGTGTAGAGAAACACTAGCGGGGCTTGGATCCAAACTAAAGATGGTGGGAGGCATGGCAGTGCCGAACAGGAGCTCCACAGGCTCCTATGGACTGCCAGGCTTGTATTTCTGTTGGCTGTTGCCATGGGGGAGGGAGGATATGCCTGCTGCCCAGGGGCACCAGGGGCCCCCACAGGCAGAGGGCAGGTAGGCTTGTGTGCAGAGAAACACGAGCATTCCTGCCTGCGATGGACTGCCAGGCAATAACACAGCTTTATGAAATCAGGTGAGAAAATTTCCTTTTGGCCAACTCATGGTAACAGCAAGCCCAGAGTGATTTGGCTTAAAGAAAGGAAAGAGGTGGGTGGGCAGGAGAGGCCTGGTGTGCGTGGCCTGACCTCTGTTATTTGTAGGAGAGCAGATATTGGTTTCAGTCCATGAACTGCTCTCATCTTCAGAGCACAGCCATTGAGCAACCCTAAACCATGCCACTGTACAAGTAACTACAGAGAGCAGGCATTTGTCACTGGTCATGTATTTTATGACTAACTAAAACACAGCAACAGCAGAGAAGCACAGGCACCAAGTCTTCTCAGACCAAAATTTTATCAAATTTATTTTCACACAAAACCCTTGCTCCTCCCCTTTGCTTAAGTTCCTTCTGGAAGCAGCTCCTTTTCACAAATATCACCCTACTTCTAGTTTAGCATTACATCAGGTTTTTTATTGCCTTTTAAACATATCTACAGTTAAATTTCTAAAGCCCAAACTATCCAAGGTCCTGAAATTCAAGGCCAATACACATTCAGAAAGAACTTCAAAAATTGCCTGCCGCATTTATTTCCATGGTTGTGTTGCACAGGTGTGCAATGAAAAGGGACCCACTCCCCCACCCAGCAGTCTTCAATGCACCTACAGAACCTCTGACACTTGCAACTTGACAGCTGCATCTACCCACCAAAACAGTTGGATTTTCTTTTTTCAAAAGAAAAATTTTGCACAGAAGATGGCATTTGTCAACACCAAGATAAAACATCCTGATGATGAGCCAGATTGTGCTCAGGCATTCATACCAACCAGAAGAAAAGACATGGGGGGGGGGAAAAAAAACCCAACATACCATTCAAGAGACATTCTTTTTTAGGATCTCACAGCCAAAGCAACCTACAGTAGTAACCTCTGCAGAAATGCCTGCTGCTGGCATGAAGGCAGGCATGGGGGAGGGCTCTGACTTCTATTGAAATTTTAAAAATAAACAGCAAATACTACTTAATCACTAAACATGAGAAGTCCATTTTCAGTCTTGGGGAAAAACATTGTATGGTCATTCAAATTTAGGAAGCAAAACTCATTTTTTCTCGAAAACAATAGCAGTTGGCCAAATATACTTGAATGAAGACTACCAAGCTGATCATTGGCAACATGTGAACCAAGAGGAAACCCTGAGCAGCTGTAGGCAAGCTAAGGTTTGTTTCAACTGAATCCTAGAAACAGACTTGCCATCCTTCCATACTATGTATGAATTAACACTATATACATGCCAAAACACATGCAATGCATGATATTTTATATTTGGCAATTTGGGCATAATTATCCCAGCACATAAAAAAAAGCTAATAAGAGAAAAGAAAGAAGAAGGAAAAAAGGCAGCCCTGATTGTTTTCAGTCCACCAACATTTTCAACAGGGTTAGCAGAAGAGAAAAAGAAAGGGAAAATTTGGGGAAAAGAAGAATAGAAAGAAGCCTTACAAACATGTCACAGTGCCTTCCCACTATTTTATCAAGGATGCAAACAGTTCTGCTTCCAGCAGTAGCACAGCCCTACCTATGAGCCATGGAGCTACAAGTTAGCTATATAGCACTATACCAGCACCAACAGAAGAGCAGATGTCATGTACAGTGTAAAAAACTCAACAGTCACCAACTGACAGAAAACAGCAGGGGTACAATGTCTAGGGCAAGGAAGGTGAAGTCAAGATGACCTAGAAAAGGAACACCCTGGGCTTCTGAAAGGGGATTATTCCTGACTGGACACACTCGTCCTGAGAATCATAGCAGGCTGTTACCAGGCACACCAAAAGCTGTAATATTTGCAGGTGTATTGCCCTTGGCAGGTACCATCAGTCAAGTAAACAACAACAGAAACAAAGAAATCACAGGTGACAGCACAGCCATCAGGCACTGGGCACACCCCTAGCAGAACTCCTGCTGTGCCATCACATGTTAGGGCTCTGTGGTTTCCTTACTGTGGTACAGCAGCTGAACCTTTCTTTCAAGAGTCTACTGTGAACAGTGCACATTGCTGGCTTAATGAAAGGAGAATTTCATGAACTGTGCTTCTGTCCTGCACTGTCCTCCTAGCTAAATAACTGCTGAGTCAAGCTGCCATGCTCTTTGCTCCCACAGTGCTTCAGAGGTCAGCTAGGTTCAGGCTAGTGATGCCTGCTCTGTTCTTAATTCAAGACAATCCACACAACAACTACAGTGTATTTGTGAGTAGACTCTTCACTATACTTCTGGTGTCTTTTTGTTGCTCTGATGGTGACCAGGAACCATCTCAGCTGCACATCTCTGCTAGAGCACTCCTTAAGAACAGATAATTTCTCTGCCCGGTGCTACTCTACTGGCTCTGCCTCTGTCCCCATCAGTGTCAATACAGGCTGTTCAAACCCACTGGCTCTCCACTCCTTTCTGGTGCTACCACATTGCTGTCTCTTCATTATTGCTGAAAGACTTTGTCCAAGTTTTCATAAACAAAAGCCAGAGGACAATTATATTACTTATGGATCAAATAACAGAGAGCATAAATGGCATTATACATCCAACAACATTGGAGAAGTATCAGATTATGCTAACAGAGAATTTGGTTTTTCATATGAAATTTTCTCATAACAGTAACACATCTCATCTGTCCATATTTTAATAGGCTTTGATTTGTATCATATAAACAGACAGCACTATAATCTGCAATCTCCTTACAGCTCAAATCCTAATTTTCCAGATATAGAAGATTAATTTCATATAAGTCAGAGAAATGTTCTTTCTGAGCACTTCTGTCTCACACCTCTTCCTTTTTTTAAGATGCTATTTAAACAGCCATTTCATCAACCCTAATATCTGCTATGCCTTTACAAAATGAAGACTACTAGGAAAAGTGATTAAAATAGCTGAGTAAGAAGGCACTTAAAAGCAAACCTAGAAGTCATCAGGCAATGCACATTTGGAAAGACAATATAAAACTGTTGCATTTTACTACCCAAGAGAGGGTCTTTTCCCACCCCTCTCAGATTCCCTTGGCACGTAGCCTCTGCTGTTAGGTCCTATTTTCACAGCTCAGCAAACACCTTGGACTTGAGCTCTCCTTACCCTGCTGGTGCAGTGCACACTGCAGCCCTACCTTACATCTGCCCATCTCAGACTCGCCAATGGCTGAGGCAGATGGAGTAAAAAATTACCATAATTAGACTGGTTCCTTGTTGAAACCATGAATAGCTTATTATTAAGAAAAGCACATTGGTTTGGTTTTTTTTTTAATAATGAAAACTTAGTTCATCTTACTTAGTGAGAGAAAATATGTGTGGCAGACACGAGAAATGGAAAGGAGAGCAGAATGTGTGCAGTAACTGCTGCTTACACCTGGAGGCAGCAGGAAAAGTTTTGCACATAACAAATTTAGCATCCAGCACCATTAAGTTTTTTCATCCTAGCTAACTGCAGTCAAAATCAATGTACAGGCAGCTGCAGATGCTTCAAGTACAGGCTTCAGATGGAAAAGATAGCTATGCAGTGAAGCTGTGCAAACCCTGAAAACAATTTCTCCAAGAGCTATTGATAACTGAGTTCTTCTTGCTGTACTGTGGCTGTTTTTCTATCTGAGAAATTGAAAGATTTTACCTTTGATCTCAAGCAGAGCTTTAAAAAAAATTCAATTCACAACCATTGTAACTTTTAAAATTTGTTTCCACCAGATAAGCAACTGTGCAGCTAGTATCATCAAATATTTTTCCCTCTTATAAATAAATACTTACTGCATTGCTACTGCAACACCCAATCTGATGATAGCCAAAGGAATTATAAAGAACTCAAAAGAAATTTATCATTTACTATAAAATCCTCTTCTTTTTTTTTTTTTTAATAATCCTTTAATACAAAGACAAAGAAAGAAAATAAACTGGGTCTTATCTCCTCTGCTTCCTGAAGCAAAGCATACCTTCAAGTCCATCTTATCCAGCCTGGATGAAGAGGCACATCTCCAAAGCACCCACCACATCCCCACTCCATCTAGAAATTCTCCCATGGATGACCTATGATCAGATGAATGAGATGTGTACAGACAAGAGAAAGAGGTATGGGTAATCTTTAGAGCGTTCTCTGTCTTGAGAAAACAGGTTTTTAACTATATGTTACAGCCCAGAGAAGTAACACTTTAAAAGCAGTATTCACTTTGGCCTTCATTTCTTTTACTCCTGTCAGAAAGGAAGGAAGGCCATGCACATCAGGGTGGATGAAAAATGGATTTGCAGGAACAGAGTGAAAGGGTCAGAAATGTTTAGTAACTTGGTAGATAAAGCAGTGTTTTGAAAACTAAGAGACATTTGGACAAGTCTCATCATAGAGAGTAAAGAGTTCATTAAATTCTTAAAACAAAACTGTCTAGCAAATTATTCCATAGAATTAATGTACTGTTTTGTGACACATGAAACTAAGTTTTTGATAAAGCTCTGATTTGCATGCTTAAGAATCTTGAGCCTTCAGATCCAGAATCAATAGGATTGGAAGGCTTCATCCAATACCTACAAGCTGTACATGTGTGCTAACACACAGGAAGGGAAAATGAATAAGGATGTGGTTGATTTTCCATGCCACTAGGAGGGGACTTTGACTCCCACTTCTTTAGGGCAAAATCCAAGAGTTTCCAGTACTTCCATAAGAGGATTTTCTTGACCTATTGTCATTAATGAGAGATCATTTAGAAACTGAAGGTTTCTAGGGTCAATGCTGCTTAGACCACTACAATGGAAGGATTACTACTGACTTCAGTAAGAGCAAAATTAAGTCTTCTATTGATAAAAACGTATTTATTATACAGTAAACTTTTTCTTTCATTATCGAGAATTCACATACATTTTATATATGAAAAACCTCCCAAAAACATAACAGTTCTTGGTATTAATAAGATATGGCCTGTACTTTGCTATGAAAATTCAACACAGCATACACACAACACAGCACATGTGTGTACACGTATGCATGTATGTTTTTGCTGCTCCAAATGAACACACAAGGTCCCTACACTAATAAACACATAGTGACACCCATCAGGATTACTTCACTGTGCAAGAACCAAAACATAACTGGAAATAGACTTTCACCTGTATCTAATAGTGACTCATCAAATTTCTCATTTGCATTACTGCCCTTTTTGGTGTCTCCTTGCTCAAGAGTGCTGACCCAGGACTGCTCATTGCCATTTTACACGCTGATTTTGTTTCTTGTATGTGAAAAAAAGAGCAGAATGATGCATTGCACTGGCTTTTGTGGCCAGACTCAGGCCAGACTCTGTGACATGCCTATTTGGCACCCAGTGCATTTCAGTTCAAGTAGGGACAGCACATGCTGCTGCTGTCACTGAGATTCTGGGTGCCTGGACATTTATTCCCTCTCAGTTAAAACACCTACAACTTCTTTGGCTCATCAGCAGCTCCTGCCACCAGGAACATTAGGAACACTGACAAGACCCACTCTTCTCTGTACATGTCTGAACTACTTTTTTTTTTTTTTTAATCCTACACCAGAATCTTGCATTTGGGTGACTGATTGCTCATGAAGAAAAGACAACAGTAGCTTGCTATGCTCTGGGCTGCCCTAAAACTTGAGGCTCCCTGCTCCACTCAGGAGAACAGAGAAGGAGAGGAACAGATATGCTCCCAGCTCCAGAGATTCCTCAAAAGGCAGGCTACAGTCCTTCCTCAGTGACACCAGCTCAGCTGGGGGGCTGCTGGACATCTGTAATTCTGCCCACTGTGCACTAGATGCCACTGCACTGATTGCTTTCAGCAGGCAAAGAGCCATTGCCTTTCCTCTGGCTGCCACACTCTACCTACTAAGAGGCTGCTGATTACCTCTGGCTTGGAAGCTCAACACAGTCTCACGAAACTCCCAGCACTAAGGACAGGGCTACCTTTGCTTTGCAGGTGACAAACTGGGGTACAGAGACTACAGCATGATTGAGCCATGGGTTGGGTATGCTAGGCTGGCAGTGCACGGACTGAGGCAGCAGCCACCTGCACTCACCACAGTCTGAAGTCCCAGAAAGATCACATTTCTGCCTCTCTGCCACTGTTCAGGGTGGGGCAGATGGAGCATAAGGGTCACATAGTAGCACCAGCAATGTAACCAGCTAATTGCAAATAGATTCACACTGCACAGAGGTTCCCACGGCCAATCTCAGTTTCTCAACCTCCTACTGCCTGCTCAAACCCCTAGACATCTTCCTAGCAAACATCTCCACAGGTCTCACAGCCAGGCATCCTCTTGCCTCTGGGCACATCTCCATGTTCTTTCAACAGCAAAACTGTCTGGTGATGAGGAAGGAGAGGCATCAGGAGAGATTTCCTAGGAAGGCTAGGAAATCTGCTTCACTCAAGGTTTTTAAGAGGGAGTTAAAGGCAGCAGAAGATAGTGTTTCCAGATTGTGACACATTCCACAACCCTACCTCCCCACTCCCTCCCTTCTTTCCCCACTTCCAATGTCAAAGTAGCTGTTAGTCTGGGAGAGCTAATGCAACTGCTAGTGGCTCCACAAAGCAGCTGAGGAGCTGGGAACCTCTGTAGTACACGATCTCTTCAGTTTTACTTTCCTTTGATTCTGAAGGGACAAACAGATCATGGAGGGACATCAGTTGTTCCTCCTCTACAGATTTCCTGACAGGACACTGTCTAACCCAGATATGGCAGCTTCTCCCAGATGCCACACAGCAATCCCAATTGCCTTCCACACTCTCCCTCCCACCTGCCACATTGGACTTTTACATGAACCTACTCAGGAAAGATATAATAAGCCATGTGAATCTCCTTGTCCAATGCCTGACACAGTGATGGAGCATGTTCACATGTTCAGCTGCTAAAGGCTGTGCAACATCTAATTAATGACCTGTCATGTAGCTCACTGGAAACAGCTGTTTACAGCTGTGGTGACAAGGTGCCACTGGTATTTTGAGGGCATCTCCTGCAGCAAGAGTGGGTGAGCCCTGGCTGAAGGGGGCACAGCTTTCCAAATGTTAAACCCTGCCTTCTACTTTGCCCCTCCCAAGACAAACTAAACTCTTGGTTTAGGGATAGGCCAGAAAACAGGGCTGTGCATTACTTCAGTGCCAAGAACTACGGCAGCACTCCAGCATCAGCTGAGGGCGTTGGCACACCTGCGAGGCTTTTTTATATTTGCTCTGCCAACTGAGTTCATTTGCAAATTCTGTTTCTACGGCACATTTTGCTGTCTTGCAGGAGCTGAGCAAATGAAATTAAGGACTCTGGCAGAAGCAGGTTTCATCTCTAGGCTAAGCTGTATGAAATAGGAAACAACCAAAGTCTCTGTTGAGGTCTTCCTCTAGGTCTAAATCAATTAACCACAAGATCTGTCAAACTTAGAGCTAGGTTAAAAAGATTCAGCAATGATAAGTACTTGAGTCAGCTGTTTCTTGCCCAGTGAGATTTTAAGACTTACTTTTATGGCCATGGTAATCTGCAGTTCTGTTTTTGTTCTTTTTTATTTCTGCTCAACAGCTGTAAAGTCTTGATTTTCTTTGCTGTGTGAATTTTAAAGTTTACCCTCTCTTGGGCAGCCACTGGGCAAGTCCCCATGGAAAGAAGGCTGGTCCAAGAGGTTTCCAAAGGCTGAAGGACAGTGTAACACAGCCATCCATGTTAGCCTAGACCTGGGCAGCCACAAGACCTAGGACTGTACTGCAGGTGGGTGAAGGAGCCTGGCTGCTAATGGGACTGGGTCCAGCAGCCCCTCCTTAGGATGCCCACAGTTCTTCAGTGTGGTGTCATCAGTAACTCCCACCACTGCATTGCCCTCACCACTGCATTTCCCCACAGATCCTGCACACAGCTTCTTCCCATGGGGCCTCCCAAACTTCCCCCTTCCCTCCTGAGCCCAGTGGAGCCAGCAGCCATGTGGCTGTTGGGACAGTGTGCTCATCCAGCCCAGCAGGGAGAACAGCCACGGCAGGTGCAGCTGCAGGACCACCGAGTTGTCACTTTCAGCCCACTCTGGCCTGGGCTGTGCAACAACTTCCATTAGTGCTATATAGAATCACAGAATTATTTAGGCTGGAAAAGACCTTTAAGATCATTAAGTCCAACTTTAAGTCAACCTTGCCAAGTCCACCACTAAACCATGTCCCTAAACTTCATGCCTACATGTTTTTAAATATCTTCAGGGAGGTATGCTTCCCTGGGCAACCTTTCCCAATGCTTAACAACTCCTTCCATGAAGAAATCTTTCCTAATATCCAATCTAAACCTTCCCTGGTGCAAGCTGAATTTCCTTTCAGGTAGCTGTACAGAGTGACAAGGTTGTCCTTTTCTTCAGACTAAACAACACCAGCTCCTTCAGCTGCTTCTAAGACCAGTGCTCCAGACCCCTCAATAGCTTTGTTGCTCCTTTTTGGGTACTCTCAGTGTCTCCCTTGTCGTAAGGGGCCAAAACCTCCACACTGTCACAACACAATATACATCTGCACTCTGGAATAACTACTGTGCAAAAGGCATTTTTAAATTATGATTATTAAAGCTTTTACCTGTGTGATATTGGTTTGCTTATGAATTAGCACATTTTGCATAGCTGATGTCAAGCATTGCTGTCACAGGTTTGCCAGCTATCACTTGCTTCCAAGTATGTAATTCTGTAAATGAGATTTATATAAATTCTCCCACAGAGTAAGCCTATGCATGCAAGTGTCACTCCATGAACACTCTCTCTTGCTCTTTGCTTGTAGGTAAAACTGTGTGTGCATACCCATTTGACATTTGGGGCATAACCAGCCCTTGCTGCTGAACAGGGAATTGTAGAAAAAAATACAAAGCAGCCTGTGGAAATGTGTGTTGTATTTTGTAAATCTGTAGAAGAAAGAAGGCAAAGAAAACTGGGAAAGCCTGTAGGCAAATACTCTTAAATGAAACAGAGAGAGAGAGAGAGAGAGAGAGAGAGAGAGAGAGAGAGAGAGTAGTTACTAGAATAAGGCTTTTCTTACATTTCAACAGTATGTCCAAAATTTACAATTCCAAACACAAATCACTCTCATCTTGCATTGCAGAGCTCAAAATTGATTCAATCCAAGATTTCCAATGGCAGTACACCAGTGCTGCCCTAAATATCTGACATGATTCAGTGGCTTTTGTAGTGCAACCAACTCTTACAGAAGTTTTACTCCATGTTTTACTGCACTGCAATGCTTTTAGTCAATGTGTCTTATCCAAGTCCTGGTGTCAGCATATCAGCCACAATTAAAAAAAAAAAAAACAAACACTACAAAGGCCAACCAGTAGGCTTTGTATAAACCTTTGGTTATGGGCTGTAATGTATTTTAGGCATGGAAATTATTTGGAGCCCAGGCCAAACAGAACCGCTTCCTGCCTTTTTCTCAATCACCATTTCAACCACAGAGCAAGCACCAGAAGATGCTGCAAACACTTCTATGCTATTTCAAACCTGGCCCAGCTTCTAACAGCTCAGTTATGACCAGAAATCCAGTATCAATCAACCAGAAGAAACACCAGCATGGACTTTGATTGGTCCCTCCAGCAAGTCTCTGGTTTATTGTACTTTGGTTTCTTCACATGCTGTAGTCCAGCAAGGGCATGGAAATTACCATGTATAAATCCATATGGATGTGCAGGCTTGGAACTTCTAATATTTGTCTTTAGATTTCTGTCCTGGTTTTGGGCAGAACAGGGTTAATTTTTGCAGTAGCTAGGAGCTGGCATGGCCAGGTTATTCTATCACCTCATGTCATTGCCTGGGGCAGGGGAAAGAGACTTCTCTCTGGGGGAAGAAGGGGTTCCTCTCAGTTGAGTAGGTGTGGTGGAGGGACCCTGGACTAAGCACAAGTGTGATGCAGAAGAGATGCAAAGTCCTCTCAGATGAGACATCTGTGGTGGCCAGGTCACAGGGCAATGTAATACTACTTTGCAAAAACACTTCTGAAAAAGAGACAAAATTTCTAAGCTACAGCCTGCAATGCCCACAGCTTCAACAAGACTTTTGAGGTACTGCAAGAACAGTTTTGACAATTCCATCACTCACTGTAATTTTATTTGCTGATTGATCCATTCAGAGCCTAGAGTTACCTCTCTAAGGACTGGCTGTACTGTGGTCTTCTCTTTTTTAATATTCCTATAGATGTGTCTTGCTTTTTTTTCTTGTCATCATTTATCATGAACACACATGAAGAACAAGCCTTCTAGGCTGCTGACCATGAAGAAGGCTTTTGCATAATTATTTCACTTAAAAGAAAGGAAAGACAAAGACTGACAACATAAAAAAAACCCCCAAACCCATCATATACCAAATAGAAAACCTGACACCCGATGACATCAGTGAAATCCAGCTGAGAGCTTTAAAAATCCTAGATGTCATCAGTCAGTGCTCTTTTAAACTCAGGGCAATGCAGACATGTATTATTAAAATGTGCTTGTTTTATTCACATAGGCCAAAAGTGAACTGGAAATCTTCTTTCCAAATAAGAAATGTACAGGAGTACATTCAGTCAGACAAAATAAAAATTAAGTTATATCAAAATTATATACATTGTAGAACAATTTCACTTCTGCCCTGTGAAATGCAAAAGCTCTTTTCTTTAGGATAAGTATGTTGTGTAAAGAAGAAATACACGTCTGTATGTGGGCCCCAGTTCACCATGATATGCTTAAAGAGATTATATTACATTAGAAAATGTCCTAATTAAGAGTTCAGAGGCTTCATGCAACCCAGCAGAAAAGCAGATGAATATGTGTTATGAATGCACCCGCACACACACCAACACAAACACTCTGTTAGTCGGTGTTCGCCTGCCAGTGCTCTTTGCACACCTAATTATAGCATTAGTCATCTTAACGTTTCCATTACTCTTTCTAATGCATACTGGGCTGCAGTCATCTAAGTCATACAGCTCCTATAGGAAAAACGTGTTTTATGGAACCACTGTCTCCAGTGTACAGTTTAATAATGTTAAAAAGATATCAACATAAAATTAATGACTAAATTTTTCATGAAGGGAGCATTACATTCCCACCTAATTGTGGTTTAAGCAGTTATTTCTCTATTATTACTATAGTGCTGAAACTAATGTTCAGTAGCCCATTGTATAATCCGATGGAGAATCCAAATGACTCCTGGTGCTAATGACAAATATCCTTAGAGAATAAATATCTTCTGGACACTGTGCCAGTTCTAATTTGACTGACTGCATTTCAGCTAGTGCAATGAAATCTTTTCTGGTGGTATTTGAAAAAAAATCAATTAAATAAGACTTCAGTTACTTTTCTGTCAAAAGAAATATTTTCAGGCTCTGTAACTTCAAGTCACTACAAAGCAGAAACTTCCTAACTGGTGCTGGGCTTCAATGTCAACATACCTGGCATCAAAAGTCCAGCACATTTACCCTCGTGCAACTGCACAAGAAGTCAAGAGCAGTGTGCTGCCATGACCCATGGCTGGATTTTCTCCTTTCCCTTAAAGGGCAGAGCAGTCTGTTCTAGCACAATACAGAAAAGCCAGAATGGTCTAACCAAGAAAACAGTGTTTTAACTTCTTCTGAAATGCATACGACAAGTGCTTTACATTTCTTCTGTGTTTAATCTAATGAATTTGAAGGTATTTCAGACACCCATATTACCTATGTTGTGTCATGCATAATCCAACAGTGAGTATTTGTTATATAAAGGGAGAAAACATTTTGATTTTCTTTCTCTTGTCTCCCATTCCCTCAGCTGACCCAGGAGTCTGAAGAAACAAGTTTTGCATCTCTCAAGAGGAGGCATGGAGAGCATGTGCACAGCCTCCCCTGGCTGTGTCAGACCAGGGTGCTTCTGCTCCAGAGGGGTGCAGATACCCCCTTTTCATCTCCTCATCCTTCCCCAGGAAAAAGGTTTCCAACCTCCTTGGCCACTGCAGCTTCAGTTCCTCCACACATCCTTACCTATGTCTTATTTTTACTGATCATTCCTGTATGTCTAAAATCTACCTTTCCCTTCCTACACTGCTCACATAGCATATGCTCCCATTTATGCCTCTTTCCAAATGTGATTTATGTGATCTCGTAGCCTTTCTAATTCCACATTTTACCTCAGTTATACATAAAAATAGATTTTCTTCATAGACATCTTTCTTGCCTTTTGCTATGCTCACATTACCTCCTCGTTCTTCATTGATCGCACTCCTCACCTTAAAATACTCTCCTCAAAATATTAAATATATCTTCTAAACACTCCTTTTTCCACAGAGGCTATTTTATTCCCTGCCACACAGAGATGGATGCTGTCTTAACTTTGTTTTGCCCATTTGACCCATTTGCAAAAGACCCTCAGTGTCTTTGGTGCTGCTCAAGTTACTTTAAGCCACTATCTGTTTTCTCCTAGAACTGCTCAACCTCCACTTTCCCTAATGACTGCAGAGTCCTAGGTGACTGGCAGATCAATCATCCTATTCTAGCTTCTCTAGGTCTAGTACAAAACAAAAAATGCAGAAAAAAGCTATTCCTACACATGAATTTGCAAAGATTTACCACCTAATTTACCAGGTACAAAGCCTGTGATTTCCCACTTAAATTTGTAAACAGCACAAATATTTTTCAGGACAATATGACAAATATTTCCTGCAAACTTGCATTGTGTATGATGACTTAGAGATGCTTTTGAACAGAGTGACACCTCCCACTCTTTCTGTTAAATATTTGGTTTTATGTGACTCATTTTTATTCATCACATTTCCCCATATTGATTTTTAAACATTTTCCACCATTGTCTTAATCACAATAATTTATTTCAAAGGTTTGGCCCAACTTAACATTGTCTGTGATCCAGTCCTGCAAGAATACAGAAAGCCTTTACCTGTTGGGCTGCCCAGGGAGGTGGTGGAGTTATTGACCCTGGAGGTGTTTAAGAAAAGACTGGATGTGGCACTTGGTGCCACGGCCTGGTTGACATGGTGGTGTTAGGTCATAGGTTGGACTCTATGATCTCCAAGGTCTTTCCAACCTAGCTGATTCTGTGATTTGTTTCTTTTCCAAATGGGCAGAACTGTACCAATTAATACCTACCCATTCATATAAGGATTTATGTACTTATGTGTCATTAGGAACAAAACAGAATGTTTTTAACTGAATAAAATGAGCTCATTTATTTTATCAAAGTGCCAGAGTACCAGCACCCTTAAATTGACAAAGAGACACACACCATAACCATGTTCTGGAAAAGCTGACAGAAAGAGCAAAAAAGTTCTTTTCCCTCCAGTTTAAGTTGAACTCTTTCCACTGACTTGACTGTACTGGGCTGGACTGTACAGCTCCCTAGAGGCTGAAGAAAGGAGGTCTATCATGCCTGACATGTACAGTTTGAAACCTGAGGAGGGAACAGGCAGTGACACTTTACTGAGTGTATGGTCCCATTCAACAAATGGGCTGAAGTCTTGCTTCATATTTTTCACTTTTCAAAATTAACATTTTTATATAAGAATCCCCAGGGCACTGGAGAAATCAGCCATTGTTCATTTTTTTAAATTATATTAGAAAAAGAAATAAAAATATTTTTGTGGCCAATTCAGGATGCTTCAGCCAGGCTGTAAAACAAAGGGTGCCCTGAGCTATTGCTTTGTCTAAGAGATCATTTGCTTTGTGTAGGATGCTTCTTCACAGCAGGGAGCTTGTGAAGAATCCCCTTTAATTCTTGACTAAACCCAAAGACAGAGCCACAGGAAGTAGAAATCATTGCAGAACACAACTGACAATGATCTAGCAGCTTTCTCAGTGGTAGAGATGCCAAACTGCAACCCACTCTCCAAATGTCCCTCTGCCACTTGCCATAAGCATGCATTCCTGTAATAAAATCAAAGACTTTTAAGTCCCATCAGAGCACTTGTAAGGTTGGCAAAAGCTGGCAAACCATGCAAGATCACCCACAAACTTTGTGGGGTCCACAAACAGTGACAAACGATGGCTGTAAGGTGATAGCTAAAATATCAATAAGGAATAAGGACAAGGATTTCCCCTGTAAACCAGATATAAATAGGGCCAGCCTGGTCTGAGTTCTGACCTAATGGTCAGATTTTTGGGAGTGGCTTAGGACCACAACACAGTTCTTCCACTGAGACAAAAGAACAAAATTTACAGTGATCAATGTTCCCACACTACCTACCACCATGTTAACTGCTGAGGACTTAAGGACTTAAGTGAAGTAGAATAAAAAAGCCTCTTGGACTTCTGACAGACTTATGGCCACAGATGCTGGAAACAGCTTGGCCATGGACCTTAAATCAAGGAAAATGAGAAAACAAAAAAATCAATGAAAACCAGAGATGACACCTCTTCTGCACCCCTTCAACACCTCTTCTATCCATGGGGGAAGCAACCAGAAGATGTTAAAGGGTGTTTACTGACAGTGTGAAGAAACTCTGAATTTTAAAAAATATACATTAAAAAAAAAAAAAAATTCCCCCCAAACCTTAAACTTTCAAGACTTCCACTTATGTCCTGGATATTGCAGGCAATTCAAAACATTTCCTACATTTCCCATCACTCCTTGCAGGTATTTCCCATCCAGTCCTCAGAGCATTGCAATAGGAAACCAGCACAGCCTGTCAGACTAAAAAATATTTTCATAAATCAGTTAGCAGCAGCCCTGGTGAGATTAGTTTTTCTCCAACTTATACCATACAATCTCTGCTCCTAGAAGTTCAGACAGCAACTGCAAATTTTCTTTGCCACACATCCTAGCAAGCCTCCACCAGCAATGCCTGTCTGATCTGAAAGGGTACCACAATTAATCAGAACAACAGTATATCAGGCCAGCTGACAGCAAGGCAGGAAGAAAGAGTAATGTCCCAACCATGAAATAAGGCAGCAACAAATTTTATGTATGGTTTCATTTGTTAAAGTCCCTTTCCTTGCTGACATTTAGACCTTTTTCTCTAGCTTAATTTCTTATAATATGAGAGTATGTCTTGAAATTTCAAAGTCAAGTGCAGTGCCATCTACATATATTCCTTGTGCTGGGTTCAACTTGCAAGATCTCTCTACTGAAAAATACAATTACACCAATAAAAGTTATCCCCTTTTTTTATATGCTAAAGTACATAACCCATTATTTTAGTGGTGTAGCTGAACTCACACAAAGGCGACAAAAAGATTTTAATTGTATCCATATTATATATTACTGCCATGAACTTAATTTTGTAATCACAATGTAAAAGAATAAATTGCAACTTTTTTTTTTTTTAAACCAGAACTGTTTACATGGTTAGACAAAACCTCTCAAAGCAGTTAACTATATGGAAAATAACTGGATTATTAGCTTGAAAAAACCCAAACTTCCAAACCAAACTGTTGTTTACATTAACTTCTCTTCCAAAATTATGAGAAAGATGGGACAGGGAGGAGCTGGGTGGACGCTGTTTCGAGGTGTGGCTGGTCTCCTGTGCTGCACCAGCCAAGGGAAAAATGAGCTTCAGAGAAGTGACCTGGAAGAAAATCATCCTTAGGCCTCCTGTTTCTAAGGGCCAAGTAATGCCAAATTTCCTGTTGGGGGTAAAGTCTGCTGAGCTCTGACACAGTTTTGCTCAAGGCCAAGTGTCTGACTCCAAGGAAGTACCAGCACCTCCCCTGCACCTGCAGCCACACACACACGTGGGGCCAGCACGGGCCAGCGCTCCCGGCTCCTCTCCTCCAGCCCCACAGCCAGACCCCACCAGGAACACCGGCCCCACACTGGTGAAACACATATCCCTGATGTGATGCTAGGGCACTTACAAGGTACCAAACACAAACTGCTATCCAGGGGAAGTTTTTCTGAAGTTTTCCTTTTCTGCAAATAATGTCTTTGAGATTTTATTTGTGCATGTCTTCATGCTGAAGTAATTTTCCTGTAGAACTGTGCCTGTTCACTCCTTTTTTTTTTTAAATCTCAAGTTAATTGACTGCCAATTAACTGAAGCTATTTAGAAAAACAAGTCAGAACTCTCCCCAAACATTTGTAATGGACTGCAAATATTTGTAGTCTGGCTTAATATGATCCCTAAGGTAAACTAGAAACATTTGTAGTATATGTTTTATGCTTTAAGATTGCTATAATTCATGGTTGACAGACAGGTTTTCACTTTCTGGCGAAGCTCAGCATTGAGTTGGTTTGCCCTGTGGCTTTTTAAACTGTGGGGTTTTTTTGTAAAAACACCAGAAACAACTTCTAAAGCTCCAGCTCTGGGCCTACTTCTTTATTAATTCATCTTCCTCTGATAAATTTTTCATTTAAAAACTTCTGGAATTCAACTATAATAGATCCCCCATAAGCACCCAAAGATAATTTTGAGGATCTTAAACTCTACTTTAAAAAATTAAAAAAAAAAAAAAAAAATTGTGCACCTGAGAAGTGTGAGATACAGGGAACAA
>VZRH01003214.1:1950199-2010529 GCA_013397555.1 Urocynchramus pylzowi
GCACCTGAGTAGTGTGAGATACAGGGAACAATTTTAGGATTACCCATAAGCCAGAATACATTATGTATATAAACAATCACACAAGTATTCTGTACTTTGTGTTACCTGATTATATGCAACCTCTAGTTGCATATAACCTGGATTTTGAACCCACATCCCAGTGCTTTCTACAATTTATTAATGTCAAAGCATGGATATATGAAATCTCTTGTTTCACTACCATAAATACTCAGTTTATGTGTATGTTCAGTTACATGATTGGAGAGAGACATCATGCATGCTGCAGTAATCAAATTTTCTCAAGTTACAGACCAGGATTGCAAGAAATTCTTTCTCCATCCTCATATGAACAGACCTTTTTGTCAAGAAGGTAAATCTAAAAGGGTTAATACCAATTTTTGTTTTCTTTTTTTAATCAAGTCTCTCTCTTCAACTCTACCTAATGTATAAAGCACCTTTATCCAAGCTGAGAAACACAACTGCCTTCTTGAACACAGTAAGTGGACAATAACCAGAGCTAACTGTGACTTCTCTATGTGGGTGGAATCTATCTTTACAATATCTAAATGTAGTAATTTAAAACTTCAGTACCTAGTTAAAGATTGCTGCTTAAGTGCTTTCTCTTTATACAGACACACATGTATATCCCCATCCATATAAAGTAATTGATGAGATGGATCATGAAGCAGAGAAGAATTTTCTGAGAACAGATAGTTACTCACCTTTGCATATGATTGTTTCCCTGAATCTCAAGACTGTGATGCACACTGTGATTAAATGAAGATTATTTCCAGTGACTTCCAAGGTAGTAACAAAGAAATCTCCATGTTTACACTGAAGTTCACCAAAGTGCAGCTATATTTATTATACTGTTTAGATTAACCTACTACTGTTGCTTTGAGCTAGTGAAGATAGAAACACATAACACTAAGAATAGTATATATAAGAATAATTAGACCAAGTTACTTAATTGGTATAATCTAAGCATCTGCACTCCCAAATGTTTTGGTTTTAAATTTCCTACTAATTCTAGCCTTATGCTGTTACTGATATGCTCTTACACAGAATGATCAGAGGATATATTTAAAACATGAAAACTGTTAGTAAAACATCCATTTCAAGCCCAATGAGTCTTCCCAACAAAAGATTATACATTTTCCCCTCACTTTTCATTTACTGCAGTCACCTGACAATTAAATCATACAAGTTCCTCAGGGCTGTTTAAGATTTACATTCATATGTACCTTATAAATGTGTTACCCATTTTAGCCAATAATGTACAGGAATGACTTTTCAGAGTCTGGGATATTTTCTTGCTGGCCCATCTGACTCCAACAACCCAGAACCAAAATTCTCACTTTCTGACAATCCAGGCTTTCTGTTAGCAAAGCATTTGAGTTCCATAAAAAACAGCCCCAGCAGCTGAAGAATGCTGGTGGAATGTGTTTTCCACAAACCAAAAGGGAGACAGGAGAAACCAGAAACCAGATGCCACAGCTGATGATAAGGATCTGCCTCTTATGACGAAATAACTGCTTGCTGTATTGCGTACGACCTTGAGGATGTAGAGAGAACCTCAGAGATGGATGGTTGGAAAAAACAGGCAGACTAAGGTGTTTAACACCTGCTGCATAGGAGCATTTAATCCTACAGTACATCCTAGAAGATCTAGGCTATGTGTTTTGGGACCATGGCTTTGATGAGGCCAATGTCTCTGGAGTTTTCAGGGTAACACTCACAGGGCTGACAAGATCCCAGAATTCATAATCAAGTTCTTCCCTGTTGGCAGCTTAGACAATAATGACAGCAGTGGCTCTACCAACATGCACTCACACCTACTGTAGTGGCCATGGAGCCTGAAAGCACTCGTGGGGTCCTAGGACTTCTCCTTCTCCCGACTAACAAAGCTTTTTTGGCTCTGCACAAAAAGTCATCAGAACCCATGACAGAGAAGTTTGCTTCAAGCTACTCCAGTACCTGGAAAGACCACAGCAGTCTCAGTTGTGAGTTGTAAAAGCAATACAGACATGCCATTTTTTTAAAATGAGAACATCTGGAGATGTCCAATACAATTATGTTTTTCCTGGTGATGAAGCATAAGGTTAAGTGGCACAGCTTTAACTGCTGATGTGAGCGATTCATGCAGCCTGTCAGAATTGTGCATCCAGTTGAAAAATAGACAATGGGTGGGGAAGGGCTTCTTAAATGCTATTGTGAAACAACTAAGATGTAAAAGATGTATTTAAGAAGCTGTCCTTTGTGCAACCCCCAAATGCTCTTCTCCCAGAAGGAGTCCATACCTCCAGCTGCTGTGTGATGTCAGGAGGGGCTGTCTCATTGACTACCAGTTGTAGGTGCCATCCCAGCAACAAGCAACACAAGCAAGGAAGTGCCATCGACCCAGAATAAGTCACCAAAAGAAAGAACAAACAGCAAGCAGGGAAATGAAGGAGCCAGCAGACCCACAACAGCTTTGTCAGGAAGGAGATGTATGACAGTAGCTATAGATGAACAATTCCCATTCTTAAATCAGGCTGGAAAAACCCATTTCTGTGAACCCAGGAAGAGGAAACCCAATACAAAGTAACTTGAGGAAACATGTATCAAATTTTGAGTGCACATGAGCTCATGATTCAAAAGAACTAAACTAATAAAAAAAAAGGCAGTTCATGAAAACACAAACACAGTTCCAATGAAAAAAACAGGTTTCACAATCCATTACCCAAAAAATAATAAACAGAAGGGCTGTCAGTATGTCTAAGATATCAGCAGCTTCCCTTCATTAACTCTATTCGCTGTACATTAGTGATTCTAGGTGATGCACAGATGATGGAGCTTTCAGTCAGGCTGGAGCAGAGGTGGATTCCAGGCACCTACCTAAACTCCCCTTTGATCATTGTTAACATCAGCCTTACCCCACACAAACCATACTGGTGGCAAATAAATAGAATTTCTGTGTGTTCTTTGAATTTTAAGATGCAAACACCCTTCACCCATGCTTGGCTAATGGAGCAACTGGAGATGTTTTCATAGCTGCTGGTTGACAGCTCACAAATTGATCAGGTGAGTAGATGAGACACCACTTCTGAGTTTGCAAGTATGGGTTGGGTTTGAAGACTTTGCACACTCATGCACAGACAATAAATTTACCTCTGAAATAGTATTAATGAACTTAGGTTAAAATATTATCAGGAATCAACCCACACTAATGAACAACATACAGCAAAGAACTGCTTGTCTTGAATTTTGATTCTGCTCCTTTGTGCATCTGGAGAGTATTAGTACAGGAAATTGTTCCAGCACATTATTAAATCCCTCTGAAGTGAAAAGAATATAAGTGTAAGCTTAAAGTTAAATAGATGCTTATGTAGCCTTCCTAGACAAGGGAGTGCAATTGGGGCCACAATCTTTAACTGTATATTACAATCCCATATTCCTCCAGTGTTATGACATTTCTTAAAGGCTGATAAGCATTTATATCACATGCTCTCTTTGGCTGGAGTCAAGCATAACTCATGAAAGTAATCTTGTTTCATACTAAATTTTACTTGCAGGTTCTTCACTAAATTAATCAAAATTAAAGTGTCAGTGTGGGTTGGTTGCACACAGAGGCCATTTTGGCTCATACCCCTGAATTATCATGGCTTTACAGAGAGGACTCTAAGAGCTAACTGTCAGCCCCTCTGAACTGGGGAATTCTGCTGTCAAAAGACCTGTGGATACCCCACTCCCACAACAAATGTCAACTGGATCCACACTGCAACAGCTTGTGTAGTACCAGTGCTTCTTCCTAGAGATTGCAAACTTTTTTCTGTAACCTACCCTTTCATCACACTAGTTTTTGATCACTGCTACCTCACCAATGGCACGTATCTCCTCTGGCCTCTGGTTTAGAAAGCTGATTTCTATTCTCTTGCATCCCAACCTCTGAATATCTTAGAATCAATGATCTTGCTCAGAACAACAGTATCCTGCAAGACCTGCATTCGTGCATATATACGTATATAACATACAAACATTCATACATATATAACCAAAAAAAAATCAAAAAATCACGCAAGACCCAAAAGATGCCACTCAAATGGATCAGTGCTATTCTTGTATCTGCCTTTTTCATAGAAAGATGATTAATTTCTATTTGTGGAATCAAAGCAACTGGCAGCTTAACAAAGAAACTCAGTACATTAAAGGAAGAGGAAACCATACAAGTAAGTCCTTGAACTTGGCTTGTTGCTGGGACCAACCATGAGGAATGGTGGGATGTTTCTAGGTCTACCCAGCGGTCACCAAGATACATTCCACTGTTATTTAGATTGGAGGCAGCAGGATTGCCAAGCATGGTATGGCTTTCAGGCCAGCAGGAACAGGGATGCTTTCCCAGGAAGGCACACTGACCACTGGTGGGTTCACAAGAAAAGACACCTTTCTTGAGCATCTGACCTAATCTTTACTTCTTTGTCTGAAGCTGTTTTAAGACCAAAGAAAACAAAGAAAGATGAGAGAAGAACGTGCTCTGCCACCATTCCTCTTACTCAGGAGCTAATATCAGGCTTAACTAACAAGCATCATCAGCTCCAAACATTAATTTCTGTATCTTCCAGCAAGAGCTTTTAGCTGCTCATAAAATGGAGGCAGAGTACAGGTTATTTGTAAAGAATCCTTCCCTTAGGCACCCCCTTCTCACCTCCAAGCAGGTCTTGGACCAGACCCAAGAGTGGGACTAGTTTGGGGCTGCTCTTTTATGCCGCAGTCATGCATGAATAGGGGCCAGATACAAAGGCAGCATTGTATCAGCTTTGCTGGGGAGGTTGTAGCCTTGCTTTCCTCCTCCAAGTCATCCTCCCGAGGCAGGCAGCCCGCGTAGGAACACCGTGTTACGGACGGGGTATTTTTAAAGTTCCAAAAATAATTCCTGTGAAGAGTGAGAAATTGAGTTTGAATCCCGACAGAGCAACAGACAGGCTGAAGCTGGATAGAGGACATGTAGATCAGAGGCAGAGCAGTCACGACAATGCTACTGAATATCAGAGGACCAGACAAGGTAGAATATCTGCAGTCTGGGGGAGAAGGAGGCTTTTTTTTTCTTTCTTTCTTTCCTACACAAGGCTAAAAAAGAAAAAATAGCAGAGGAGTCTTGATAATCACAGATTTCTGAATTATATCTGCACTGAAAGCACACCAAACAAGTGCTAACTTTTTTGATGAAGTCTTCAAAGCCTGCTTCTAAAGAGGCTTAAGGACAAAGGACACTGCTGTTAAATAAAAGGCAATCAAGCCTATCAGAGAGGCACACCCAAGGCATTTCATATAAACATCCCAAAAGGCATCTACTCAAAACTTAACAGATCACTTTGAAAAATTTTTGAAAAATGTGACTCACACAACAGCTTGAGCAGATAAATAAGAGAGCTGCAGACCATGTTCTAAAGAGTTCCTAGGCTTAGATCTCCATTCCTGTCTCAAAAGTTGGTTGCAGGTTTGGTAATGTTGACAGCAACTTTCCTTGAACTGCACATTCTGGAGTTCATCCTCCCATTATATTTTCATTGCAGTGAAATTGAATTAAAACTGATCAAACAATAGCTGAGGATTACAGAATATTTTAAAAGGATGTTCTTTCACTTTGAGCTAAAATGAAACATTGCCAAGGGCTGGCAGAAAAACAGCAAAGAAGGAACATGATTAAAAAGGAAAGCACTATTACAAAGACAAATGGCACATTCTGAACGTTGGCTATTTAAGATACTTACAGACCATATAAAAATAATACACTGACCTACTGAAATGGTGGTTTTGGGCAGGCATATGAGATTACAAAAAGGCACTGGAGCTGTTAAAGTGGGAAAACCCTTCTCCTCTAGGCAAGGAAAATCAGAGAAAGGCTTTGTAACATGCACTGCTGCCAATCCATCAGGGCAGAGAAAGAAACCATCCCAAACTGAGGTGTCAGGGGCAACATGTCTTCACGCTTCACTCCCCCTCTTAATTCTGGCTGGCGTGACCCATATGCCGAGTCCCCATCTGTGCTACACATGCAACAACATCCCTTTTCCCTGTACTGGGTGGGAAGAGAAAAAAAGCAAGAGCTGGTCCAAAGGGCTGGAAACCTCTCTCACTGCACAAAGTAACAAGCAGAAGCAGCTTTTATTTCCCTGCTTTTTTGAAGGGCTGTGAAAATTTTAAAAGTGTATTAAAAAGAATGTAGGATTTTCCATTAATCCTTTAAAATGTTCATTAACACCTTGACTAACAGCTCTGCTCATGGTATTTTTTTGGGGATGACAAACATTAAAGCATTAAAGTATGATTTGACCATGGGTTTTTTTTCTGTCTTTTGGTACATTTAAAGTTGAAAATCAGGGTGCCATTTGGGTCAGGCAATAGGCTTGGTGGAAAATCATGAACTAGGCTTTCAGGAGAAAATTTTGCTGAGTGCACCCCGAGTGTTTCTAATGGGATATCCAGGTGGCAGCATTAACCTGCCCCTGAGGGGGATGCTCAGGCAGGCAGTGCCACCTCGGCATCCAGCTGGGATGGATGGCAGAGAGCAGGGCTGGAAACCACTGCACCACCATCCAGCACGGCTGTACCACAGCCAACATCTCATCACTTATTAAGATAAAGAAAACCTATTTAGCTGACATTTGCTTTGTGTGCCATTAAGCCAGACTCTGCCTTTGCCCACACTTGCCCAGTTGGCACGTATGTTAATGCACAAAAGAGTACAGACAGGCACCCACACTGCAGCAGCCTTTCCTTTCAAAAAGGAGCTAGGCCTGGCACTGCCACCCCAGGTCCTGCTTTATTCCAACTGTAAATGGCTTTTGCAGCGTGCCCAACTGGCACGTCCTTTAAAGTCACGACAGGGGGTGGGATGGGGGGTGTTGGCTTTCCTAACTGAATTAATCGCTTCTGAAGAAGCCAAATTTGCAATTCAGAGAGCCAGACTTGTGTTAAACTGCAGCCTGGACAAGGGAAGTGGGAGGAAAGCAGCCTTTCCCACACCTTCTCCCAGCACCATTTGATGCCAGGTGGAGGCATGAGGCCAGCCAGGGTGAACGCTGCTCCTGCCAACCCAGGAGGCAACTCAGCAGCACTCAGGATGACACTTTCTGTCATACATACAGCTGTCCTGGAGCAACCAGGCTGCTGTCACCTCCTTGCTCACCACCAGACCTGTAACAGCTGCCTAATAACAACCTTCATTACTACCTCAAACCAGGAATTCAGAGGAGGAGGACAGATTGAATTACTACCTCCCTGAACTAGACTGCCTTCAACTAATATTGTTAAAGGCTTATGTGAAATAATACAGGATGAATTGTGAACCTCTTTATTGGTTTCTGGGTAGGCAGCTTTAAATGCTAATCATAGTAAATGAAATTACTTCATTTGCCTCTGCCAGTGGGCCATGTGGTAGAGTAACTTTGGAAGACAGTGCTCTTAGAGGCTGTGGCTCTTAAATGTTACACCAGGGCAATGTTAATCACCAGAAAATGTAACTCCCTCAGTGTTGCTATACTCATCTGCAAGAAATAAAAATGAACTCCAGCAACAGAAGATGTGAAATATCCAACTTCTTGAATATTTATATAATCTATTTAATCTCCTCTGAACACTGAAATCTTGGTTAGTAGGTAAAGCTCACTGCAGAAGAGGAACATATTTATAATCAAACTGATATTTAATACATTTATTAAGAAGTCTACCACGCATCTCCACATTGCAGAGAAGTACCCAGGTGAACATTTGTTGTTGCCACCTCAAAATTTCAAAAGGTCCTTGCCAAGAACAAACACCAGCTTGGAACTCCTCTCCACTAGACGACTTCTCACACTCCACATTATTGCACAAAATATTTTTCACATCTCTATTCTCCATCTGGACAAGCTGAGGCAGAGACATGAAATCCTTCCTCCATAGCTTTTGCTAGAAAGGCTAGCAGACTCTGGGCTGAGGTCTCTCATGCGATCTTGGGCCCTGTTTTGCTAGCACCTTTCTTCCACGTAACACTGCTTGTTTTCTGCTGATCAACACCATGTTCAAAGCCTGAAGGCTACTGCCACTGGCCAGCTGTGCCTGTCAGTTGCTTTTATCTCTTCTACAATTGTGGGGCTGTCATTTGAACTACAACAGTGCAGCTGAAGCACCACCACCACCACTCTGCATCGATACTGGTATAAAAATGTTTCTGAAAGATGACCCTGTTGAAGTCAGCAATAGGAGGCATGCACAGATCATTGGCCAAAAAGTGTAATTTGAAAACACCATGTGAATGGCCACTGAAATTCATCACTCAATTTCCATCTCTGGCAACTGCCTGCTCAGGAAAACTCCTTTCCATTGCCGCCTGGCACATTGACTGTACCAGTTACAACAGCACAAGTTATTATTCACATAGCAGGGGGATTCAGTTCATCCATCTTTGCCAGGACCATCAGCAGCTTCCCAAGAGTGCCTGCTTTCTCTCTTTACCTTTTGTTTGGTTGGTTGGTTTGGGTTTTTGTTTAACGTGAGCATTTGTTCACACTGCTCCCTTTTCCCAAAAGTGGAATTTTTCACATAGTGGTTTTTCATTCAGCTGTCCTCTCATCGTCCCCAACACGCTGCTGAGCATGATTCCAGCTGGGCTTGATCATTCATTCTGTCTGTCCTGTGTCCATCACAATCACTCTCACCTTCACTTGAATCTCATAGACCCTCTAAAGCTCTGCCTCTGTTAAACAACTGCCCATAATGTGAAACACTGAGGCCTCGAGCTCTGCAAATGAGATTAGCACCTGTCCCTTCCCCCACCAGCAGCAGGACTGGTGATGCTCTGACTCCATCGGTTTAAAAACGTGATATAGAACCCTCCTGCTCCTTTCTCCTACCCCATCCAAATCCAGCATCTAGTAATAACTCTACATCACACAGCAGCCAGGACAGGAAGTGCACACATCCAGGTAATTCAAGATGGAGAACACCTGTGCAGAAAACAACACTCAGTGAATGCAGAGGAAGCAACACCCTCCATTGACACAGCCAGGGACTCTCATCAGTTACTGCACAGCAGTGGGGTTCTGTCATAGTCTGCAAGTGATGGCCTGGCAGTGACATTTCTGAAGCACAAAAACACTATCCCCTGAAAATTAATATATATATGTATATATACATATACATTTACATACATATATACATGTATAATCCCTAGCTTTCCCTTTCAGCCATTTTAGGAGGGCATGGAATTTTCACAATACCTTTCGTGTGGAGAGAAACAGGAAAAGTGTTGAAGAGTTGTTCCTTTATGGTATCTTATTAGCCAAGAATATGGTGAAAGAACCTCTTTCTGATAATACATCACCACAAGGCACTTTTAATCAAGAGCAAACTGACTAAAATGTTCAGTCTGGATTAAAAAAAATACTCTTTTGCCTTAAATATGCAATCAATCAAAGCGACACAATTACCTGGCCTGAATTAAAACACTTGGTGATTTGTACCTCAAACGCTGATAACTCCAGAAATACAATTATCCTGTTAATATTCAGAACTGAAGCAAAATGCTTCTGAACACTTAATAAATCTTCAGATGGAAAATTTAACATTCAGTAACATGTTTTATTAGTTTTGCTCCCAGATGTATAAGTACCAATTTGTCTTCTCAAAAAGAAAGGCAAGACTGACAGCATTTCTTAATTGAGTTGGCAATTTTGCCAAAGGACTCCACGCCACTTCTTGATACAGGGTGAGGGCAGGGAGGGGGAACCTTCTTTAAGCAGAAACAGTTGTGCCAGGCCAACTTTGAATGGACAGCCTGCACTGTAGAGGCCATGGAGAAATCCCAAGCTCATCACAATCTGGTGAGGACAGAGCAAAGACTTGAAGATCTGCTGCTATTCTGTTTACATACAAGGATATTGGCCAAAGCAGAGTAAGGCACCTTGGCTTGTTTTTCAGTGATACTATCAAGCTGCAGAAGAGAGTTTCACCTATTAAGGTAATAATGAGATACATGCTAATTGTTTAAAATGTGGTACATAGCTTTTTCTCCATTATTTCTTCTTGTAATTATAAAATACAATAGTAACTGTTAGAAATAGTTGCAATTAGGGTAAAAAGACACATTCTTGCTTTCACCACTGAATTAACCACATGCTATCACTCTGTCAACTAGAAATGAAAACATGATCATGCAGAGTATTAATCAGCATTAATAGAGAGATTAACTGTACTTAAATCACTAAGCTCAATATAAATGTTAACTTCAGTTATGCGCCATGGACCACACATCACTGTCACAGGAAAACAGCCAGTTTGCAGGCTTCAGATTAGATGATAATGAACCAAATATTATTGTGATCAAATACAGCCCTCAGCCAGAACACAGCAATTTTAAATCAGCAATAGGGTTTTAACTGAGAGCATTTGAGCAAGTTCTTTTTCAAACTTCATAGAGTGATTTGGGTTGAAAAAGCCTTTAGCGATCATCTAGTTCCAATCTCCCTACCATGGGCAGGGACACCTTGTATTACACCCAAAACAGGTGGCTCAAAGCCCCACCCAACCTGGGTTTGAACACTTCCAGGGATGGGGCATACACAGCTGCTCTGGGCAACCTGTTTAATTTGTAAAATAAAATTGTAACCCTTGATTGTAGCAGCAATTGCACGATGTCTATGCTTCTACAGCAAGACTGTACTTCTGGGGAAATAACAATCCCAAAGGACAAAACATCAAACTAAATTTGTCACATTTTAAAATGTTCTTTACAGTGAAATCTTAGCAGCAAGGGCTTTGTTCACTGGGGAGTCCATCATCATGCTTCCTGTAATGACTGCACACAAATTCTCAAGTGGTGGCAGGCAGGCAAACCAAAAGGGAAAGTAGAGCATAACACACCTGTACATCACATGTGTACCAAACTACTTCTGAGTAAAGCCAAAACCTAATTTCAACAGCTGCTAGGTCTAGAAAGTGACAAAAGGGGTAAGAGTCTTTGCTGCAGATTAAAATTAATCAACTCCATGCATCAATCCCAGGGAGCTGGGGGCAGATATCTGCTTCACCCTGAAGGGATCAAACAAGACACTAGGCTACTTTCTCACAGCAGCAATCCTCTGACATGATTTACATCATGATGCTGCAGCTGGGAGGAAAAATTGTCTCAGTACTAGGATGTCAGTCAAACCTAGTAAGTGGTAAAGAGATTTACAAAACATAAAGGATTTGACAAAAGTTGACAGCAAGGATGTGGGGAAAGGGAATCCCAGACTATTTGAAAATATTTTTCTCTGAGTGTACAAAATTTCTAAGTATCTGACAATATGATTGACGTATCTTCCTTCAGAAGGATAAATCGTCATGCACTACGCACCACAAAGTTTCACTGGACAATCTTACTTACTTTACACACTAAAATATGGCTTTGGATTATAGTTTAGCTTTGTAATTTGTAATTTATCTGAGCTGCAGAAAGAACATGATCTTACAGGGCTTAGATAGCAGCTTTAGAGCTGTAGCAAAGTCTTTTTGCACTAAGAGTTTTTGGTGTGCGAAATAACATTTATCATGTAAAGAGCTGAACTGATAACCTTTGCAAAGGTATAGTCTATTTAATAAGACATGCTGTATCCAATGCTTTTGCACACATACACTTATGTAAAGTAATAATCCTCTCCAAATCTAATCCAGAATTATAATAATGTAATCTTTTAATTATTGGATCTGGTATAAAATAAATATTTGGCAGGTAGAAATGCAGAAATAGTAGCTATCCAAGTCACTCAAGTACTAAATAAATTTAGAAGAAAACCCCAAACAAACAGGAGATAAGAAGAGAGAAGCCAGAACCAGGGCTAAGTATGGGAGGAAAAGGTGATGGTGTTTTTGTGAGAGGCAATGCTGTGCATCCTTGTGCTACATATCTTACAATCACAGAATGGTTTGAATTGGAAGGGCCCTTAAAGATGATCTATTCCTAACCCTGTGTTGTGGGCAGGGACACTTTTCACCAGACAAGGCTGCTCAAAGCCCCATCCAACCTGGCCTTGAACACTCCCAGGGACAGGGCACCCACAGCTCCTCTGGGCAACCTGTTCCAGTGCCTCACCACCCTCACAGTCAAGAATTCATTTTTAGTATCTAATCTAAACCTATATTCTTTCAGTTTAAAGCTACTACCCCTTGTCACAAGTCCCTCTCCAGCTCTTTTGCAGCCCCCTTTAGGTACTGCAAGGTGCTATGAGTTCCCCACCAGAGCCTTCTCTTTTCCAGGCTAAACAACCCTAACTCTCTCAGGTTGTCTCCATGGGAGAGGTGTTCCAGTCCTCTGATCATCATGGCTCTCCTCTGGACTCACTGCAACAGGTTCATATCCTTCTTTTTGCTGGGGCCCCAGAGCTGGTTGCAGTATTCCAGGTGGGTTCCCACAAGAGCAGAAGAGAGGGGCAGAATCACATCCTTTGACCTGCTGGCCACGTTTCCCTTGATGCATTCCCTTGACCCCTTCTCCAAAGACTCAGGAAGTGCAGAAAAAGCTGTCTAATAAAAAGCCAGTAAAAAGGCTACAGATCTTGGAAAACACCTCATTGTGAAAGTGTAATTGCTTTAGTATAAAAAAAACCAAACTGCTTATGCTCTATAAATGCTCTTATAAAAAGAGACTATTCCCTGGCAAAGAATTCCTTAATTAAGTTGAGAAAATGGGGAGAAAAGCCACATAAATTGATCCTAGCTGCTGAGGCAAACAGCTGAGGAAGATGCCACATTTTCCAACTGCACTGTCTTCAAGGAAAAGCTGGGCACCCTTCCGGAAGGCATGCCTGACTCCAAATCAAATTCCTGAAGACTGGCAGCAAAGACTCCTCTTTGGCTCTCACACTTCTCATCAGCAAAAGCACAGAGCAGCCAAGATAGAGTTAAATGAATTAATCAGACTAAGAGAAAACAACAAGTAAACAGCAGCTTTGTAAATTTTCAAAAGCTTTCAAAATGAAAATTTCATTTTTTAGTGGCTATGGTACGTCACCTTTTAGAGTGAAAAGAAAAAAGTCAAGTTCACAACACAAATTGCTTATAATAACTGACAAAAAATTTCTAAATCCCACTCTTGGACAAATTCACAGATTCAAAATTTAGCTCAAGTACAAGCATCCTTCACACTTTCTGTATATTTTTATTATATCATGGGTATAGATTACCAAAGCTAGTCACAGTATGGAAAACATTTTCATTCAACTTTTTAAAAACATTAAAGCAAATTTCACCCTAAACACCTGAATACTTTTATTCAAAAATGTGCAGAATTTTTATTTACAGTCTTCCTCTTACAATTATTTGACTTTTTAAAAAAACTACAACCATTATTAATAATTTCAATCATTTCTATGGATAAATAAGAAGCTGGAAATCTTAGATTTTAGGCAAGGTAGTTGTTGTTTTGCATCAAAGATATTACAGTCTCATACTGCTGGTCTAATTGCCTTCACTCCTTTCTGTTCTGCTCTCTGCTATAATAGCTCTATGCTTCATTGACCTTCTCTTATTTTCATAAACTGTACCAGCCATTTAACTTTATTTGCTCCTCTACTGCTATATTAAAACAATTCAAGAAGATTAACTATCAAAGCACAGGCTGCCTTTGCAGAAGTCATGATATTTTGACCCCATCTTATCATGATTTTCCAGCTGCTAGATAGCAGTGTTTTCTTTTTCAGTTTTATCTCAGATAGTGAGACAGGGCACACCGGTTTATGATAGCCTGGATCACCTTCAGTGCCTATAAAAAATACAAACACAGTGTTCTCCTTGCTCCAATACACATTGTTTTAATTGAAGTAACACAATTTCATTAGTCAGCAGGAATGCTCCCCAAAGTGTATTTTTGCCAAATTCAGCCTAGAGGCCGGGCTGCTGCTGCTCTGTGTATCTGTAGCAAACAGTACATCAATAGTTATGGCTACAGCGCAGAAAGACAGCACGAAGACACCAAGGCTGGTCCTGACAGAGCACCCAAACCAGGAGCTAGAGCACTGGAACCAGAGCTTGGGCCTGTCACTGACTGCACTGTGCTGTGCACAAGCCCTCTGGGGGCAGCTGGGGTGATGCTGCTCTGTGTGGTCCAGAGTTACAGGAGTTGTTGCTGTCATGTTTCATAATGTACTTTTCTCTATAACTGAGCAACAAGTACGAGCCACAAATAACTATGCAGGAGTCTTTGGACAGTGGTGCTGCCACACAGATCATGGAAATTTTAGTGTCTTATCAAAACATTGGCAGAAAATTCCTATGTTGCTTGCCATTTTTAGAAGCTTCTAAAAATAAGCTGTAGGTATTGATGAGTTGTGGATCTACAGAAAGAAGGGCTGCCTGTCAGTCATGACTGAGCCCACCAGATACCACACCATGGCATCTGCTCAGCCCTACCTGCAAAAAGGCAACATGGTAAACCTGTCTGAGCAATTAATACTTGCTAAGTTTGTAAAAGCTTGTCAAGAAAGTTAAAGGCATCTGCAAAAACAAAAAAAGCTACTACTCTTTTCAACATTAAAAAAAATAAAAACACAGGTACAGCATGTCAGATTAAACTAAACATTTATCCAAAGCCATTTTCTTTTCCAGTCTGGTGAGAAAACAAAACAGAATTCTGTAGCTGACCTGAAATATTTTTGTTTCCAGTTGAGTAAGCTAACTCACAAAAAAAAAAAATATTCATAGAGTATTGTTTTTAAAAATTTGTGTGTGTGACAACCTTGCCATGTTTCAAGTCTCTAGTCCAGATCTTAGAACTACAAGACATTTTAATAACTTTAAAATATATTTTTTTCTAAATCTGTTACAATATATAGCTGAATGGCTTTTGTAGAAGTCAAGCAAGCAGATATGAACTCCCTCTTAAACCCAGATTAAGCTCCCACTGACCAAGGCAATCAGATGGGAAAACTTCAGCCCACTTGGTCAGAAGTTACAGCCTAGCAGAGAAAAGCAACTTCAAAGTGACACCACTAGGTAATATCAGTGACAATTATGATGAACAATGAGATACTGCACAAACCCACAATGTGCCCCAATGCACTGAGCAGCTGAAAGGGACCCCTCACCTGGCATACCTGTCACACAGTATTTCTGCAGCCACTAGAGACTGGCATACTAGAAAATCACCTAAAGATTATTATACGGCTATGGCAAAAATATTTCTGAAAGCAGCTCTTCTTAAAGCTATCAAGTTAATAATTCTTTTATTCCAAAAATTCCAAAAGAATCTAAATCAACAGACAAACATTGTTCTTTCAGGGCACATTCACAGATGGAAGCTATAGAGGCTATGCAAAAAAAACACTAACTAATTTATATGGTTAATTAAAACTTCTCATTTACTTTATATGCATAACTGTTAAAGATGGTCAAATTTATTCTTCCTTCACTTGTTCTTTTTTAAGACTCAAAGAGTAAAATGCTGACCTGTAAGAGATGTGTCATAGCAGGTTTGTTAACACTGCTCTTCGTTAAGCCTGTGCAATGCCTGACTGATTTCAGCAGTGTGACGTGTACGACTAAACACGCAACAGCTCCGTAAAACCGAATTACTAACAAATGCACATTTACACTGTCGGGTGTCTAACATATAAATGCATTTATTAACTGGACTCCATAAACTGCTAATAGTGTGCAGTCATTAATGATGCAATCACTGGGAAAAAATAGGCCTATGAATCCATTAGATAACAGTCTGTAAAATAATTAGCTGCTTCAGAGCATTTCAAATTAATGCACTCAAATGCCTTTAAAACCTTCCAAACAAAACAAAACAACCCACAAAACCTAAACCTGAATCTCTGTGTGCCTAAGAGTATATATTTGCCACAGCTTTATTTAATTGAAAAAATGAAGTGAGATATATTCATTCCATTAGAAAAAGGTGCTTAATATCTTCCTCATCAACATCTTAAGATGACTGAAAAGTCTCATTTTGAAAAGCATGGTTTTTCAGACACAATTTTTATCCACCACTCTGGTCCATTAGTAAGCTAGAGGTGTAAAGTGGTGCCATAGCAGCCATACAGACCTGGGAAGAACTGGTGACAAAGTGTTCAGCTGGGCTGGTTTGAGCCTACAATTTACACATCAAGTCTAAAGTATCTGAATCAGTGACAGGGGCACAGGCTATGCCTATAAGCCTGTTTAAATGCCTGCCTAGCCTGGAAAGCCCTTCTTTCTATACTGCCTGGCTATAAGGGAATAAAACCTCACTACACATCCACAACAAAGCAAGGCACAGAGCAGATATTGACTTTAATTGTCAAAAAAATGGCGCTAGTAAGGAGAGTGAAAAGGTCACTGGAGCATTATAGCCTCTCCTTGTGGCTCTCCTAATCAATCTAATGGAAATACAGTATGAACAAGTTCAGGATGTACATTTTTTTCAAGGCAGCACCTGGAAAAGTGATGTCATTTTCTCTTTGTAATTACAGCATCTGCACTGCAGACTGATAAAAGTTACAACATCAAGCGTGGAACTACAGTGAACCTTGTGATTTATGTTCTCATCTGAGTACCAAAAACTGCACAAGCATGTCATTATTTGTCTACATTGGAGAAACACACGTCAGGGGCAGAAGTAGAAATAAGAAGGGGTTTTGGGGCAGAAGTGCCCATCAACCATCAGAACCTTTCTCCTACAAGAGAGAAACAAATTTCCTGATGGATTTGAGTGGTAATATCTGGAACATTAAAAAAAATAAAAATCAGAATCTCCATCCTACAACCTGGATTTATCCTCTATGGCTTATGCTAACATCTCAGAAGACTGTACTTTGGAAACCTCCTTTGCCACTGCTTATATGAAAATTTCTAAAGATGTTGTGTTCAAGAGACAGGTAAAGTTGTTTATTTTCATGTCTTGTTTTTACTGCAAATCTTCTTGTTCTGTGCAGAGAACACATAGCTTTGTTTTCTGTAGTGCTCAAGCTAATTTCTTGTACATGTTAAGAATCTGCTCCAAGGCAGGAATGCTTTCAGGTGGGCTACACAGGAAAGATGACAAAAGTCTTACGATACTGCAGACTGTTTCAAATATTAGGTTTTAAAGCACTAGTGTACTCCTGGCACTCTTTTATATTGAGCTGGGAAAGTACCAGTATTCATCATAACACAGCAGGAGTCAGTTCTAAAGCCAGGTACCTGACATTTAATCTGCCAATAAAATGCTGCTGGTGCACAGTGTTTAGGGCAGCCAGGTTAGCCGATAAAGAGCCCTTTTCATCCTCTGCTGTCTGTAATTACTGCATTCCTGTTGGGAGCAAGCAGAGCAGGCCCTGTCCTGCACATGCAGCAGTGCAAATAGCACAGGGTAAATTTAGCAAAGAAAACCCAGTTTAAAAGGAATCATCTACATCAGAAAACCTATTAAGGAAAACAGGCTATTGCTACAGATCAACAAACATCACACCTACTTCAAGTGCAACTTTTCATGGCCAGTAATTCAAATCCTTAGCAAAGCAATTGCTTAATAGCACCTGCCATCAGACATAGAAAAGGGAATGAGAAGGCAGAAAACAACACACAAACAGAGAGCCTGGCTATGCTCCAAATGTGATGTATGAGGAGGATTCTGGCTCTCATTCCTGAGATGACCACTGAACACCTCCTCCTGCTTTCTGCAATGTACAAGGTTGGTTGCAGAAGTGAGCTTCACTGAGCCAAGACAAAGAGCAAGAGACTTAAAAATGAAAGCACAGAATATAGATAAAAAGGGGGGGAAAAGAGACACAACATTCAATGATTTTGTCAATCTTTTACAGCCCCACCCTCTAAACACAAGATAGACAGAATCAGTCTACTGCAGCCAAGAGAAACCAAGTGTAGAATAACCATATATGTCTAATTTTAGTAATTTTTGGACCACTGAATACAGGAGCTTTCAAGGACATATTGAAATGACAGCATTCCATTTATCCAGTGTCACTGCTCTTTGCAAGAGGGACCCAGATATCTGCTTTTGAACTATGCAGTAAAACATCAGTCACTTGAGATGCTAACATGAGAGCTCAAGGAGCATTATAGGGCAGGCATCACCTTGCAGAGTGGGGAGAAATCTATGGCACAAAAGCATGTGGAATGTGCCAGGAGTGAAAATCTAGTGAAAGATCTAGTCGATCAGCAAACTAAAAAATGTCTGTTGATTCTCTTGTGAATCCTTTTAACAGAATACAAAGAAAACTCCTCATCCTATGCCCAGGTAAGGTGCCCCCACCCAAAAGGGTCACTAAGGCCATATATTTTCTCCTATATTTGCTCTGGAAAAACTAGTCTAAAGCATTATAGGGCAGGCATCACCTTGCATAGTGGGGAGAAATCTATGCCACAAAAGCATGTGGAATGTGCCAGGAGTGAAAATCTAGTAAAAGATCTAGTCGATCAGCAAACTAAAAAGTGTCTGTTGATTCTCTTGTGAATCCTTTTAACAGAATACAAAGAAAACTCCTCATCCTATGCCCAGGTAAGGTGCCCCCACCCAAAAGGGTCACTAAGGCCATCTTCTATATTTTCTCCTATCACCCTCAAGCAAATTTGAATTCTTGGGTCAGTAAGGCATTATAGGTTTCAGTCTTGCAAGATGCTGTGGTAGAAGAGCTGTGCAGGCAGTATTACTCCCAATCCTGAGAAAATGAGTTTACTAATTAACCTCTTTGACAGTCTCTCAAATTTCATTTTAAAACCAGATACATTTTTGTTTAGAAAAAGAGCAGGATCTATTGAGCTCCTGGGACTCTACAGACAATTGAAGGCAGACTCCAATGGAGGTGGAGACTACTGGAGGTGAGACTAATGTATCATCTACCATTTTTCATGAAGACATATATCACAGCTTCACCAGTTTTGAATTCAAGGAAGACTGAGTAGTAGGAGAGAAAAAACATGACCCAAGAAGGAAGGCAGGCAAACAAACAAATGAATATCTTAATTACAGACAACATGTACTCAAGTACCCTCACATCACATGAAAATTCTTTCTTCAGTGTCCTCATATCACTTTCACAAAAATTTGTTCTTCCTCCTAGTTACCATCCCAAGTAACAACCTGAACCGCAATCCCTGCAGGCTTTCCATCAAAGCACTACACTCAAGTACTTTTTCCTCCAGTTGACAACATGAGTGACAAGAACAGTAGCAAAGTTCTGCATGTATCAGTAATTTGATTCCTGAGGAGCCAGCAATCCATCACACAACTCTTTGGCTTAGTCCTCCCCCCCTGTAAAAAGCTGCATAATCTATTTCTGTGACACCTCATGCTGAACAGCTTAGCACAGGTTCCAACACGGCACCAGTTGTCTTTGCCAACTTCCATCACGCTTGGCATTTTATGGATGCTCCTCTGAAAATAATCAGTCCAAAAAAAAGTGATAAATAGGTAAGGAATCTCAATACAGTAATCAGGGCCAAAAAAATTCAACTAAGTTGTACTTGTGGCCTTCAGGAAAATGTAGCTTCTCAAAAGAAGTTATTTTAAGTGTGTAGCCAGTGGGAGCCAGGAGCTTGTAAGGCCATGCAGAATCTGCCACCAGCAGAATACACACTTTTATGCAAAGAAAAATTGATACTGCCTTAGAATGCAATATATGAAAAAAATACTTGGTAATGGATGGGCCCTGAAAACAAGAAGGCAGAGCAAGAAATTTGTTGCCTGGAGGAGGCCAAAACTGGAAATGCTCTGCTGCTTTTAAAGAGAATGACAAATCTCATAGCAAGGACAAGCGCCATCAGCTGCTCTAGTGCTCTGCTGTCGTTAACATGAAAACTAATTCTGCACTAGGTCCACTGATAAAAAGAGTACCTTGCAAAGACATTATTCAACTCTTTCACATGCTTATTTACTTCTAGCTAGTCTACAGAAAAAAAACATTATGAAGATGATAAATAAAAAGAAAAAATTCAAAATTTAGGAAGGAGCAACATAGTGAGTTGAATACTGCTCCTGTGCAACCTTAACAGTGGATACTTTCTTTTCTCAAGGATTTCACTATGGAAACTTGACATTTTCTTGATAAAGGAAAGGTTTTTTTGGTCTTTCCTTTAACTTCTTTACTATAGTAATGGAAATATACACTACATACAGAAATAAGTGTTTTGAGTATGTCTTAGCAGAATCAGAACCTTGATTTTTTAGGTTTTTTTTAAGCACTATACCACTTTTCCTATTTCATAGGCAAAAAGAATATTTTATATACAAGTAGTCAGGAGGATGCTTCTAAGTTGTCACTGGAGTTCCTCCATCCCGATCCATCAGTTTTAGCAGATAATCTCTATTTCCATCACAGCTTCCCTGCAGCTTGGCTGATTTTGTCAGGCATGTGACAGAGACTTCATTTATGCACATTTTTATGTAAAGTGATATCTGTGTACCAATTTAAAGCTTGAGGAACAGAAGTGTCCTATAACTTAACAGGTAACAGGCCCACCATCTATGGCCACCCAGATGAAAGTGGGAATTCAAAATTACTACTCTGATATAGTGTGAGAATGGAAGTTTTCTGTTCCAACTGATCTATTCCTAATCTTTGTCTCTTTCAATTTCAAGAGAGTGACTGGAATAAAAATGCAAATCAGGCTTTCACTAATACTTTCAGTAGGCATGGCATTTACAAAGCAATTTCCATAAGGGGCTCCTAGTCATGTACTGATAATTTCAAAAATAAATCAATTTCAGATTTAAAATTTCCATGGACCATTTCTTCTCATTGTATACTGTATTTGAAAATCTGGAGAGAGAGACTGCACAGTTAAGAGGATGTAGGCTTTTACAAGTCTTTACTTGCTAAATAAACAATAATTTATTGTTTTCAAGCTATCAATCTTCTGACTTCTGACACCTGGACATACTGAGGCTTTCTCATCAAAATCAAAGCTGTTGATATTGCTACAGTCATGTGACTGAATGAGGAGCAGGAAGCATCCAGACACATCCCCCTCTCCCTGTGCCCTGAGGCTTGCATTGCCTCCACACACCACTGCCAGCCCCTGCCCTACAGCAGTGCCATGGATCCGGATATCTTCTGGTCCCACCCTGGAAAAGACAAATGACTGCATCAAAGACCAACAACTGTACATTTAAAGAGTTCAAACAGTCAAATCACTTGAAAGGATCTGGTGAGTGCAATTTTATCCCTAAAGTAAGTTAATTAAAAAGGAGTAAGGTTGGATGCTATTTGTTTTTCCAATATTCTACTTATCAAATGCGGAACTGACAACACTGAGTTTGGGGGTTTTTTACTAATTGGGAGTTAAATAGAAAAGAAGTATTAACAGACTCCCATCCATAGTCAGAAGTGTCAGTAAACCTTTACACAACTGTTCCACTACTGATATTAATTCAACCTTATTTTGTATATTTATATTTTTTGTCTTGCTTTTCTCATTAACTATACATCTTAACATTGCGCTACATTTTACATGATTTAAAAATATGTAAAATGAGACAATGTCAACCCTCTTAACACTGTTGCTGGACTTTTACTTTCTGGTGTTTAGTGATCTGTCTTTCTGCCTCAGTGTTACATTAACAGTTTAATATCAGTACTGCTTTGATCCTGAGCAGGTCTATCTCCAGCATCTGTTTCTTGTAGCAACAGCCTGATTTCTGATCATTGACCGATGCTGGGCCTTCCTGAGAGAATGCTCAGCCATTAGCATAAAAACCTTCAGCCCAGATTGTGAGGAAATTTACACATCCAAATTTAAATGTCTTGCACTGGCACTATGCTCATATAGGTAAACATATAAGAGCTCAAGACCAAGAGCAGGCAACTTCACTTCGATTTTGTGGAAAATCACAAGTCGACACCAGCATTAACTACTTCTTTCAAGACTTTTTCCAGTGAATTATGAAGAAAGCAATGTTTTGCTTACAAAACAAACTCCTTAACAGAGCCTTGTGGGAACCAATTTATATTTGAAATATGATTTTCTTATTTCCAATATATTTATGAAATTGATTTAAGAATACAGTTAAAAACTAAGCTTTTCAAAACATGCCACAGCAATAATTTGCAATCAAAAGAGTATGACAGGCATAAAGTGAGAGTTATATGAAGCAGATGCATCAATTTTAGAAGAAATGTATGGATAAAGTAAAGAAGTACACAGTAGTGTTAGGACAGCGTAAAATGCAAAAGGTTTATAATGAAAATATAGAATATAAACTATGTTTCTGAGATTGCACAAGGAAAAAAAAATCTGTTGCATATATGTGGCTAATGAAAAGAACAAAATCAAGACTATTTCAGATAATGGATTCAATTTTTATAGTCATCTGGTGCCCAGCCTACAGAAGATGTGACATTTTACTTCAAAGCATGAAAACCTTTTCATGGAAAAGATTATTCTGGGAGGTATTGAAAAACACCTGGGAGACTAAAGAATCATTGGTCACAGCCAGCACAATTTCATGAGGGGAAGTCCTGCTCATCTAATCTAATTTCCTTCTATGACAGGGTAACTCACCTAGTTGATCAAGGGAACCCAGCCGGTGTAACCTTTTTTGGACTTCAGGAAAGCTTTTGATACTGTCTCTCACAGGATCCTTCTGGACAAAATGCCAGGCACACAGCTGGATAAACACATCATGCCATGGGTGAGCAACTGGCTCACCACTCAGACACAAGGGATTATAGGGAATGGGGTGACATCAGACTGGTGACCTGTCACTGATGGGTTCCCCACAGGGCTCCATCCTCAGCCCTGTGCTCTTCAACATCTTTATAAGTGACTTGGATGAAGGACTGGAAGGGATACTAAGTAAGTGCACTGATGACACTAAATTGGCAGGAGCTGCTGACTCCCTCGAAGGCAGGGAGGCCCTGCAGAAACACCTAGACAAATCAAAAAACTGGGCAATCACCAACTGTGTGAAGTTTAAGATGGGCAAGTGATGGATTCTGCACCTGGGACGACACAATCCTGGTTGTGTGTACAGACCAGGGAACAATATAAGCTTTATAATGAGCTTTATAATGAGATGGATTTCTACTACCTGCAAGCAACTTTGTTAGTAACATGTATCACATTTTGAAGAGGAGAGAACAAGGAACAGCCACCAAAATGCAAAGAACAGGAGAAACATTATAGAAGTTGTAGAATCCAAGAAATTGGCAATGCTTCCAATTAGTGTAAAAAGAGCAAGTCCTCCTCAGTATCCATAGAGAATATCTAAGAGCAGTCTGTATCCTGAGAATGAAGTGAGGAGAGTGATAGTAAGACCAAAAAGGTGTAAAAGTTCAATAAAAGCGCTCGGTGTTTGACACTGGCTGTCAGTCAGGAAGAAGGAGCCTCGCCACTGTCACAATGGCAGCAAACCCTTCAAGAAAAAGTCATCCTGTATAAAGGAGTTAGACTGTCAAGAAAGCCATTGCTGCCAGCAGAAGAACAAAACCAAGAGCCCTCTTGTCATTCCTTGAAGATTTGCAACAAACATATGGACCCACATTTGCTCACTTGCACTGCGAATCTTACTTGAATATGTAGATTGAGTGTCTCCAGATTTTTATGAAAGGCCATCATTTAAGCCTAAGAATAAACAATCTGGGCTCTCTTCCAAAAGATTTAAATTGTTTATTTTTCGTAAGAAGGAGAGCCTCCTTCAGTAGAAATCAGTCTCGGCTGCCATATCCACAGGCAAACCTTCTTAGAGGAGTTTATGCCAAGCCAAACAACGTTACCCACAATGGTTCCAGGTAATTCACCAGGGAAAATTAGATTTTTCTGGAACTATATTTAATATCTTCACTGGCTAAAAATCATCCAGCATTGAGCAGAGGTTAACAAATACCAAATCTAAACTTCAATAAAACTTGTGAATCTCTACAAAAAGTGCAGCCACTCTCACCTGTGACTGAATCTTTCCTCTCAAGGAAAGTTTCATGTGGTCTCAGGCAGATAACTCATGCCCCTGTACAGGGTTCAGATATGTTTAAAACAAGACTTTTCCTTCTTTTCACATGAACTGTTTCAGCCTGACAGGCTTGCAGCCAGCCACACCACAGTGCTTCCTAACAAACGGCCGGCCTGGCAAAGCGCTGCATCCACGGCTGTTTGGTGCCATCAGCAGGGCTGGTGGCTGGAACCAAACTCCTGACATTGAAATTGATACCTGCTTCTAAATTACAATTTGCAGATCCATATGATGTGACTCACTGAATACTTGCTAAGATATTACCAGCATTAATGAAAACCAGAGGCAGACACAGGCACAGATTTAAGCATTGTGTGAGACCCCATTATCCTCTACACATAGGGGTGGGTAACAGCTTGTAAGGCTACCCTTCCACTAGGCATCCTTCTTCACTCTGCCAATAAAAGTACTGGGTAATAAAGCTTCTGGAAACCTGCATGTTGCTTTAAGTCCCATTACCAGAAATAAATTTATTTTACTCTCAAAATCTGCAAAATCTCCTTCTCTCTTTTAATTCTTTCCCGTATTGGAAAGGTACTTGACGCTACAAGAGCAATTTTGAAAGACTACTCAGAAAAGCCATTTCATCACATATTTCACTGGCATTAATTTGAGCAGTTTTACCAGTAGCCCAGTAAAATGCCTGAAAGCAAATTTTGGGGTTTGCATGTTGTTGGGGATTTTTTTTTTCGTTTAGACTTGTCCTCTGTTTTTTTTTTGGACACACAATCTGATTAAGTGTTGATTTAATTATTTTGCTGTTGTCTCCTCTCATAACTACTGATACTCTCTGACTTTGCCTACGAAAGTATGTTTGTAGCTTTCTGTAAGTGAAAAGTTAAAAGAAGAACATCTTTATTAAAATGGGAGATGATTTGCTCCTTCAGTGAAAGTAGAAAAAAAAAAATAAAACCACTTTCCACAAAAAGTCATTGAGAACAGCATTAACACTTTGAGAAAACTTGAAGAAAGGTAAAGAAAAATGTATTAAAAAGGCCTGAGGATGGTAGAGGAAAATGTATAAAGAAGGCCTGAACATTAGAAGAAAATAACAAAAAAGTTATTTTCTTTTTTTTGTTCCTACTACTGTGTAGTATGTGTATTGTTAAGAGTAGTAGGTGCCTTATGATAAGAGTCCATGAATCTTGCACACGAGGTACTCCAATATACAGAAAATAAAGAAATAATTTAATGTACTCATAGGAAAATGTGGAAAGTGACTGTGAGCCATGAGATTTTTGGGGGGAGAGATATGCTAACCCCTTTATTGACAACACAGTTATTGTATGAAAACATCTACATAAACTGCAATCATATTTCCAATAAACAGTTAGAAGACAGACATCACTGGGTCGAAGAGTATAAATTAGCTTTATGCAGTCTAAAGCTGTAAAGCTGAAAAGCCAAATGCTTAACATCATGTCTCCCCAAAGCAACATTTAGTTCATCGTTCCCATCTTCATTTGCTAGCTCCATATGCTGGCTCTCACTTTCCAGATTTCTCACGTTCACCACTTTGCGAGCAGCGTCTATAAGCGCACATTAAAATCAAACTGAAGAAAAACCCTCAGTTGCTGCATTTATGGAGCTGCTTCTGCCCAAATGGGACACTAGGTGATGGCTCTGAAACTCAGGGATGCAATGGAAAGACAGGAGAGCTGAGATGAGTGGCACTGCATTTGAGAACAGGTCAGTGTCTACCTAGTGACAACACAGTGACTTCTTCCAAGGTACAGGGTCACCTTCCATCCTTGCACACTACATAGTATGTGGGAAGAACCTGTGTCAGTCAGCTGCAAAGCTCACACCTGGAAAAAATACTTCCAAATCTGACAAAAAAAAAAGGAAAATGTAAAACTTTTCTACAAACTCAGTTTCGGTGCTTTTCAGAACTAACCAATGAAACCACAATAGTGAGGATATATTAAAACATTGGTTTGTCACTAGTGTCTTTATTTTATTTGGAAGCAAAAAGACACAAGGATCTCCCCAAAGTTTTTGATTCCATCCATAGAGTGACTTTCTGATTTTCATTGATGTTCAGTTCCATCCAGGTTCCAGAATTACCTCCACAAATTTAAAGTGTACTCTTTAGAAGTACACTTTAAAAATGTAAGGCAGAAAAGATTGTATCAATTGAAAAAGGTTGTATCAATTTCAATAATTCCCCCTTTTTTCAGTTTCATCATAAATAAACAAGACACTTAAGTCTTTATCTCGAACAGGAAGATCCCGGCTAAAATGAATTCAAGTCTGAGATGCTACAGCAAATAAACCTGTCTAGTAGCTGCATGAAATAAGACCGTACCCAGGATGGTTGGGTTTGCCTGACATAGGATTGCTTACAGAAGAACTCTTAGAAGCAGAGTGACATTGTTCTGATACAACACCTACCTGTCACTTTTCATTTAAAGCAAGTGATTAGACAGAAATTTCATACACCCAAAAGCGGCTTCAAAACTCATCACAATTTTACAAATGTTCTTTTTGCCTATTTCTAGCATGTTCTACTTTATTATTCATGAGCATCAATGCTCTTTTTAAGTGTTCTATAGATTGAAAGTCTAAGCAATCATAAAGGAAACTCTAATTTTGATTTGTGTGTTGTGGAAGTCACCAGTTTTTATTTTCATTCCAGCCCTTTGACTTAGTGACAAAAAAAGGCATCGTTCTGGAGGAAATGTATTAAAATAAAACAAAAACTTGTTAAAAATGCCAAGACTCCAAATTCTGTGCCTGTTGCATACAACAGTGAAGTTGTATGCAACAGTGAAGTGCATACAACAGTAAAGTGAAGTGATTGTAATGATGGGGGGGGGGAACCCCACCACTAAACACACAGAGGAAAAAAAAAAAGCCAACTCCATGTAAGAGAAACAAACTTTGAGAAAAATGTTTTAGATCTGTACCATAAGATTAAAGATCTGTAGTGAACCTAATTGCTACAGCAATCACATGCACCAAACTGATGTATCACTCCAGGCAAAGGAGGACCAGTACTGCTATTTAAGAACAGACAGCTGAACACCAAAATCCTGTTTTCAAGCAGTGTCTGTTGGGCTTCCTTATTTCCCTGGGGTACATATTCAGAGGTGCTTCAGCATGTTATGCAGCATCCTTTTCCAGCTCCAAGCCCTGTTAGAAAAGAGGAAAGGGCAACCAGTGCTGCTGTCACAATCCAAGCAGTGCAATCGTGAACCACCACGCTCCAGATCAGCATTGTTATGTGAAAGTTCACCAAATCTGACTCAGTTTTAAGGGCAGCCTTCAACCTAGGGTAAGTACAAAACTGTTTTCTCTAAATAACCCAACGCCCACCTCTACCTTTTTATTAGTTCCCTTTCATTAAATTTCTCTTTACAAGCTGTAGTTCCTGCTGCGTGAGCAAATATATCCAACGTAATACTACACTTGGATGAGGGAGGCTACAGAGTCCCAGGGGCCCTTGGCTACAGCACCTTGCTTGAGGTACTGCTGTAGACAACCCTAAAGATTCAGGGAACTTGCTCAAACTAGTCCCAGTTACACAAAGTAACATTATGGCTCATGTAGTAATTAAACGGAATGGAATTCGGTTCAGCAGGGATCTGAAATGCTCCCAGTTTTGAAGATGTCCGTGCAAACACAAGCGTGACACGTGCACTGAACACGTGCCAGGGAGAAGGAAAGGTCCCCCTTGGGTGGCAAGGGCAGAACTTGCACAGCTGCAAACCTGGCAGTCACACTGGTACGAAGCCAAAGCAGCAGCACACTGATCAACCAGCAAAGGAAACTAAGCTTTCCTTCCCCCTAAAACTTCAAGGGAGTGATGGAGCACTACTGCAACTTTGGCTGGCTCTCCCAAAAAAATGAGCAGCAGCCTCTAGGCATCCAGTAATATGCTGGCAGCAGCGTGGGCACCAGCCAAATCAGCCTGAGAGTGAGGAGCCCCTGCCTGGGCACAGGATGGAGTGTGAGGGACCACTTTCTGTCCTCCCTTTCAGCACTAACTCACCTTAGAAATGGGAGTGAAGGGCATGCAAGATATTGATAGCACAACTGAAAAGGTTCCTCTAACAAATTCATAATATTCTCATTTCCAGCCTTTTTTCCTTTCTTTTTTTTTTAATCTGTCACAACAGCACAATCATCCTTGAGAATCTTTTGCCTTATGAACTCTACAAATTATTTTTAACACTTATTATCTACAAAAGCAAAATTATCCCTTCATGTCTATTTGCATATCCTTTTAAAGTGATAAAACCTTATTCTTAACAGGCTTTCAACACACAGTAAATGGAAAAGACAGCCAGACTTAAGTAGTAGATATTACTCTTTCTTAAAGCAACTGGATCTTGTTTGTTAAGAAAACAGTCTTTCCAAGAAAGGGATTTGAGGGGGAACAGCAAGGAACCCCAAAAGATACAAAAACACTACTGATGCCTTTCGCTTGTTGAAAAATAAGAGACGTAGCACAAGATCCAATTAGCTATTCTGAGATCCCAGATTTATTTCCCTTGGTTCTGAGGACATTTGGCTAGGTTTTTAAGGATTTTCCTACAGGAGGCAAATATTTCATATGAATATTGGACCCCTTATATCCCCACTGCCAAAGTAATAAAGCAAGGCATTGCAAGGTTCAATATGCCCTCTCTGGCTGAGCTGAATTCCTGTTAGATGCTTAAAAGAGAAAAACCAAGGGAATAAAATGAGGACACGTACTAACAATGCTAACGGGAGTCAGCAGATGGATTAGCTTCATAAGGTGGGACTAGGGTACAACAGTGAAAAGATGAAACATCTTGTTCTCCAGCCTTGAAAATACCTTTCAAGATGGCATGACAGGAACTGTAACAGTAACTTCTCTTTTATATGTGTGTATATATGAACACAGGAAAAGCCAAGGAATGGGGCTTTATAGATGACCTGAAAACATTTCCAAACCTTGTGCAGGAAAACAGCCGAAAAAAAATGCAAAAAATGGGGAACCAAGCAGTAACTGAATGAGACAGCAATACAGGAAAGACAAGGAAAACAAAGTAGAAGTTGTTCTGCATTTTCTCAACCTTAAAAAAAAAACGTGATTTCTCAAGACTTTTAACATACCTGTATTTATTTCAAAATTATTTATATTGTATGAAAAACTATCTGTCTGCATCACCTCCACTTACCTATATATGTCAAGTCAACAAACAGGGCTTGGTTCACTCAAACTGGCTGCTAAATTAAGAAGGCAGTCCCAAAACTGGCAACTAAAAGCTGCCCTCAGCAAGCAGTGCTCCCCTGGCTGGTGCTGCACCCCTGTCTCCCCACTCCCTGCATCCAGCCTTGGCTTGGCAAGCAGCACTGGAAGCTGAGGTGGTGGCAACACACCCTGCCTGACCTCCTGCCCACACCACCTTCACTCCAGGCAGCTTGTCCTCCTGACCTGACCCCAAACCCTGCCCACACTGCCATGTCTTCTTTTACCTCCCAAACTAACTGATACTTGTTTGGCTGGCCATCCCTATATTAAGGAGTAGTTTAAAGGAAAAAAAGATTTACTCCCCCCTACTCTAAAAGTTTTCACAGCAGCTTAACTTCAACTGCAACCTTTCCCACATTAAGAGGCTGTGGCAGTAAATGAAAGGTTGTGCATGTTTGTGGTCCTGTTCCAGGCAGCTATACTCCACATCCTCAGGAGAGGTTTGGGCTATAAAGAAACAATTACTACCTCTGATCATGTTGAATGACTCTCGGGATAATAAACAGAAGTCATTGCTAGAAATATCAAAGGAACTTCCTTACTATTTACTGTGCATATAAACATAGAATGGAAACTGTTCCAAGACCAGGAGGATATTAAGGGCTTCTGCTGTAGTGACAAAAAGTCACAATTTTTAAAAAAGAAAACCCCAAAGACAAAATAAACAAATGTGAGAGAGAGACAAAGAGAAGGTCTTCCAAGGGTGATTCAGAGCAAAACGTTAACTCAAAGCATGACTTCACCTTATACTCCATGCAGCACAAGCAGGAGCTGCAGGCAGAAGGGATGACTCTCACCCTCCTTCCTGCCCCTGGACCTGGCACTCTCACAGCTGTGAAACAGCTCAGGCCCCACCAGCTCACCCAGCTGAACCCTATGGCAGCAAGATAGAAAGCAGGTTTTTCTTCTTGGGCACCTGCTTACTCCAAAATACTCTGCAATACACAGCTGCTACATTAATAGTCTTTCACCTAACAAAATAATTTTCTGTTAAGTGTTTTAACGTTTTTGTTAAGAAAATGTCAGAGAAAGATATTTAAACAACTACTTGGTTTTGCTTTGAAATGAGAAACTTGAAAACAAATCTTCTCCCACAGTTTTGATTTCTGTGAATCAGCAATTTCAGACAGAAAAAAAACTCTGGCTGGAAAATTCCTGACCAAGTTTATTTCAATTGTGCAGCCATGCAGTTAGTGGCTGCACCAATACTTTATCTGAACTGCAGCACCCGATCTGTTTTATAGTTTCTTCAGCCACATGCTGAGAGGTTTGATAATTTATTACTTGAGCAAAACCCTATTGACTTACGAGTAAGGATTAAGTGGTATTTCAGCATCCTTAGTTGCCAAGGTTACTGTTGTCTTTGCTGTCAGAACTGGAGAGCAGTTGAAGTAGTCTCTCCATCCCCCAAACCAATTCAAAACAAATCTTGCCAAATAAATGAAATGCATCAGTGATCCAAGGATAAGCACATGCTTCTCCAATATAGAACCAACCACCTCTTCAGTGCTCCTTGCCCCAGTATGAACAAACCTAATTCTAATCAAGTGCTGGTGTCACGAGACAGCAGAACTCAGTCAAGCAATGAAGTGGAGAAAATTAGTTGTATTAACAACTAATGTACACATTCGTTTCATATAATCCTGCACAAACTAGAACTGAAAGAGCACTGGAGCAGAAACAACAATGTTGATGTCTGACCTGGCATATTTAAACAAAGAGAACTACTTTACTGATCCCCATACTCTACTATTACCGCATTAAGAAAGTAGAGAAAAGCAAGCCAAAAAAAAAACCAGCATGAGGTACAAAAACAGTGTCTAATATGGCATTTTTGGGTGCAAAGCCTTGAAAACTTCTATTAAGATCACAAAAATCAATATACTATTATTGACAGCACAGTATTGACAGTTTTATGCTTTGTGTCTAAGAAGACTTGCCTGTATCTTAAACATCCCAGATACTATCTACTACCTTTTATATCGCCTTGGCTGACATGTTCTGCAACAATAAACAGAAATGGCAAGGCTCAGCAAGTCAACAGCTAATGATATACAAGGAAAAGGCAGGAGAGAAGCAGCACAATGTGCTTTTCTGCTGCCCCAGGAGAGCAGAGCAGCAGCCCTCCCCACTCCCTAAACACACATCCTACTTGCACAGAGAGGAAAGTGAGCCATCACACAAGGTTGATGAGGCTCAGAGAATGCACAGAACACAGAAACTTCTATGCACCATGTATACAGCAATCCAAACTTGAAGAAAAACAGGAAGAGGGTTTCAGCAATGAAAGAAACTAAGATAAATGTGGCAATTGAGTAGCTCTCTCCCAGCAGCTCTATATAACTTTTGCATGTTGTTGTCTAAGCTAATCTTCTCTGCGATTGGCGCTTAAAACTGTTCTAGCATCACTTACACTGCTGTAATTAGGACTTCTTTTCCAGGTTATAATTTTTGCTCCTTCAGACTCAGCCAGATCCACTTACATCCACTTAGTAACATGTAACTTATGCCACTTCATCTGTCAGCTCTGAATCCTGCACAGTAACTTGCCTGCTCGTGCATTTAAATTGTGCTTGGCCTTCAATTTTGTAGTGCAAGTAGCCACTTGTTCCTTGCTGTGGCTCGCACATCTCTCATTTCTTCTTAGACTACAACAGCTCCAGCAAAACAACATAAAAAGGGTTGATTTCAAGCACTTCAGGCAATGAGTACCTTCTACAGAAGAGCACTAAAATAACACCTCTGGGCTAGAATAATGCCACTTCCACATTAGGGCTAACACAAAAAGCCTACTGTTGATGATTTAAATGTAATTAGTAGGAGTTTGCAGCATTGCTAAAATCACTATTATTTAGAAGAGCCCTCTGTACCTGCTGTTGGGCTTTTGACACGCTCTGAATTTGAGAATCAGCAGTAACCAAAGGAGGAGTGTCCCAGAGGAGCTCACAAGCATTGGATGAAATCAGAGGGATGTCATTAGTTGATCACACACCAGGCCTTGCTGCTGCTGCTGTGAGCTCTGGCAGCCAGCAAGGTATGTTTGTGACCTGGAGCTTTGTAGCATGCTAGGAGGGGAGGAGGGGGCAAGGGGAGTTGTGCTCTGAAGGAGTGCTGCAATTTCTGTTCCTGCTCTACACAGCTGTTGAAGAGGTGTTGCTCCACTGCCAGGCATCCCCAGTATGGGCTGGTACCAGGGCAGGTGTCAAATTCCTTCTGGGCCACCTGAGAAGAACACACACACATCTCTGAGCAGGAATGGTGTTCTTTGTATCTTTTCCAATCTCCTGTTTTTCTGTTTATTGTGATGAAAGTCGTAGATGCTGACAATCTTTCCGACAGTATTAATTAAAGGCGATAATCATAAAATCTTCAGGAAAGTTCCTGAGCTAAGACTTGATGGTAACCCACAAAGATTCTGCATCCAGAGTTAATGAAAGGTAGGAAGAAGGAAAAAAAATGAATAGTCTCCAGGGTAAACAAAATAATATTCCAGAAATTAGTCACATAGCCAGACTCATTCTAGCATTTTATTAACAACACACCTTTGGTAACACGAACACAAATTGTAACTCTAAGTTGCCTTTAAAACTGAAGTAAATACTAGATTTCTTTTATGTCTTCTTGCAATTTATCTGCTTCTGAATCTAATCTTGTCATATTCAAAATGTGCCTCATCTTTCCAATATAGTGCTTCTGAACTGCCAATTACTCTGACATTGATTTTCTTTTTCTTTTTTTTTTTTTTTGCCCCCACAAACCTAGGCTGGAATTTTACAGGCCTTTACTTGGTATAAGGAATGCTACTTTGGTTTTTATCTTTCTGGCACATCAGCCAAATCTCTTACTTTACTAATTGATCTGCTTCTACTTTACATCACAGCATACATGCATTAAAATAAACTCATAACTGAAATTTTGAGATCTTAGTCCTTACAAAGCAGCCTACAGAATAAAAACTCGCGTTCTCTAAGGAATACAAGTCTGGCAGTTCCAGCACTATTTTGAATATTTTATTTCTTTTTTCTTCAGGGAGTTTATTTTCTATTCTCTTGACACCCTGCATACACTCCCCAAAAAAGTCTTCCCTATAACCTTCAAAATTAGAATAAAAGAAATTATGCTATTTCTTTGAGGTTTCTAACAACCTTTGATCCTGTTGGTTATGCAATGTTCACATTTTACTCTGGTGGGATATACAGAATAAGAAATATTTCTGCAGTCTGCCTGCTTTCCCCAAAGCAAGGATTCAGCACCATAAAAAGGTGGAACAGCAGGACAATAGGACAGCACCCACCAGACTGTCCTCTGTTTGTCACCTACATCAGATCACAAGGGAAAAAAGTCAAGTTTAGAGCAATGAGAAACACATGTCCTTTTTTTATTAGAATTTGCTGCTTGACTTTCCAAATGTCTTCTTGGGCACAAGACAGTTATGTGCCAAAGAGATAATGAACCAAGAGAAGGGGCATCTTAGTGGAATAGGGAAACCAACATAAAACACTACCGAAACAGAGATAGGAACTGTAAGCTTACAGGATTATTGAGTTTGAAATCCTGCTGGCTATCTCACTATTTCTAAATCTCCAAGCCACAATGACAGCATCTTTTTTAAAAAAAAAATATCGTGACTGAGTAAATTTATACAAAATCTCCAGCATTTGCAATAGCTCATGAAACAGAGCACTCATACTGTTCTGGGCCTTCCTGTTCTGATAGATGGGTGGGCACTGCAGAGGAACAGTGTGTCAGGAAGGCACAGTGAGTCCTCCCTGGATTTCTCTGACCACACACCAAAATCCCAGGATGGGAGTGTAAATTCTTCAGTTCCAAAAACCTGAAGGCAAAACTAGTTTTAATTAAACTGACATATTTTAGACATGTATGCAAGATAGATTGAAACAGTTAGGGGATCTCAAAAAAAGGCCTGCATTCTTTACTTAAGGCAAATTTAATATGAATGATTTTCATAGCACCCTGAAAGCTCAAATTGGTGATAGGAAAGGTGGTTTTCTGGGAAGTTGCATGCAAAAGGATAATTATATGACATCTCACCCAATATGACTTTGAGATTTGGGAGACATGAATCAGTTTAATGATGCCCTGTTCAGCATTCTTTTTAAAGTTCTTTCTGGTATGTCATATATGGAAAAATTGGCACCTGAACAAGCATCAAAGCCTCCTAAATTGGGGATTAGAGTGAGCTCATCCCATCATGGTAAGAACTAGTCTTTGTTCTCAGTGTGACATCTTGCATTAATAGAAGATCATTTTCTCACAATCACCACCATTCATCTGGAGTGCAATGGGGTCTGCATGGAACAACTCCTCATTGAATTGCAGAAAACAGGGAAATAACTGCCGAGTTTTCCCGGTTACACTACTGATATTTAAGTGCTGTTCTCTGTGGGGATGTAACAGCTTAACTCCAAAGAGGCTGTGACCTATTTCCATGACTACTACTGCACTAATGAACAAATGGTTTCTAAAAGAATATAGTCACAACACAAAACTCTGGAGAAAGATGGACACCCCCAATAACAGGGTGGGTTAGACAAAAAACTCAAAAAAAGGTGTTGCTTTTTTAAATCTGTACTGGACAATAAAGTAGATGTTTGTGTATACAACAACAAACAAATACTTTCATATTGATCCTGTGTTTTAGCTCTCAATCCTCTTGGTTTTGAAACTATTCTAGCAGCATCTTAGGTTTGGAGGAGATGAAAGGGTAAAGATCTGAAAACACATATATTGTTCACGTGCCCAACTCTACTATGGCTGTAGAGAGCAATAAAAGAAGTCCCTACTAATGTCAAACATATCCTTTTCACATGACAATGTCTTCAGTGCTGTATCTGTTTCACTAACGAAAGCTTAAATCACAGACAAAAATCTCATTTTCATTGAGAATCTGGCTTTTTATACTATTTGGCACCAGGGCTGTCAGGACTAAAAGGTCAACAAGATCATGGAAGCCTATGAATGAACTTAAAATAGCACTTGAGCTCATTCAGGCTCTGAGACCCTTCATGTTTTACATGAAACAAGTATCCAACTTGCTTTCCTCATGAAAGCACAGTTACATGATGCAGTTCTTCATCCCTACAGAAATCATGCTCAGTCTCCCACGGCTGTGGATTGCATTTGAGCAGTTCTAGGTGGGAACCCTGTTCAGTCATGTATGTGAAAAGCCACTCTCCCTCTTGAGAACACACATCTGGAAAAACTCTTGGATTACTAAAGATTTGCACATTTTACTTGAGGGAGCAGAGACCTCTGTGCTTTTAACCACAGGCTGGGATAAACAGGTGACAGACAAGACATTGCTACATGAAAAATTTGCTCAGAACACAGAAGTGGATCTACTTCTGTACATGACAGTGATTAAATGTTATCCATAGGGTACTCAATGATCATTTGCCAGGTGAATGTCACAAAAGTGCAACCAAGTCCATCTGTGCCCTCCCTAGGGAGAGGAACACTTCACAACACATGATCTTTAAGAAGCTCATTATATCAGTTACTTTTCTTTCTCTATAATTTTGCTGTGTAGTTTTCCAAAGCAATTTACATCCACAAAACATTTAAAGGAATAGACACTAACCATTTAAATATATGACAAAAAAGAATTTGACCTTTCTGACTTCAGCCCTGCAGAAGTTAAATGTCTCACCTAAGATTTGCATCTGTGCATACTCTAAAGTTCATGAATAAGACAGAAATCTCCTGGGGGTTATTAATCTCATGTCTTGCACAGCTGTATTCACCACTACAGAGGACAATCCTGGTTCCCCACAGATCTCATTGACTTGACCAGACAGTCCTTCAGCACTTTAAAAGCCTTTCCTGGGGAAAGCATTACTAGGACTGCTGTGTTCCCCAAGATGCTGTGGTCCTGTTGAATCAGTACTTTCAAAGAAAAAGTAGTTTGTGAAAACATAAAACCAGCTTTCCCCACTTAGGCCTTTCTTGACAAGGAAGTAAATCACCAAACCTCTTCAAATAGTTTTTTCAAGTAAAACAACTTTTAAAAGGTATTAGCAGTTCAGGGAAAATTCCATCTAGTCACAAATTTCAACCACCAGCCTGCTTCCATTGCTGATTTTTTCTGCATCCCAAACAAAAAAGCATTGCTCAAAAAGCAGCAGCAACCTCTTTGCAAAGTGGCCTGCAACAATTCCCAGACTGTGGATTAATACATTTACAGGTTATTCCGCACAGCTAACCAAAATGCACCGCGGGTCATTTCCAGCTAAAAAGTTGGAGAGTTTGGCAGCAAGTCCTTAGCAACTTTCTCTTGATGGTAATGGATTAGTTTCAAAGAAAACCAAAGAATATGCAATTCCTATGTTAATTGGTGGAGATCTGTAGGTGGCAAACCCTGGAACAAGGTGTCCCAAGAAGCTGTGGATTCTCTTGCAGACCTTTTGATGTGGACTATACCAGGCCGTGAGCCACCCAGCTCATGCAGCTTTAAAGTTAGTCTGGCTTTGAGCAGGAGACTGGACTAAAGACTGTCAGAGATCCCTTTCAACATGATGTTTAAATGATCCTATAAGGTGTTCCAAAATGGATTCATATTTTTTGATATACATTCTCCAAAATGAGTTTGTCATGGTGGATGAAGCAGCTGACATTAAGTATAAAAGTACTTGCTTAAGTTAACTGCTTTGCCTTCACCTCCATTTACACTTAAAATTTTTCATTGCTACAGGGTGGTGGTGGTTTTATATAAAACAGCCTTTTAATATATGAGAATTGGAACTTTTAATTTTTTTTTAACCCATAGAACTTCATAAATACCTAAGAAAATGTATTTCTTTGAGCTTTTCTGTTTGAGTATAACATTCCACTCAAGGATAGAGAGCTTAAATAAGTAAATATAGATCTTAGAAATGTATATGTACTGTAAATTTTTTGAGATAGCTCAGTTTTGTCTGCATTTGTACTATGAAGCCCCGACTTTTCTGGGCCCTACAGAAGTTATTGTAACACAAGAATTAAATAACATTCCAAATATTCCACCTTGGTCACACTGAAGCCAACAGTTTTCAGCAAGGGTTGCAGAAGGCTTCAAGATTTCTGATTTGTAATAAGTCTATTCAGAGCTGTGTATGATCTCACCTCTTTATGCTCTTCTTCTGCAATCAAGATAAAAAGGCACATACCTGTTCTATAGCCTAGAATAAGCCATTGAAGCTGAGCAGTTCAAGCTTTCTCCCCTGTTTTTTAAGCAACCAAAAATCAACAGTTACACAGTGTTCCTGGGTACTCTTTTGAGTTCCCATGTTCTGGGATGTTTCCTTGCTAGATGTCAGACAAGAGATAGACACATGAGCTATTTTAAAACAACCTTAAAATTCAGTGGTGATAAAGAAGTACTTTTAAGAAGCAATTTATTAATATTTTTTCCTTCCATTTGTATTGAGTTGACACTGGCTGGATGAAATGCATCAATCCCACAGATGCCTTCTCTGCACCGACTGTACAGAACAGTCCAGGCATGAGCTGAGGTTTAGGTGTCTACCTCTATGCTGATCTTTCCCAGCACTTCTGCTAGTCTTAAACCACGCATTACCTCTCCCAACAGATTTTTATAATGTATCAACTGTTTCTCAGCTCAGAAATGTGATGAACTAAGACCTTCCAAGAGTGGCTAGACAGACACACTTTGGATGACTTTGCAGTACACTGGCATACTTTTGTACGATTTTCCGTATTTATTGACACTTATTCCCATGCTACCTGAACTTGCAAATGATTGTACCTTCTAGAAATCATCTGCCACACAGAAGAAAAAGGCAGAAGAACTTGAAATCATAAATGATTTGACAACACCAATGCCTCAATATCATTAAACGGGAATCCCTTAAGCATTTTCTGACCTAGTTTTCCTGTTTCTGTTGTGAATTACCAGACTGCAGACAACCTTTGTGACCCTGGACTCAGAATCAAGGGATAATCCCTAAATGTCACCAAAAGATTGGTGCCCATCTTGACATATGGAAACATGGACAGACTTTCATGTACCATAAAAACTGAGGTGTCTGAAATCACTGGTTTTTTTCTGACATCTTAAAGCATAGCCAGCTTACCTTCTTGGCACATTTGCATGCCAGAATTTCCTCAATGTACTAAACAGAAAGTGATCTTGATTCTGGTTTTGCCTCATTCATTTCCTTTGACATTTGTGTTCTCTGCTACAGCAGTGCAGTACAGCTAAGAGGACCACTATAGCAATATATAGAGGACCATTCTTGCTGCTTCCTCTGCTCAAACCCTTGCTCTCAAAACACCACCATTCCTTGTGGGTTTGCTCAAAATCCTTTTGTGGAGTTTGAAAAAGAGTTACAGCTATTTTCAGTGCAGCACACCAGCAGAAATTACACAAACAGATTACCTATGTGTTCAAAACCCTACAATAACAAAACTCTTTGTGTCAGAGAAATTCTCCCCTTCCAGACTAGATTAAACAGTGTGGTGCAATTAAAGATTTAAAAAAGGACTGTGTAGCAAGAAGAAAATAATTTCCATCTTTCTCAGTTCTGTCACAGTGCCAAGGTTTGTGTTATTCATATCTGCCTCTAAGGCATCTCTGTCAGAGTAGAGGGATGCCTTTCCCTTGTCCTTTCTGGGCCCAGTCTCCCGAGACATAGACTTCAATAAAAGCTATTGATACTCAGCAGGAATGGACTTTTATTAACAAGTGGTGGAGAAATACAATCCTAAAGCTAGTAACTTTGCTGCCAGCTAAGTGAAGGCATTAGCAGACTGATTCAATATATCCAGGGGAGCTGCATTTAAAGTGCCAGTCTGCTGGGACCTCCTACCTTCCCCAAAACCCTGCGTTTGATCCTAATCACCCTTCTTAGCTGCTTCTCAGATTCCTTCCTCCAGTCATTTGTAAGGTAAATTCAGCAGTGAAAAAACTACATTTCACTCCTCAGATTTCATATGCTGTTCCCAGCAATTTCATGGATGTCCCTTTTATTGGTTTTGCTGTCACTGAAGTCTCCAGCAATTCTTTTAAATTCAAGGCTTTGGCTGAGTCTCCATGTCCCTTGGCCCATTTATGACTTTCAACAATTCCCACTCAACACAACATCCCTATTCACACCATCTATTCTCCTTCAGCTACTTCAATGCCAGGGTCTTGTCTAATGATTCTTGGTACACTTCTCCATAAAGCACCACGACTTCTCCATTGCTTCCTCCCTTTCCATTCATCTCAGTAAGTCTGGGATGAATGCTATCAGTTTTATTTAGTTAGTTTCTCGAGGGAGTACATTATAAGGTTGTCTGTGCAAGTGGGATGCAGGAAGGGAGGGTCTCTGCCTGCCTTTTCCCAGCTGTGCATGATGCAGGGAGGTGGAAGCAGAAAACTGTTCCTTCCTCAAAAGCAGTGGGCTATGCTAACCTGGGAAAAGCCTTCCAAGCCACAGGGCATGCAAAAGAAAGACACATGGGAAGGACGGAGGAAGCCAGGAGAGCATCCTAGAGCAGCGTTCAGCCTGGCCTTAAACAATTCCAGGATGGGGCATCCACAGCTTCTCATGACAATCTGTTCCAGTGCCTCACCACCCTCACACACATCCTTAGAATAGACTAGATTATGTCCTTCTATTTAATCTGTTCCTATTCAGAAGTCTGTGTTAACAGAGGTAACCATGCCCTGGTCACTGTCAACATTCCTCAGTCAGTACTTGGGAAACTGCAGGACTGAAACCTCCACGTTCTCACTTTCCTGGATCCATCATATGGAGGCTGTATCCAAACACTGCCCTGTTTCTCTCTGAAAGATTAATTCTATCCATTGAGACCCTCTGACACAAATTTCAGCATACGCCACTCTCTCTCCTTGACTCCAGAACCCTCTTCTGCCATGAACAAATTAAAATGCCACAGGAGTGATAACACACACGTACCCATCTCAATCCTTCCCCTGTGTTGCTCAGTAGGCCTGATGGTGGGCAGGCAGCAAGACACCTCCACTCAGGGGTCTATGAACAGATGTCCAGGGATGCCCCAGCTGTGTACACAACCAGTATGATCCATGCAGATCCAGTCAATGCAATCAGTGGACAATGATTCAATTAATGTTTAAGTCAATACCTAAGACACAACCCACTTGTCACCAACATTGCACACAGACAAGTCACTAGGCAAAACTGTCTAGTGTCATGTTCCCTAGAATACCCCTCCTAGCTCCCAGCTGCCTGTCCAGAAGGGCATGGAGCACGTCTCCTGCAAGCCTGTCCAGCACTTACCTGTGCATGAAGGTGTCCCAGATCCTCTACAGCACATCTCAAATGCCATTGTATGTTTAGGTAATTGAACAGAGCCATACTGGTGAACAGCTGAACCACTGCTCCCAAGGCTTTGCTGACCACACAGGCTGAAAGCTCTGGCCCAGCACAAACTGTCACACTCAGGGTGGGTGTCTTCACCTCAGCCCACATCACACCTGCTGCAGCCAGGATGTACTGGCAGCACTTGGTGCTTTGGGGCTGTCAAAGCAATTCAGCAAGTAACAACAGAAAAAAAACATTTGCCCTTCTTTCATTTCACTGTACAAATATTTACCTGCTAATCTAAAAATCAAGATGGGCACTTTCTAAGGATCCATCCCATACTTTGCTCATTAGATGAACAAAATGTGGAGTTTTGCCCTCAGTGGCAACAAACAACTGAAACTGCCTGTAGAAAAGGAGAAATTCTTGCAAATCTAGCATGATAAATAAGTAACTTATCTTTCTTTGCATGAATGGATTCATTATGTGCAGATGTTCAGTGCACATCTACAAGGATTTATGGATGAAAAAGTCACATCATTATTGTGTTATCTGACCAGAAATGAAGCATGGCCTAATGCCATCAAGGAAATAAATAAATTAATTAAAGCTTTCTGTGTTTTTGAGTTAGAACTCCAGGTGAATCTCAAAGATACATGCAAAATGAGCAAGAATATACCAGGAGATTCTAAACGACTCCTGTGATGAGTAACAATTCATGGAAAAATAAAAGTGAATTTTTCATCACACTGCTGTCTCTATAATATACTTTAATCTGCTTTGGCAATTTTACTACAACATCCAGAAAATCACTTTAAGCTGTACCCTAATAGATCTTCTCCAAGACAAAGGAAAAAAAAAAAAAAAAAGAAAACCAGCACAAACTATTTCATTATAGCAAACAAGGAAACTAAGCATCCATGGCAATTTTCTGATTTCATTTATGTCTTGGATTAAAAAAGAGACTCATATGAGTACTTGCACTGGCAGCTACAGAAAAAAAGCTTATTATAAATTGTATCTCAATACTTTTTTTGAGTTTTATGACAAAGAGCTCCTTATTTTCAAATCTTATTGCAGCAGAGTACAAAAGTTGTCTTTCAGATACTACTGACATCCGTGCAACTTAGACAGAACAGTAGCTCACAGGCATATCCATGTACTAGCAAGGACTCAGACCACCCTCACAACCATGAGTTTTCTAATTTCTTCAACAACAGACGTGGTCTAAATAAAAAAATATTCCCTGGGGCAAAAAATACCTCAAACACAGCAAAAGTGGTGCTAGGGCAAGGCAGCTAATGAAAAAAAGTGCTTTATGGCCTGTAAGACTACTGAATCAGTAAGTTTTTTCTTAGGAGAGTCATACTTCAGGGAATGCAGCAACATATTCTCCCCAGTGTCATGGCACAGGGGGAGGCAAGACAACTGGGAGTCCCCCACTAGGGCAGGGCTACCTTCCTCAGACTGTCTTTGATTAGTCTATTATGCTATTTCCTGTTGAAATACACCATTTCCAAGGGAGAGTGAGTAGGAAATACTTTTTCTACTAACAGTAGACTGAATCTGGCAAAACTGAAAACTCCAGTAAATAAATGGTATATACAAAGAAAAAAAAAAACAAAACAAAAAAACAAAAAAACAACAACAAAAAAAACACCAACTGTTTTAAAAATGCTTTTGTAAGTGCATTGTGCCACATTATCACAATGGTACAGAGTTACCTCGTGTGCATCCTGTATCTGATGCTTACATGCCTCAGGAAAAGACAAAGAACATAAATAGAAAAATACTCCATTAGAGGTACCCAGCTCTGGCTTGCAGTAGGGCATTTGGGTTTGCAATTCTTCTATTTCTTTGCTTATTTTGGCATGTGATTCATGGTCAGAGTCAAAGCACAGGCATGCTGATACTGCACAACAGGGTAAGGAAAGGTGCTAAGTGGACAGCCTTCAACTGCAGCACAGGACAAAGAGCCAGGAAATTTATCCCCAGATCCATGAACACTGTGCATGGCAAATTAGCCCTACCTACTCCCTGGCCACCCTGGTGTTGTACAAGATTTGCAGGACCTGTTTGTTCTAGTGACTGCCTCCCAATTGCATGCAACAGGTACACTGCCTATCTACCAAACACTCCAGTTAACCCAGCCTCAATCTAGGAAAGCACCAAAACAGTATTTCTACTGAAGGCAATCCAGAAACAATGCTTAAAATTAAGATGATGTCTAAAGGGCTTTTGGATTCCTTCCTATTAGAATTTCCTATCATCAGCTAAAAAAAAACCCCTCAAACAAGTGCTAAATCAAAGCATCCAATGTGAACAGAATTTTACTACACAGTATTTTGTTTCCATAACACAAGCCATGGCTGAAAAAGATACTAATTATGGCACTAGTTCAGCTGTATTAATTACAGCTGCATTAATTAGAGCAAATTCCTGTAATTTAACTAGGTTGGCACTTAGAAGTGCTTGTTCAATTATGATACATTTCAGACCTTTGTCCATTTTTTCTCAACACATTGGTGAACTTTTAAGTTAGTGCTGTGGGGCTTACACAGGTACCCATTCAGAGGACGTGATGTTTCAAAAATGTTATGTCTTCAGCTGCCCTTGAGTTATCAAGGGAGCTAATAAAACTGGATAGAGGGCAGAGCTCAACCTCTTTCTACCTATTATCTGCTGCAGCCCAGGATTTTGTCTCTCCTTTTGGGCCTGCCCTGACAAATGTCAGTCTACAACATTCTGAATTGCTAAAAAATCCTTTGAACTCAAAGTGCTAATTTCAACAGCCACCAAAAAATCCCAGAACATCCCTTCACAGGTTACATGATAAAAGGTAGGAGAAGGAAAACCTCTGGGTCAAGATTTCTCAAATCCTCAGGATCTGCAGAGCTTTGAATTAACCAATGCTCTTATTAGAAAAACTCAACACTGCAAGACATTTCCTATGCAAGAATGGGGTAAAGTGAGCAGGAGCCAGATCTCAGCAGTTAGCTCCTTATGTACGGTCAGCATCTTTTCAAGATTTTTATGTTTCAGTGTATTTGCCAGATGACCCCAGTTCTAAGCTAGCAAGCAGCTAACAGGCTCCTCTTAGCAACTGGAGACTCTGGTATCTACCTGAAGCATTTAAGGTCTAGTAACACTCTATATCTTACTAAGGAACTGCATAACACCTTCATAATTATAATTAAAATTTTAAAACCTTTGAATGTATAAACATATGAATAATAACATATGCAATCATACTGTTTCATTAGAATCAGTGTTCTACATAGGTGTGTATTCTCAGATGAATTTTTAGCTAGACTACAATAACTCAAAAAGACAGAAAACTGTAGACACTCACTTTTAAATGGCACATAGTCATAACCTAATCTAACCAGATTTTGGGAAGCCATGATGACTAATTAATTGTCACCATCTACAAGAACATACATTAACAGAAAACTCTGTGCATGAGAATATATGTATACATGTCCATGTACAATACCCAAATTCATTTAATGGGTCTCTGCTAAAATACATCTATACAAGAGAAAGCTAAGCAAAAACACAATCCCAGGCTTGACTGAAGAGGCAGCAAAGAGGCTAAATCTGTAGAAATAAAATGACAACACAGAAAATTATTTTACCTCTAAGTAAGTAAATTGTCAGGCAAGGAAAAACTCACTAATAAATACTGTTACTGATAAGACTAGACAAACTTTGCTTAACAAAATAACGACATAAATGTAAAGAAAAGTATGCTATCTCAAGATACTATTGGCCTGAGAGAAAATATTTGTTGTAATGAAGTTTGAGACATAAATTGCCTACATGTGGCACACAGCCTACATGCACATTGATTAACCTCCTATAAAAAAAATCCAAAAATGCATTTCCTGCACTTTAGCCAAAATGCACATCACAGGACATTCAGAACAGCATCAGGAATCCAGACAATCATTTATATGCATCTCCATACATGCATAGTACCCTACTCCTTTACATTATAAACCACTCATAACAATGTACATTAACCAGTGGATAACTTAACACAGACATGTACTGTACCCCTGATAGTCAGCTCAAAGTACAGCACTTAATATACCACAGATGATATGCTGTCTGAGCCACCAAGAGCAGCTGTTAACTGTTGGCATGGCAATGAAGCAGCAGATATGGATATACCACCTGCTGCTCTGCTCCAGTTTAAACACAGGTAAAATTGTCATTATCTCCTGAAGAGTGACCCAGAGATATTATTCACCTGTGCTACCTGATAGCTTAACACTACTTTAGATTTGAGCTGCATTGTACTTAAGAGAAGATTAGAATAGAGCTCCCTGTGCCACTAGATATAGGTAAAAACTAATCACTAGTTCATGCTATTGTAACACACATAAGTTATGTGACCAGGCTCCCTACCAAAATTCACTTCTGGCTTCTTCTGCATTGGCAGCACAAGTCACTTGTTTCTTCTATGCTGTAAATCATAGTCAACTACACAAAAGCCTTCAGGTCACTCTAGCTTGCCCAAAACCACACAAAACTTCAGCCATTATAACGCTCTTCCCCTAACAAAGCCTCAATGTAGCACAGTCATTACTTAAAGCAGTAATGGGGCAAAATTTAATCAACCAGAATCTGTTCAGGGATAAAGTCTGTGCAAAGAAGTATGATTAATGATCTTCAATCTTAATATAAATTGGAGGCCCACAACTCCAGGAGCAAAAATAACCCACATTAACTGTTTGTAAAGGAGAACTGGCCAGGTGATTCATCTTCTGTGATCAAAACAATACACTGACTATTTACTTTGTTATAAACATTAAGTCTCCCTCATTCAACATTCTGAACTGCCTAGTGCTAATTCTGCCCTTTCCCATGCATGTTAGTTCAGTGGCCACCTTCTTTTTTTCCTAACTCTTACCTTGTGTTGCTATTTCTCCGAGAGTCTTGACACACAGGGTCCACCTCAAACCTTTAGCTTCATAACATGTGATTTGTGTCTGGCTATCTTTCTCTTTCCCAGATGGATAGCAATCTCTAGTGGTTACTCAAAATGAAATTTCTGCCCAGAACTGATGAAAAGAATGAAGCCAGTTTCAAACTCCCTAGGAACAACCCTAGTGTTGAATTTCACCTGCGTTCCTCTATGGGAAAAGCACACCGAGGGTATTATGGTGGTAACATTTTCTGCATCATAAAGGAACAAATCTTTGCAAAACAAACACAGAGATTCAAGCAGAAGGGGTAGTTTCACCTTGTGGCACCACCAATGCATGCTGCACTTCCAAAATACACCTAAGGTGCACACACAGGCCTACAGAGATTAAACCCCAAAGCAGAGACTAAGAGCTGCTGCTCATGAGCAGTCTCCAGCTGATCAAAACTGCCACTAGGAAAACTAGAGCAAATGTGAGAAAAAGATGAGGCTGACTCCAGTCAGGAAAGGGGTGAGGTCAGGTTGCTGTGGGTATGGAGGTTTCAAGAAGCCAAAAAGAGGTGTCTCAGATAACTGGGTGGCCTGAATAATNGAACTGGAATTTATTTGCAACATAAGACCAGTCAGGTTTTTCATCTCATATCCAGATCCCATAGACTAACTATGAACTCATTTTCATTTATTTATCCATGTCACTGACACTTGTTGATTGATACAGAAAAAAAACCCTGAATATTAACACATGCTGTCTCTGCCCTTTTGTAAAAACAAAAAGAATCCAGCCCACTCCCGCTTCCTCAGAAACCCAGCAGCCACAGCACAGAATTACAGGTCAGTACAATGGAGCGTGCAAAACTCTTTATAATCCTGTCACCAGTGAGACTCCAGAGAAATTTAATCTCAAAGTCTGAAGAACAGACAACCATAGACAGTCAACTAACAAACAAATAATTTCCTATCAGCATCACTGAAGTTAGTGTCTTGCATCCCAGACATTTGTTACCACATTCAAAAAGGAAAAACTAGCAGATTGGGATTTTTAAATTTTTTTCTTTACATGTGTAAATAGCACTAATTAAATGAAAATAGAAGAAAAGTTTTAAAGGATAATGTTCTCCTTTTTTGTCTTCAGTATAAATGCCGGCAATTCATTAAAGAACATGTGCAGGGAACCAGAGCCAAGGCATTCCTACAATGGGAGTAAGTGAACAGGAGCTAAGGTCTAGTAATTATATAGGACAAGGAACCCTTTCACCTTTCCATTTTATGGACCATTTTATGACTTTGGCATTACATGGGATACTGCTAAAAGGAAAAGAGAAGTACACAATACTTAAGCCCTTATTTTCTCTCTGTTTATTATCCTCTGGTGACTAAAACTCTCCTGTTCTGAATTCCCCCCCAGGGTGTTTGCATGCAGCTGTATATAGAAAAATTAAGCCACTACATACTGCACAGACTTCCAAGTAATACTAAGAGATCACTTTATGAACTGTTGCTTCAGCTGAAAAAATGGATAGGACACACTGAAACTTTCTAGTGGCAGAAGAAACACACAGGCAGCATCAAAGCCTTCTTCCCCCAATGAATGGCCAAAACTCCTCTAAAAAGAGTACTATGGGCCACTTCTGTTGGGTGAAAGTATTACAGATTTTTAACCTTTTCATTCGTGCCTTTGTGTCTCAACATAAAATTCTAGATTACAGCAGAATTTTAATTTTAATTGAGACAAACCAGCTCACGTTGCCTCGCCAGCAGGTAACCAAACCAGCTCACTGCATATGAGGTAATTTTAACTGGTTTTTACATTTTATTATTTAGTTTAGCTATACCATTTACCTTGGTAACCAAACTATGAAACATCTCAATTTTTAAAGATTTCAGTACCATGAAGAAAGGGAAGAAAGATACTGAACACAGGATTCTTCTCTGAAAGCATAAAGCAAAGCAAAGAACTGGGATAGGTCAGAGATTAAATATGTGGTACTCTCCTGACCCAGATGTTAATGGAAGGCTTTTTTTGTTGTTCCACAGACTAGCCTCAATTGTCACAGCAAAAGCACCACTGCTGAATATATCAATGACACTTGATTTTATGCTGCCACATGCCTAAAAAAGACCCCAAAAAGTTAGTTCTAACCAGTGTAACACCATAACTGATAGAACCAAATAAACCAAATATAACCAGAGACACATCACTGAAAAATTGTGACTATCAAAGTAATAAATATCAGAGGAGACAACCCTTTGGTAGTTCAGACATAGCTTTCAACCACGTTTCAGATGACATCAAGCTTATTGTCCAGGCTGCTGTTTCACACCACACTGGATGTCTGAAAATTTCATTGTTAAAAATTGCACACTGGAAAAACACAGAGATGTAACACTAACTGTTATTAAAAGTTCTTGTTATTGAAGGCATGATGATGATTTTCACAGATGAAAATTTTATTTTGCTTGTCCCACATTTTGGAAGTTTGTTTGCTGAAGCCAAGCCCAAATCAAGAGCCAAGATGCCACCAAACATCCATGCTCTGTTATGCATATTACAAGAGCAGTTCAGAACAAAGTGATGTCGTTGATGATGTTCCTGCTCATTGCAGGTGGGTTGGACCAGATGGTGCATTTAGAGGCCTCTTCTAACCCAAACTATTCTTTGAAAATGCAAGCATATATAGTGTAAGTTTGTTATTTAGATAGAGATTAAGTACACTATTTTATAACCTTCCAAAACTTTATGGCCTGTACAAATTAACATATCCTGAATTAAGAGGTCAAAGTTCAAATGAAAAGTCTCTTTGAGACATAAGAAAGCTACAAACTTTGGGAAGTTATCTTTTCTTGTCCCTTGCAGGTACTAATACTTTTAGGAAAACTGAAATACATACTGAAAGATTATTTCTCTTCAAGAGCATGACCTTTGATAAAGAGTAAAATTTTCAAAGTCAGAAAAGACATCAAGATGCCTGACTCTCAGTGCAAGTCAACAGGAACTCAGTGTTCATGATTGTCATTTATGTTTTATTCTAATGAAAAGAAAGACCTTAATTACAGGCCATCATGGAGCATCCTCAACATTCAAACTGACTTTAAGAAGGGGAAGAGGAGAACAGGGTGGTTGGGCTTTTTAGTTAGAACTGCCACGCCCAAAACAAAACAAAAAAACACCCAACAAAGTGTTGTGTACAATGCAAACTAATTACTTTCATGGGAAATTTAATTATTGTGACCCCAATTGGTAACAACTGTCACTGATCAGAGGGACTCTGCCCTCCCCAAATCGATTGAGCCTTGAACACTAAATTGAATTCTAGTGGCTGCAGTGTGCACTGACCTCCCACTCATTAGGAATCGTGCTATAACCAAGTGTCTGCAGTTAAGTACTGCTGTGAGAGCATCAAAGTCCTACATTCGCAGGAAAAAACATATTACTGAACTTGGTTTTCAACACCCACTGGCTCTCCCTGCAAGCAAGCAAGCAAAAGTGGGCAACATCAGACCTTTGTCACTCTCTTTTCTTTTTTCTGACATGCTATGAGCAAACCACAAAGCCTGAGTTCCTGCACTAACACAGAGCTGGCAGCACCAGCTCTCAACTTCACTCAATAGGCAGGCAGGCTGCTCTGAAGTCCCCGCACCAAGCAATTTGAGATGCATGAGCTCCTGGCAGCAAAATAATTATTTCCTCAGAGGTTCTTATTGTCTCCAGCACGCCATGAATTCTGTTCAAGTTCAATGTCAATTTATCACTCTACATTACTAGCAGCAGCTGACATCATGGGTGCAATTGTTAAAGAAAAGGGAAATTATTTCTGCCCTCATACATTTAGATTCCCTTCCCCTCAATAAGTGCGGTGAAGGGAAAAAGCTTTGAGCAATCTGAAATCGCAGAATGACTCTTTCTATAAAAGCACTGCACTTGTCCAGCAAACCTCTCTATCTACTACCACTGAATGATATCAGGTAGCAGAGAGACCTGAAAGGGAATAGGGAGAGGAAATATGACCTGCAAAAAGGTAGTATTTTTAGAGTACAATATAGTTTTTTCCCCTCTAATATGCAGCACATTCTTGGCTCAATACAGCGGGGTGCTGAGTGTCCAGCCTCTCTCAAGCAAAGCATGGCAGTGTGTGCTACTTACTAATCACAGCCTGGTACAAAATAAAGTGCTCTGCTGAGGGGAGACCTAAGTCCCAGCACCTCACAGGATGGAGCCCACCTGCCTTCATGTCATGACCCTGATACACTGCATGACACATGATTTTGCTTGGATTTTTTTTTTTTTAATTAAGCAGAGTAGTAGCTGGCTTAAAGTTAATGACATCTTCACAAAAAAAAAACCCAAGACTTCTTACACAGGATGTGTTCACCTGTGTCAGTACAAAATTATTTTGCCTTTGTGTACTATCAATATTCAACTCCAGAAAGCAACTCAAAAAGCCACCATTTCAAAAGAAAACTACAACACTGAATGACAGGACTCCTTTAAAATAGTAATTCTGAAAGTCCGTATTATTTTTTTTTTTTTCTCCAAAGGAATAAAGTAACTTTTCCGATGTTCAGATGAAATGAGCATCAAACCAATGCTTTTTCAATGGAATCCAAAAATTCTGTACTGGCCCTTGAAATCTTGTAACCTGTTTGACAATATGGAAACCTTTCCAAATGGTGTAAGCATTCCCTGGCAATACAGGAGATGGAGGGGAGTTAAAAGTGACCAGACTGAATGTGAATCACCGCTGAAAGGGGAAACAGCAGCACCTATGAAGTTCAGCGTGCTGAAAGCTGCAGTGTGAATGGCACAATCCCACTGGCAAGCAGCTGCAGCCCAGCTCTTCTCCCTGGTGCCCAATGGCAGGACAAGGGGCAATGGGCACCTACTGAAACATCTTAAGACAACTTTACTGCAAGAGAGGTCAAACACTGGATCAGGTTGCCCAGAGAGGTTCTGGAGACCTGACAGTATAACAAGCTTATGTGCCTACCCACAGTATTATTAAAATTTGATCAAAGGATAAAAAGTTCTCTTAAAAGTTATCTTGCAATACCAGATATTGTCACAAGAGGCACAGAAATTCTCTTCTGTTAGGAAATTAATCTCCATGGTTTTAGAAACTTCAAAGATGCTTCATTATTGATTGCCTAAGCTAACTTTCCATGTCTTTAAGGCATTCTTTCTTTTTTTCATGTTCACTCTGGCCAGATTCTTAAGCAGCAGCTTTGCCTGAACACAGTAAGTTTTGATAGCCTAACAGATGTCCACGCTGACTCTGTATTTAACATTACAAGCTAAAACACTAAATCCCTAAGTACTTGAATGCTTGTCACTTTGAATCCTGCATTACTCATCCTTCAAGGCAGCCTATGACAGTCCAAACTGCCAAAATATTCCTCTGCCACTCTGAAATTCCCTCCTCTGCTGCATGTTTTCCAGTTTCTGATCCTTGGACTGGGTTGAAAAGGCAGCAGCCACCACAAAGCTGTAGCACAGTACCCAAACTGGTCCTGAGCAAATCCTTCTCCTTACTTATGGGGTAGGGAATTTGCAGCACATGCCTGTATTATCAGAAGCTCTTCTCTAGAAAGGGGAAGCAAACTCAGCATTTACAGACCAATCATTCTGGCAACTGTTACATAACCCCTAACACGTGAAGTTCCCTCTCCATGTGAGTGTTTGCAATTAATCATTTAGATTTCCAATAACAATTTTCAAACCCAAAATGACTGACCATCCTGCTATGCTGCTTAGGTTCACTGGCACAGGGGGGACTTACTCGTCTGCCATCTGGGCTAATGAAATTACTGAAATTGTTGTCATTCTCTTGGTGGATCACCACTGCAAAGAGAAAACGCTCCCTGCCATGAGACTTCAAGTTAGATGGAAGCTCAGCAGTGATGAGATCCAGAAAAATCATGTCCTCTTTCCAGACCTGGATAACAGTACTGCCATGCCAATGTTTGCTTACTGCCCACATCTGGAAAACACAACTCCTCCTACACTCTTACCTTTGCCCTGTGCCCAGTCTCCATCTCCTCCTTCCTGTTGTTGGATCGCTCTCCTTTCCCATGCTCACCCATATTTTCTGATTTCTCATTTTCACACAAATCTCCCTGACAAATTATCTTCCTTGAGCAGCATAGTCTGTCTCAGACTTGCCCTCATCCTCCAAAATACCAGCTTCTTCATGTCCTCTACATCCCCTTCTCTGTGAAGGGGGGAGGGGGGGCTGGGAAAGACATCACCTCAGGGCAGAAATGAGCATCATGCCAAGGGGTCAAGTGCCAGGCCCCCACCACAGGCAGAGGCAGCAGCCCCAACCAACACACCTTCAGAGTCACTCCAGTGTACCCTCAGCCTCGTGGATGCTCTGCCTGCTAAAAAAACACCCTTAACTGCCCCTTTTCTTCCTTTTCACGCTCTCTGCTAGTCAGAGCAAACAGAGCTTGAGTTGCAGGAGTGGAGCAGAGTTCAAATGGTATGGGCATCCATGGGAAGAGTGTGATGGGGAGCTACAGGACAGCCTAAAGGTCAGGGATTCTTCCATATACCTGGTGGCATCATAAAAGAGATTTATCTGCATTTCTAAAAGTAAATGGATAATCCCTTACTATGATGGGGGGTGCTATGTACTTCATCAAAACCAGACCCATGGGATTTTGTATTGCTGTAGGAAAGCATATCAATCCCTTCATCATTTTTCTCTCCAGTATTTACATAATTAGTCATTATGTACTACAGTCAATTAAAAAAAAAGCAGTAAAATGAAATGCAGACAAAACCAAAATTCATACATGCTGTTGTAATACTTATTCTTGAAGTAGTTAGTAAGACCATTTCTCAATTTACATAAAGAAGCTGGGAAATACCCAAATTCCCACAAAATCAAGGCTTTTTCTACATCACTTTAGTTTAGTCATAGCCAGGCCTAAAATTTGCAAACCATATAACAAAGCAAATGAATGTCACAGGTAAGTTAACTTGTAGTTGCATGTTATGAAAGAATTTTATCCTGCAGATGAAAATAAAATTACAAATACATCAGCATTCTGAGTCAGCAAGACTTTATGAAAGAAAAGACAATCAAGTATTTAGACTGAAAACTAGCTGCTTTCTGAAGGAAAAAAAATTGTACTCCTACTACATAAGAAAAATAAATTGATAACTGCAAAAAGTTTATTTGAAGATTTGAGGCTTGACCTAAGGGCTGTTCTTACTGTTTGTAAGGCCAGGGCAATGCAAAGGTACAAAGGTGACTCCACTGCAGAGAAAAGAAGCTAAATTGATTCTCCATCAAATACTGACTTTTGTCTCCATTATGTTATATATACACACACTGCAGTTCTCCAGCTTTTTTTCATCCAAATAAGCCTAAAAAAGACAGAGAAAAAAAAAAATATAGGATATACATTAAATTCCCATAACTGCAAGATGGAAGATGTATAAACCTGTAACTCTGCAAAATCTATTGTTTTATCTTCTCACCACAGTCTTTGACAGAAAGTTGATGTGCATTTGAAACATGCACAAGTGAAACATCTTGGTAGTAAAAGGAAAAGCCAAGCCTAAGGAAACACTGTGGGAACACACACTTAATACACCATTTTCACCTCCAGGTTAAAAATAACACCAGAGGTTCACAAGCAGCTTGTGTCAATGTAAAATCAGCTTTGCATTGTGGTTCATGCAACACTTTAGTGTGTATTTAGGGGGGGGGGAAAATCCAATTATTTCTACCACATAGTCCCTAAAACACAGTTTAAAACAGTTAGGAGATTAAAGACACTGAAGTCTTTTCATATGCTATTGACAGGTGGTGTTTTGGTTTTTTGGGCTTTTTTTAATGTGCAGAAAAACCCTCCAGCCAGCAAGGCATCCATGCAGCTGGAAAGGCTGAGTTCATCTAAGCTGGATTATGTGACAGTTGGTTACACCCATTTCTAACACTTGCCTCAGAGATAAAATGCAAATACAAAATCTCCCAATTACTTATGATCATTAAAGAAACCATACAATTTGAGGCTTCAGTAGTGTATTGGCTTGGAGTTTTGGCCAAAATCCAGCATCAGTAAGTACACTGAGATGCATCCTGTTACACTTAAGCTGCATTCAGCAATATTAACTTGTTTTCATTTTTCTTCCTTCAGTTACAGAGAAAATTATGTTAATGTTGCGTGTCTGAGCACTGTGGAGAGAATTTTAGTGAAGTTCTACACATGTATGGAGAGACCCTCCTTCAGAAACCTTTCCATCAAATCCATAAATCACAAACAATAAAATCTTGAGTAACCCTACTTCATATCAATGATTAAAAATATAATCAGTCTTAAGCACAGCAAAGGAACACAAGCTGGGAGATAGCTGTAGCTACTGCTGGTGGCTCCCAAATGGACAGGGATTATATTTATCACCAGGATAAATGAAAAAATTATTTATTGTTCTCACCTGCAGAGTTAGAAGCTACATCCTTCAAAAACAGAAAGTGTAGCTTAGAATACCTCTGTGTACATTTTAAATGCACTGAAGTCATGGAAAATCTGCAAGAGAGACTGATTGTTCTTTGGTTTTTATTTAGAAATTACTATTATTCTTCTTAAAACAGCCTGGTTTTGGTAAAGTAAAGAGACATGTAGAAGTATGAGAGCAACAAGATACGAGAAACTCATTAATTGAAAGGAGAGAAGCATGAAGATAACAAGGTGATTAAAAAGCATGACAGAAAGGACCAGAGAACCTAGGGAGAGGTAGAAAGCCAGGCACAAAGACAGGGAAAAAAAACCCCACACACAGAAAGCAGGTCAGGACCAGGAGCTTACAAGGCAACCACAAGGTACAACATTTGAAAGAAAATCAGAGATGGAACATGATGCCCCATATAACGTTCACCCTACTGCTGAGCAGGGAGGAACCCCAGGGAATGCTCTCCTCACCAGCCACTAGAAAAATCTTCTCTCTCAGCAGGTGGGGTTTTCTCTGACAAAGCAATAGCCTAAGTGTCTGACCCACTCTTATTTATTAGCATCCTGACAAAGGGACATCCAGCACCTGCAACATATCCTGGCTAGACACTGGGCACAGAATCACTTCTTGCTATGCTTCAATCACCACTGAAAGAGCAAATCACACTGTGCCTGATCCCAATCCCACTAAAGCCAAGGAAAAGGCTGCTGCTTCTAATGACAATTAATAAAATATGAAGTGCACAAAGGAACAGAAGACACTGACTCAGACCCTGCCCTGGGTTACTATCCAGGTGATGGGACCTGTGCCCCTTCACAGCTGCCTGCCCCACAGCACAGGGTGTGCTGCCTCTGCAAGTCTCTGCAGGTCTCTCAAGTCTCTTCTGAAACTGAGAGCACTTTAAACTCTTACCTTGCACAAAAAAATGAGACATAAATACTTTAAATTCATTTTGCCTTAAAAGAGAACTGCAGGGCATTTTATAATTAGCTACTAACCCAGGGAGCCAATGCTGCTGTGTCTATCTAGACATTTTTTTTATGAAATGGCTAACTATTTGGAAAAGGGATCAATGAGAATAAATCACTGTTTCCCATTGGTGCAGGCTGACTTTCCTGATGCCCCCAGATTTATAGCAGCCTGAAGACCTGCATTAGCTACAGACCAAGCAACCTCAATGCCTAGCAACTTTAATTCCAAAATAAAAGCATTCAGCATCACTTCAGCCACAGTAAAATACGTCTTTGGAGAACTCACTGGACAAACAAGTAGTGGAATGATACTGGAGAGGCAAGGAGCTTCTCCAGTTAGTAAAGTCTTCTAGGAATACTGTATTTATTACTGACAACTACTACAATATGGCAAGTGCTTCCTGCACACATGGTCCTTGCTTACAAAGCTCAAACTCTATATTCTCTTGTACAAAACACATAACTGAACATAAATTAAACACCAGAAGAAAACAACAAGGGGATGAAAATTGTTGTTTCAGATCACAGGTTTTGATGTGGTCATCTATTGCATTTTAATAACATCAAAGTGAGTAAATCACTTGTATTAAAAAAAAAAAAAATCCACAAAGGGATTTGGGATCTATAATATTTCTTAGAAGTATTATTTGTTTTTTATTCCTCTGTCAGCATGCATATCACTTCACCAGCCTCCCTCCCATTTCCCTTCTCTCTGGAAAAGAACACTTCCTGCCTTGCCCTAGAAAGTATGAAACCTTTGGAACAGAAAAGCTCATTTTTCCACTTCATCAGATACTGCCCCTGTTCAAACTCATCTCAAGAAACACTGCCTGTGTTAGCGGTCTGCACACTCTCTTATTTTCCCATGCCAAGAAGTCAGCTAATAATGCCAGAGACAGAATTTCTTCCTGCTTCTGTCCAGTTCACGTGAAAGTCAGCTGTGGTTGCTGTATAAAATCACGTAGAAAAGCAGGGGGAAAAGGGTGATGCCAACTTCAGTAAAAAGAATCTCTGTTCTCCTATGCAGCCCTTTGAGATTAAAAGAAAAAAAAAAAAGAAAAAAAAAGAAAAAGAAAAAAAAAAGAAGAAGAAAAAAGCAGCTGTAGCAACATTATTTTAAATTGCAAGCACAAATCAGATTCAGAATCCAATATAGCCCATAGCCCATCTGTGTCTAACATCAGAGGCTCTGGCCACTCAGTTATTTTACTGCTTTTGCTAGGGATGCTGCCCACAGCACTTCCACAGGAGCCCACCACTGGTTTGCTCTATCAGTACCAGTGCAGGCCTGCTCACATCCCAGCATCAACCCCTGGCTGCCACTGCAGGTACCAACACTGACAGCTCTCCTGAACAGTGCTGGAGGTGGGATTTTGTTGGCAGGAATTGGACCTTGTACACCAGCACTGAAGCCTGGCAGCATGGGACTCCCAAACTTTGAACCTCGTGTTGATTCACAAGAGCCAAAGCCAAGGAAAGAAAAAGCAAGGGAGTAGTTCAAAGCCACATCTGGCTGCCACTTGGAGAGACCAGCCTGGAGAAGGCACTCTAAAACACATGCACATAGAGTACAGATGGAAGCAGCAGCCAGTTTCATCTTGTAAAACCTCCTTTGGGGAATGCTGATCCCCAAAATGACACAGTGGATTATTCAGGCTTGCTGTGTGATCTTTACAGTACCCAAAATCTGTATGCAGGCACACAGAGACATGTTTAGTCATGCACTCAGCACATCCAGGTGTCTACAGTTCACTAGTTACTCCCTTCAGAGAAATGTGTTTATAATAAATGACAACTTCCCCTTCAGTAAGATTTACACCATATGATCTGTATTCAGTGGAGAAGAGCCAACAAGTGGGTTGAGTTACAGTTCCTCTCCTTGGGGGAGGAGTGTGGAGGGGGAAATCACAACTTCTTAGTTCAAACATTTTGAAAACGTAGAAAATAGCCTGATCTGTTATCCCTCTCTTCTCAAAACACGCAACAAGCACCCCACATTAGAGAAGTTCCAAGGAAAGGTTTCCAAGCTGTTGGTAGCAGCACGCCCCTCTGGAGACTAAACAGTATTCAATTTTGTTAAAGATAGAAACTGCTGCTCTAAATATTCTGGAGGGTAACAACTACATTTTACAGGACCACTGTGGAAATTTTTAAATGAGGCTTTAAAACTCCTCATTGAATTTCATGCCTGGTTTTTTTTAGCATTTTCATTTCTGTGGCTGGTTGGTGTTTGGTTCTATTTTAAGACAATGATTAAAGAAAATCCCGTTTGTAAACTTGGAAAACTTGTAATGGGACATAATAAGAGTCCAGAGAACACAAAATTTATCAAGATCTAAAAGGAGCATCATTACCAACCCATAGCTCAGTTTTTGCACTGTTGGGTTTTTTTTTTTCAGCATTTGCAGCTACTACAGTGTCAGAGAGCAGGAGACCCAACCCCTCTCTACAACTGACAGGATTAATTTTATTAACTTATCCATTGGATGTTTTATATTCTTCAGAGATTGTGAATATTCTTTTTTTCTTGTAGGGGCATTAAACTATTAGAAAAATCTTTTGCTAAATGTATTTGGTGAGATGATAAACCATTATTAGAATTAGCTACATTATTGCAGCTAAAGACAAGGGAGATCTTTCCTCTCCCAAATTTACAGTTTTATAATTGAGTATGTCAATTAAGATCTAACCAAGATTTAGCAGGCAGTAGCTGAGGGTAATTACTGCAAAGTCATTGAGGTAAAGATATGTGCCTTATTTTTCTAGTAGCTGAATTAATTTTATCTAGCCATTTTGTACAGCACCCATCTTCTTTATGCCACTTTGCTGCTTATTTGCAAGATACTAGACTTTACATTAGCAGGCCAGAGGATGGTACTTTTACATTATGGAAAATTTTATCATTTGTGTTGTTAAAAATCCCCCCCTTTTATTTACCTATGGGGAATCTGAATGTATTTTCCTTTTTGCACTCTCATGATGCTATTTATGGTGCCACACTTCCAAGCAGAAGACAGATCTGTGTGTTCCTAGATGGACACTGAAGTCTGGCACGGTGTCAGACACAAGCCGTACTACAGCACATCTCATCGTGATTTGTGGTTTTCTAGACATGTGAATCTTGGCCAAATTAGAGCAAGTTTTCACAAAAAAAAAAAAGTGGATGGTGTCATTCAGCCTCCACACCAACTCAGTATTAAGGTCTCACTGAAAGCTCTAAAGAGCTCTGTGGATGGGAGACCCCCATTAAAACTATGAGAATTATTAAGTGACATAAGTCTAACACTAGCTGCTGCTTCTCCACAACACAGACACTCCCCTAAACTTACCTAAAATTGACAGAAATTAAATCTGAAGGAACACATTACCTATTAGCAACAAAGATTATGTCTGCCAGCTTTCCCCAATAACTCACTCACCAGCACAGGAAAGATCCTCGTCTGTCTCCAAGTATCAGGCAAAACATGGGTTTATTTTTGCTGCTCAGAGCAGTAAGATTGCATTGTAACAGCCCAATATTATCACACAGCAAGGCAGCATGAAATATAGCAGAAGTACAGGGGCTGAAAGAAGGAAATCAATGGGTATTTAAAACACCATTTAGTTGATTTACCTATGGCATGAAGCAGTGTCGTTTAAAAATCTCTCATGGAGATGTCTCTTCTCCAAATAAATGCCTGTACTGAGTAGATTATTTACTAAAAGGCTTTTAAATGCTGCCATTAAAAGCAACACATTAAAATCAATTAAAAGGTTTTATAAAAACACCAATCTTCTTTTTCATTTCCTATGCTCTTGCCAGCATCATTTCACCCTTTCATATTCCTGCTAAAGCCAACGAGGTGTGTTTACCCAATTCAAATAGCACAGAAGGAACCATATTCTAACTATTACAACAAAACCTTGCTCCAGGTACCACTCAGTTGTTCCCAGATGGGGGGGGGGGTGTGTCTGGGGGCACTTTCATTTAACTTTAGGGCTCTCCTGCATAACACAAGTTTACCTTGTGTATGACCTGGGAAGGAAGTAGACTGAGTCTCATCAAGTAGAATTTGTCAAAGATTTTTGATTCCCCCCAAAAGACAAGAGCAACCTATTAATTTAGGAGTGGAATGCATCCCATCTAACTTAAGCCATAACAAAAAGGCTTCTCATGTCACTTCTCACTCTTCCACAAAGAAGAGGAGAAGGCACACACGTTTATTAAAAATGCACCTAAACTCAGAGCTTAGAGTACATAAATTTAAAATATAAAAAAAAAAAATCACACTGGCAATTCGTCAATGACAATTATTCAGCTGTCAGCACTTTCCAGCTTACAGGAGTAACTCATGTTCCTGATTGTAACAAGTCTCCTTCAGGTAGCTGAGCTTGCTTAGGTGAAAAACACAGCATTTGCACCAAGACGAAAATATGGTAAAACTGATAGCTGCACCACAGCTGGCATCTTGAGATAGCAATAAAAAAATGGACCTTCCTTTATGCCTACTTCTTCTCCACCTTTTTTTGCTTTGGGTAACCTTTGGGGAACTAAAGTGTTCCTCCTCTCTTCCAGCATGAAGATGTATACCCTACACAGCAGTTCTATATCTACAGCAACAAAAACATGTCTACAAGGAAAACTTCTCAAGCCTCCTCCATCCATCAGCACCATGAGGCTGAAGGTCAAAGCATCATGGATTCAGGCCCTACAACAGTGGGGGTAAAAAAAGAAAGAACAAAAGGGAAGGAACAAAAAGATGCAAGCTCTGTGCTATTTTTCTGCTTAGCACATGAAAAAGAAGCAGCCAGAGAAGGCTCAAAGGAATAAAATTTAAAATTCCATTTAAATCTCAAACTAATTTAAGAGTTCCACTTGTAGATCTCAGAAAATCATCATGTGTTGAGAGTTGGTGTGGTAATTTGGAAGACATGCAATTCTCCATTCATAGCCAAGCAGTTGGATTATCTGCTTTGGAAGAAAAATTCCACTCATTCACAGCCTTGGAGCACAACTGGGGCTTCCGTAAGAAATAATAATTAGAGTGGGGAAAGTGAGACCTCAAGACAGTGCTTCTCTGCTAATCCAGTCAAATTTCACCCATTTGTTCTAGATGCAATATTTGCTCTCAGGCTGGAAGGCAAAGAAACACACACCTCACGCTCAGTTCATTTACTGTTTGGCTACTAGTACATTGCCACTGTTCCACTTTTGTGTTTAGGGGTAAAAAAAACCGAACAACACACTGCTTTTTGTCCGGTAGGTTGCTGGGGTCTTTCTCAATCTCTCAAAGCAGCCACAGAATGCTGTTTCACCTCCTCATGCAGCAGCTCCCCGCTATGTTTCTGCTTCCCAATGCTCGTGGCTCTGTGGGGAAGTCCCCAAGGGCCCCGGAGTTCATGCGGTGTTTTGTGAGGACGCATTACTCCAACACAAGAGATTTAAAAGCCCGAAGCGAGTCCGGAGAGGCAGCTTCCCCGCGGCTCCGACGAAGCGGCAGAGGGCCGGGCAGCGGGGCTCGGCGGCGGGCAGCCCGCCGCAGAGGCCGGC
>VZRH01003214.1:2010590-2031669 GCA_013397555.1 Urocynchramus pylzowi
AGGGGCCGCCCCGCCCCGCCACAAAGGCAGCGCCGCTGCTCCCGCCGGGCGTTCATCCACGGGCCCAGCGCATTCCAGGCGCCCTTCCCCGCCTGGCCGGGCGGAGCGGCGCTCCCCGGGGCTTCCACCGGGGAAAGGTGAAAAGGAGGAGCGGGGGCCGCGGGGGNAGCCCCCGGCGCGGCAGAGCCTGCGGGGGAGGCCAGCCCGGCTGGGATCGCAGCCTGCTCCCCACCACTGCTCCAGGGGACAACAGAGCCCGCAGCGCAGGCTCCAGTGCCTGCCCGTGCACAGGGAGGATGCCTGTGGCAAACTATACTCCAGTGCCAAGGGAAACAGAAAAGAGCACGCCACAGTCACATTTAGACCTGGTGCTGCTTATTCTGTATAATACCTCTTCATACCTCTCTTTAATAACGCCAAAAAGTCAGTTTTGACAAAGAGCTGTCGATATCAGAACTACAAAGCATTTTTTATGTCATCTGCACCTCTCTCTCTACCTCCCATCAGCAGAGAATTATTTCCTCCAAATGGGTTTGGGAGGGCTTTCAATGATTTAGTTTGGATGATACCTCTTCTTCTGAAAGATTAGGCCACACACAAATAGACACCTCCATCAAATCCTGCTTTCTACTACCTAGTTTTCGTATCTATCCTACTAGTTCTAATTATGTCTTTTTTGAGATGCCCCAAAAGCCTTCTGCTACAGCACAGAAAGAAGTAAGACTTTCAGATTTCGTCCCTTAAAAATAAAAATAAGTAGCACATAAGGTTGGTCAGTACATGTTCTTTCACATCCCTCAGTATCCCTACCAGAAAATAAATATAACCTATTTTTTCTAAGAGCACACAGAGCTAGGGCTTCACAGAAAAAGATGATATCTCAAAAACTTCTAGTGAAGGGATCAAGGAGAAAAGTTAATTAAAAACTAAGGAGCTTTGGGGGGCTAAATCAATCTTTGACATACTGGAGGGTACAAATCTCTTTCAATGCATTTTGGGGCTAATTTTTATTCTAGATCAGCCACCAAAATTCAACTCAAAATATAGCGAAGTAATATTTTATTTAGGAAGTTAATAAATCTTGTGTTAAGCTTATTACTGTAGCACATGGTGAACAGGCAAATTTTGTGGTGAAGCCAGTTTTTGTGAGCATGCCATGCCACCTCACACAGAAACCAAGACACTTGGGAATTGTATTCTGATTTTTTACTTTATTCGGATACCACATAAGACAGAAGCGTTGATTTTTCCAAGCTCTGTAGGGCCAAACACTGCAAGTTTCATTACAAAACACATGTTTTTTCTAACATGCTCCACACTGGTCTTTATTTTCTACATGCTGAAGACAACCTTTTTCAAATATTTAAAACAAAAATTTCAGGTTCATTAACTGCAGAGTTAACATGAATTTGCCAACTCTTGTCTCCTTGTTCAAACAACAGTCTGCAGCAAATTTCTGTAACCTGAAATCTGAATCCTAATCTAGTTTATCTGGGCTTATGAATACACATATTAGTCTATCATATCACAGCCAGACCACTGCATTTGTAGATGGTTATTTCCCTCTGACAAGGGAGAAAATTGTGTTCCACCTCTGAAGCAGCAAAGATAACAATGCCTCAGAGATGTGGAACTGAGGCACGGAACAGAGGTTTCCACAAGTTAAGGAGGATGTGGATGTGTTGCAAAGTAGGCAAAAAAAAAAAAATGCTCTTGCAGACTCATCTGGATCTGAGGCTGGACAAAAACCTTCTGTCCAGGTTTGTTTTACTGTTACTGGGTCAACTTTAAAATGCAGAAGCTCTAGAAGTACTATGTTTATAGAATACTCAATTTTACTTCTGTCAAGAGGGTACCTTCTGCTTAAAACCATGGAGGTCATTCTTATTGTGGCAAGCAATTCCAGTGGAAGGAAAACTGAAGGAAGGCAGTGAAGCTGTCAGCAGAATGGCTTTTCCCAGTTTTGGGGTTGAACCATGTGCATTTATGTGGTCAGTTAAAGCAATGAATATTTCAGATGAAAACCTAGAATACCTACCCAGCTGAGCCCACCACTAATTTAAAAAGTCATAGCAGTCAAGGGATAATTGTATATAATCAGGCCATGCAAGCAAACAAGGAGGCAGCTTATTTACAGAGACTATTCTGTTGGCAAGAAAGAAAACATTATCAAAATTAAACTGATAGAGAACTTGATGCCAGTATTATACATAATTCAACACCATCCCAATTACCTTGCCCTTTCATGTTTTTCTGAGCTTGCAGTGAGAGACAGAAGAGACTCTTCCATATCTGTGCCATGGCCTTTCTAGCCTCTTGCTCTCGTTGCCAGCCAGTATTTACAATACAAATTAGAAGCATCTATAAATATATTTCCTGGGTTTTTATTAAATAGTCCAAGTCTCCTGATGAAGGGCTAGTGTTTGCACCCAAGGGGGAAAACCAGAAGCAAACCTGGAAAATGCCTTGCTCAAAAGGCAGGGACTGCATGTCAGAACATGGGTTAAAACTAAAGCTTTTTTCCTTTGTTCATACTACTGCATTGTAATTATCCCATTACAGCATTAATCTTTCCAGCTACAAATAGCTGATTTTATGTATATCTTTGCCATGTTAAAACTGCTCTTCCACAAGAGGAGATGCTGTGCCTCACCTGATTTTCTCTGCAGCTGGAAAACCCATAGCCCTGAGCAGACAAAGGCAGAACAGGAGTGCAAAGCCCTGCACGTGAAGGCAAGTGAGGCTGCTGCCACAAAGACATCACTTGCAATCCAATGGTTGACACGTCAGACAATTTCAATCACAAAAAATCAAACCTTAATGTAAGTCTGCTTTCATTTTTAATTAGACACGTTGCTTTTATAGGACATTCTAAACAGATTAAAGCCATGGGAAAACAGACCCAGCTCACTTCTGCTTTTCAGAGCCCCTTCAAGCCTAGACATTTAAGTAGAGCCAAACAACTCCAGGAGAGCCCAAAGAAGTTGGGGGTGAGGACACAGGCTAGTGACTCCTCCCAGCAGGCACCAAAAGCCACTGTGCTATTTCTGTCTCAGAACCCTGAAGTACTTTCCCCAAGAGACCCGAGCATCTGACCCTTGCCTAAGAATATCTTCCTCTGTGAGAAGGGCAAGAAAAAGAGGCAGCCAGGCTGGGGAGAAGAAAGGGGAAGCTGCAGGTGAAGGGAACAGCAGCCACACAGGGAGCAGGGGAAAGGGACAACTAACTAGTGCTTCTCAAAAGTCAAAGAATTAAAAGGACAAAGATAAAATAAAATTGTTTCTCAGGGCAGATGGAGCTGGCACAATGCTGCAGGGCTCTGTGCTAAAGCCACCCCATGGGAGCAGAGCAGGGCCATGGCTGGCAGCAGTGACTCAAGTGGCAGCAGCAGCTCCTGCCATGCACCACAGTGGCTCCTGCCAGACACCTGGTAGCCCCAAAGTGTCGAGAACCCAGGAGTTCTAGTAGTGAGAACTCAGGGGGTATCAAACAAGAGCAAGTTTCTTCTTGCACTACCAGCAGAGATAAAGAAGCTGCTATCTGTCATTCTGCTGGGCTTCAAGGTGCTGCAGCTGGAGAGCACCCTCAGCTTTCTGCCATGGCAGCAGGCTATCTCCTCCCAGCCTCCATCAGCCTCCCAGTACAGTCCCATTGGGACCTGGAGGAATGTCACCCAAGAAAAGCCCCAAGAACCTGGCCCACCATTCCCACAAAGGGGAGTCCTGGCATTGCAGTGGATGCAGGAGGAGGAAAAGAAGTTTCAGGACTCCTGTAAGGATACAGAGTGATGGCTGAACAGGATGGCACAACAGCAGGGCCTGTGTAATCACACTGATGCACTCAAGGCAAGCACTGCTCACATAGGCAGGACTGCCTGAAGCAAGAAGCCCATTGCACTATTACATTGCATTAAAGGGGAAAAAACCCAAACAAACACATTGTATTAGAAAAAAATTAAAAGATACTGGCTTGAACAGCGTTTCATGGGAAAAACAGAGCAAGAGGCTAATAGTTTAATAGTACTGGCAGCAGTATGGGCGTGGGCATACACAAGTTCAGGCCTTTGTCTGGATCACAGTCATCATGATGCAGAGCCACTATGTGTATGACAGGAACTGAAACCTTTTCTGTTCCACATCCCCTGCAAGCCAATTCCAGATGCCAAGATGGGGCTCTGACTGTCAATGGCAAGGCAAGGCCAGAGGATGTTATTTTCTTCTCTGAATAGTACCTCCAGGGCTATTAGTAAGTTGAACAGGTATTACCTCAAAAACACCACCTGTCTTGGGGCCTTTCACAGTCCTCTGCTAACCAGGAAGAATGTAGACTTGAGAAAGGGTTTTCCACGGGCACCATGAAAAGGAAGGAAGGGAGTGTACTGCTATTTAACTGATTCTTGTTCTTCAACACAGGAAAGCTGATCCTGGAGGATACAAACTGAATAAACAAGGCCTTGAGCAGCAATCCTGCACATTTCCAGTTTAAAACTCTTTGATAAGAGAAAGAAGTAATGGCTGCAGAGCAATAGTCTGGGGGTTGGGTCCATTTTGATTGCTTCTCCTGTAGCTGCTCTGGCTTGACCAGTAGTGAAAGATTACACATATTTGCCATACACAAGATGGAACACAACTATTTCTTCAGCCACGGCTTAATTATCAGCAGTAGTACCTGATACTCCTCAAGTACTGAAATTACAAATGAAAAGCAAGCCAATATTATACACCTATGATGGCAGATGGCACATTGATGTCTCTGTGACCAGTGGGACAAAATTAGTCACCCAAAACTAGGATACATAGCATGTACTGAGTGCACACAGCTATTAATATTTCTGATAATCAAAGTTACCTAATCTATTTTAGCACATTTGACTCTGATGTGACATACCAAAAGAGGCCAACATCTTGCCCACTGTCTCCAGTAAAAGTAATTGTAAGTTTCCTCAGACATAGGTTGTGTACACGAATGTGTTTGTATCAAGGTGACATTCATTTAAAAAAGAGAGACTGTGCTGAATCACACTTCTCCTTTTGTTTAAGGTTAAGACAGAATAGTGTGCATTTGATAAATTATCCCTTTTAAACTTGTTTCCCTTCATGGGGTTTGTTTTTGGTGGTGTTTTTCTTCCCTGAGAAGCAGTATTAAAGGTAACAGACTTCAGTGCCTTCAAGGAAGAAAAAAAAAACTTCTCAAATTTCTGAACATATTTTTCCAACCTTTCTAATAATCTACTGAGGGAGTTAGGACTGCCTTTCCAATGAACAGGCCTTTAACCTACAGGAAGACTTTTAAGAATATTTCCATTCACTGCTGTTCAGGTTTCTGGACTAATGACATGGGAAACATCTATTTCTCTCCCATTACCTCGGCAAACAGCAAATACATAGAGTACAGTCTTGCTGTAGGTTGAGACACCACAGTAATTCCCTGCTGCTCTTTTTTAAGGTACAAAGAAAAGCCAAAGACATAGACATTAATTGCCTCGTGCAAACCTTCCAATAAAAACAAACACAGACAAAACAATCCATGCACACCTCTTGAAGACTATACTACTTACATTTCCCAGGCACGCACAGGCTGCTGGTCACATGAAGATTACATGCACAGAGCTGGAAGGCACCACATCCCTGTCTATTTTACAGTTGTTCAAAAAAAATTCATGTCTCATCATGCTCAGGAAAGTGAAACCCAGTCTAAGAGCATATACCAAGTTACTCTGGCTTATTTTACAAGTAGGAAGCAGAAAACCTCTCCATCCCATTTTTTGGGGGTAAAAGCAAATAAAGGTGCCTGAGGAGCAGCTTTAACTAGTCTTTCAGGCAATTTACAGGGATCTGTAGTCGGCACCAGCCCTTAAAAGACACGATTAATTGTCATAGCAACCAGGGCATGGAACCACACGCACTTGGGCTGGGATACAGGGACAGCAGTGTGCCCTCTTACCCACACACGCATCTCAAAAGGGTGACGGGCTGCTCGAGGGGCTTCATTGTTTGGGCACAGTTAATCCTCTATAATAGACCCTCTTAGCCAGGCATGAGGGACTCTCCCCTTACTCCCCCTTTCTATACAGGAAATATTGAAACCATGGTGCTGCTGTGGCTGTGGAGGGAGGCTGCATGTCGGGGGAGGAGGAGGAAACAAGAGAGTAGGACAGGCAAAGGAAACAAAACTGGGGATTACCATGTACTTTGGGGTCCAGCTAGGAATTCATCTCAAGAACTGACATACCACTTTTTCCTGCACTGATGATGTGTTTTCTTTACTCACACCATAAATCTTTTGTCTTCTTTCCCTCTTTCAGGACATCACCATCACTGAGTTTATGAAAACAGACAGTGTGGTGATGCCACAGCACACCTGGAAGCTAGTTCATTGGCCATCTCTGCCTCCCTAAGATCAGAGCAGAGAAATGGTCATCAGGCAACACCAAAACAGCAAGAAGCAGGTCCTTCCCTCCATGACAATTTATTTCTATGCCACAGAAACATACTTGAACAGAGACAGGCAAAGTAAGGTTTTCTTTGTTTTGCATTTCTCCACTCCCAACAAATGGGATTCAAACACTAGCAGAATTTACCTGAAAGCTTCTTCCCTAGCTTCCTGCTCACTCATTTTGGACTCAAAACACAAATTGCTGTAGCAAGGTTGCTGGGTTTGGTGGTATTTCTTTGTGTGGTTTTGCTTTTTTGGGGTTTGGTTTCTTTTTCCTGGGGGTGAGAAGGGTTATGTGTTGTTACTTTGTTTTCTTTAAAAGTCAACAGAGCCTGTACTCCTACTAAGAGACACCTTCCCAGTCTGAAGATGATCACTCCCTTTTCCGCCTCACTCGTGCTTTTGGTGCTCTAAATACAAAAGCTTTGCTTCCTGCAGGAGAGAAGTTGTTGTGAACTGATACATTGGAACTGTGCAGCACCTCTACACAACACTACTGCAAGTGAAAATACAACAGCTAGAGGATACAGAATCAATTTGGGAAGCAGGACTAACAGAGAAATGCTTCCAGAAAACTACTTATATCAGTACAATCTTATAACCATTCCCAAGGTGGCCAGATTGGTGGATATTTTGCTCTTAAATAATTATTTTGGCAACTGAAGTTACGGGATTGCAGATCAAAGGCACAGTTTTGGGAAAGACTGTGTATGGCTGCTGCTGGCTCCAGGAAGAAAGAGTTCAGGGAATGGCAATAAGCCTCCAAGATCACATCAGCCAAATAAAAACAGCAATTCACACTGGACTACAGGAGAATGCTGTAATGCATCACATGCCATCATGGAAAGGGACACAATCCAGTTCAGTGGCCACCACTGACTGGGCTATTTTTCTAGTCAGCCGCAGCAAAGAAGTTACTGCACACCTTGGCAGGGAGGCAGAAGTGAGTCACAAAGCCCACAGGAGCACTGCTGCACACCAGATACAATGATTTTAAACCTGCTGAATATGTGCCTGCTCTTCTGTTTACTGTGAAAAAAATATTTCATGGATAAGGCTCCCCTTCCATTTCCTATCAACAGGGAAACACAGAGCATGCTTACACTAAGGTTTTTCACAAATGCCTATCCTCACTGAACACAGGCTTGCCTAAAAATAAATAAATTTAACTTGTAACAAAGAAGGTTACTACTGTCAATTTAGGGCTGCATCACACCTCCACCAGCAGGTACTTACAGGTCTAACAGCACACATTTTTAAATCACCCCCATTCAGAATCACACTACCTGGTATCTGGCAACCTTCTTTTTCCTCTCTGTGCATATTCACACTACTTCCCCCCTACCTGAGGGAGATATGGGCTACAGCTGATTGTTTACCAGCTGTCAATAGCCAACAGCTCTCACATGTGTTCACTTTATCAGGAACATCACACTAAGGTTTGTAACAAGAAAGCAGGAGGAAGCTGAGGACTTTGGCAATAACTAGTTAGCTCAGGCATGGTATTACAATACAGATGAGCCAAACAAAAAGCTTGAGACCATAGAAAGATATACTTTCCCTTCCTTCTTTCCAGTTTCTTTTACCTCCCATCCCTGTTTTCTCCACTTCCTCTGGCCTTGCTCCTCTCTGCTCCCTGCTCACAGCCTCCTTCCTTTCATCATCAGTCCAGGCACTAGTTTAATAAAAAGTTACCTAAAAACCCAGCTACAACAATAACTTCTTTCAGCTGGGTTAATGGTCTGTGATTTTAGTGATCTGCCTCTGACAGAAACCAGACCTGGCGTAGCAAAAGCAGAAGGAGCAATTTGGCCAGGAGCAGGGAAGAGACAGAAATGGAACCTCCTTTTGGCAGTTCATGGTATTCTGTTAAGAACAAACTCATTCCTCAGGCTTAGCTCATGTCCATCTTACCTGGCTCTGTAAAATGACTGAGAAGTTGTAACTTCACATGAGGTAACTTGTGACCCTCTATTAATGATTTCTAGGTATCAATGAAGGAGTGATGGATTTGGAAATGGTTTCTTCCCTCCATCACTGCTTCTGGTTTTTTTTTAACAGTCTCCTATTAAACCAAATCAATATGTGTATGTATGTGCATTATTCATACAGTGCACATATTCACATTGTAAGTATCTCAAATAACAGTCAAGATGGAAATCTCAGAAATTATTACAAGCTTGTCTCTAGCACATTCTGTCCCTTTTGTTAGCAGAGTTTCACACACAACATGATGAGCTTCAGCCAGGATCAGCTCTTCACCAAATGACTGCTCTCTGCTGCCATACATGTCTCCAATGAAATCAGTGTAACTTGTCTTTGGAGGCAAGAAAAAGGGTTAGCTCACTAACACACCTTCTATGCTCTGTGATGGCAACATCTTTTGTGTCTGGGTAACATGGCCTGTGGAATCACCTCCAGTGTCAGGAGAATTTCAACTGCCCCAGACTCCACTATGTATCAGCCTCAGAGTCCACGTGTGTGTCGCCACATGATAAACTACTCTGGAGATAAGATCCATCTGGAAACGCAAACCAACCATGGCAGAAACTTTTCCCCATTTTTATCCCATTTTTTTCCCATCTGAATCAAACCACTAACCTGTTTTTCAATAGCACAGTGCAAACAGTTCTGCCAGAAAAGCAAAGGGGGAAGAAGCTGGGCAGGGTCAAGAATAAGAACAAGAAGATAGGAGTGGAGCAAGGAGCTCTTCTGCCACCTGCCAGAGCCTCGTTCTGCAGCCCCAAATTCACCTGACACTGCTTTCAGTCCCAGGCCACTTCAGGTGCTCTTGGGAAACCTCTTGTGTTTTGAGAGAATGAACCTGAGGAAAGTTAGATGCTTTTGAAAAGCTGTCTGTCCCTCATCTCCCAATGCCTACATGGATTACACACATTATTCATCTTGTTTCTTGGCATAGTTTGCCCATAAAGTTTCAGAGAAGCACTATAGTAACTGCAAACCAGATGTTTCTGAGTACTATACTCTGTTTTATAGCACTGTGCAGCATTTTACAAGCATTAACCAATCAACAACTCTTCGGGTAGTTAAGTTTAATTGTCCCCATTTTACAGGTGCTGAACCAGACTCAGCGAGGTTGAGAGATTCACCCAGGGCCAAAAAAACCAATTGGTGTCCAATTCTGGACTGTAAATCAGAAGCTACTGTATGTAACTTCTCTCCATGACCTTTAAAACACGGTATTTCCCCTCATCTGCTGCTGCAATAGATTCTCCTGAAAACAGAACAAACAACCCCTCCCTGTCCTACACTGCACACGTTGGTAAAGCTGCATTTTGTCCACCAGCTGTCCTGTAACTATTAGTCTTGCACAGTCAAAATGACACAAATCCCCCTGCTCTGGCTTTGGTCACAAATCCCACAGCTGGCTCAGGCAGACAGTATTCATGGGGCAACTCACCACTTTTTTAACTCTGATGCCTACTTCTGCACCATACTTACATATGATATTTTTGGGGGTGATTTTTTTCCCCCTCAGTTTCCCTTTATCACCTGGCTGATCCTTTTGTGCATGCTGTATTTCATTTATCAGGCTTGAGCTTTGAATGTCCAGTAACTGCAGTGGTGCACAAGCAGCAGCTACAGCAGCAACAGTTAAATACGAGCCAAAAATTGGTCAGATAAGCAGCATACTCAGTGAATACAGCAACTTTTACTGGAAAACAAGAAAGAAGGACTGTCCAGAGAAGAGTGAGTTTTACAGAGTTTCACCTCACAGACCAGTGGATGAAACATTATCTCTGTGTGTATGAGGCTGCTGGAAATTTCTCCACATAAATGTCTGCTTAGAATTGCATTTAAAGGCTGGGCTGAGACCAAACAGTCTCTGCAATCCTCTTCCTGAGAGTTACAGAACATTTCTGGCCCATCCAGAGGAAGGAAGGACATTATCCCCAAGCACCACTGGAGCTGTGATGGGAATGGAAATGGCAGTGTTAGGACTGTGAAGACTTGTCTCTCTCCCTGCCATCAGTGCTGTCTACCAGTCTTGAATTGCAGCAGAGGCATAAGTGATCAAACAGCTTTCTCACCCCATATTTCTTCTGGACCCCACTTCTTTCACTTCCCACCATGAGCTTTCAACAGCTCAAGCTCTGGAAGCAGGTGAATGAGCTCCACACCAGTTACCCATTTCAGCTGGCCTGTGCAACTGCTCCTCAGCCAAACACTGCTGCTTCTGAAAGATAAATGCACGCATGGCCGCTGCTCAAAGGACAACATGCAAATACACCACATTTGGCAGGCAGCTTAGGAGAAGTTACATTTGTACCTTTGTTCCCTCTCCTGCTTTGGGCCTGCCACACAGAACAGCAGCCAAAATGCATCTCAAAGATTAGGTCTGGTCTCAGAGCCCTAATTTTGCCCACCTAAGTTACTGCTAGACCAAATGATTGGAGTATGATCATGACTCATTTGAAGCTTGACTCTTGGCATTTTGTCCAAGCAAGTGCCCAGATAAATGGAAAAAATAATCATTTAAGGACAAAAAAAAGAGACAAATTTAAAATTGTTGGAGTGTAATGCTTCACAATAAATGGCAGCTAAATACTCTTGAGTGTTTTGGATGTTAGTGAGAACATTCATAAATGAGGAAAGAAATTGGTATTGATTCTGTGGGCTCATGTCTCAATACATCTATAGGTTGTAATGTAGGGATAAATCTAATAAATTAATCTAGCTGAGTAATAATAGGTTCCATTAACACAGTAATGCATACCAAATCAATACTTGTGGACAATTTCAGACATCAAATTTAACAGAAATTCTTCTATAAGTTAGAATGTGCTAAAATTTATTTATTTATAATGGGAAGTTGATTTTAGGTAACTAAAAGATATCACATGCTTAGACACAGTCACAATTTTTCAAGTGAATTACTAGGGAATTACTTGGTGTCTTAAACTCAAGTAACCTCTCTAGAGCAGGACCAACTGTGAATCCCAGAGATTTTGCTTGGTTAACACAAATCCTATGTAACTATTTCATTTCTAGCAAACCTTCAACCACCATCATGGCACTTCATCTTACCTTGGCCACTCTGTCTCAGTCCTTGAATGCATTTTTGCTACTGAACAGTTGTTCTGCTGTCAGCATTATGTTTAAATGACAGAAAACTTGGAATTTTCCTTTTCAGTAGCAGTAAGAGGTGCCTTCATGCATGTATGATAACCATCACACCACCTTGCTGCTGTGCTCCTAGATTAAAGCCTCCAAATGTTCTGGAATCGACTGGATGTCATTGAAGACATGATTCCCCCACCATGAGGGTGAGAAACACTCACAGAGGACTCTCTCTGAGCTCTCTCTCTCTTTGAACAGAAAGTCCACAGAAGGACTTTCTGAATTTGCCATCTCTTCAGAACAGCGAGAGGCTTTATTGTTTAATATCACTCATTTTTTATGCTTGTGAATACTTTGCTTGTTAAATAAAGAGTTTTTTCCACTTTACTTGAAGGAGGTCTATCTCCCAAACAAGTGGGGAGAAGAGCCACTGAATTTTGCCCTTCAGGGAATCATCCCTTTGGAAGTTCACTTCCAAATTTGTCCCAAACCAGGACAAGGAGGCACTTCAGTTGATCATTACTCATATTTGGGTGATGGCTTTTTCCCCACTATATGGGATGAAGCTTGGAAACTTTTTCTGCCTAAGGGTACTTAATCCTAATACTCAGCCTGATGAAAATTATATCTACAACATTAAAGTTTTACTTCTTTCTAGTATCAAATCCCATACCCATTAAAATATTTTCCAGCTCACTGCTCAACTCTACCCATCCTACTTGCTATTGTCTGTCCTTTCTCAATTTCAATCTACCCAGGACAATCCCTACAGACCTCAATATACCGGCAGGAGGGAGTTAAAAAAAACATATTCAAAAGCATTTCATGTCTGTAGCAGCAGCAGAGAGAGAAATGGAAAGCAGCAACAGGAAAGAAACCCTTAGTTTCGTTACAGCACTCAGCTTCAAGTAAGAAGAGATTTCAGAAGGCAAATGGCCCAAATCAGGCTGCAGAAGCCTGAGAAATACCAAGCTGTTTAAATTCCGTAAAATACCAGGACTTAAAATAATCACAAGGTAATTAATTTAATTTTAATAAATTTTAATTTTAATTTTCTAGCATTTGTCTCACCATCATAAGGAAAAAAACCCCAAAAGATCCATGCAGAATAATATTGCACCCTGGGAAAGCCACAGAGGCACCTGGCTAGACAAAGACTGAAATCTTGGTAAAAAGCAGAAAGCACCATACAGGGTACAGCTTATGCCTTATCCCTCCTTGCAGCATTTGACCCCTACCTTTCAGTGACTCACTTCAGGCCTCCTCTTGAAGAGCTGGACATCTACCTCCTCTCTTCAAAAAAAAGGAGAGAGATTTCCTCCTGCTTCTGCCTTGCAGCCACCACTCTTATTCAGCCCAGCCCAGCTCCCTCAAACTCCCCCTTCCCCTGAAAAGCTCTGAGATAGCCACCTCAAGGCTACATTAAGGACCAGAATTTTAGTTATTAGGCTGGAGAGATCCAGGAGTGGAGCTGTGGAGCTCTCTTCTGCTTTGAAGAGTTGATAAAGAGGTATCAGAGCAGGAACAGATTCTGGCATCTCCCTCCCACAATGTCAACGGCTACTTCTCTATTTCACTAAAGAGGGGGAAAGATTTACACCCCTCTTAACTCATATTCCATTTCTACCAAAAGGAAAGCAGAAAAAGCCATCTCCCATCAAAAAACACTTGCCAGATGAGAAAACTAATGAGAATAAATAAGGCACAGAAGACAGCACCCTTTTAAAATCAGTGCAGCTGAATTACATACAGCGAAGCTTCTGGACACACACACAACAGCTCCTTTGACAAATGAACACCAAAGAGGACTAAGTAAACTAATGGCCATCACTATAAATGTTTCAAATTTTGTTTTCATTCCATTATCAGCTAATACTGGTTTACAGGTTGAAATTAACACTAGGGTTATGGTCTTGCTATTGGACATAAATTACTTCATTTATCTGTATTAGAGATGCAGCAATCTGTTTCAAGCATAGCATGCTTTTGTAAATGAGCACCTTGAAGCCTGAAATGCCTTGGAAGATCAGCTGGGGGGGTGGGGGGGGCAGGGGGAAACCATCTTCTAGTTGTAAACTTTTAATTTTCAAAATTTCTCATGTTTTGCATCAAGACAAAACCATGACCTTTTGAGGTTCTTCATCTCAAGGGAACCTCACAGTACATGTGCTCACAGCAGCCTTCAGGGTTGCAGCAAAGCAGAGTTAATCATGGTCTCCTACATAAGCACTCCCACCACCAGATTACCCTGAATTCTTACTTGCTCTCCAACCAAAAAAATCTAGTGTGGACATAAGAAACCTTACTAAATACACAGTCTCAAGAAAGACCAATCCTTCTTGAGAAGGTTTTGACTTGTCCACATGTTCTGTCAGGGGAAAAAAAGTTATAGCAAAAGAAAAGACTCAGTATTTAGCTCCAAAGTTTCTACAGGTCGCCACAGGTCAGACCTATCTGAAGGTGGAGCGTGACTTCTCATATTACATGGGGAACAGGCAGTGTAAAGAAGCAAAGGTGACCACCACACCAAAGGGAATCTGAAATTATGAACTGAAGTTACTGCATCAGCTATAAACAGAAGACTGGCTTAATAAGCATCCCTATTTTTTACTGTGGAGCCTGCGTGGCATAATTTGTGGACAGACCATTCTGGTGAGATCAAGGGTCACCCACCTCCTCTAGGAAATTATTTGGTCATCCCCATGTGCCGTGGCACATCCCAAAAGGCCGGCACACTCCCTGCAGATGTAGGGCACTGTGCTGCTGGCCGGGTGTGCTCACCCAGCACAGCCAGGCTGTGGGGATGCTCCCCCCTGCACTGAGGAAAAGGTGGTGCATGGGAGTCAAACCTGCTGCCTCAGTCATTTGGTGTCTCTGAGAAAAATGACCAAGAGTAAATATGTATTGAAGAAATGTTTTCTTAAATCATGAGAGAAACCAAGCCGCAGAAAGCTGAAAGACAAACTTCAAAACTTTAAGTGTTTTCAGTAAAAATCTCAGCTAGATGGATGACAGACATAAATAAGCACAGACAGGTAGAGTAGGCAGTTCACAACATGAATTTCAGAACTACCAATACTTACACACTTTACAGTCATAGCAATTTATGAGTCCCCATACAGCTGTTCTTTCAACAGGTGATTTCAGCTGAGTTTGAGCTCTGCTCACAAGCCTTTGAGCATGAGACTTCTGGTGTTGTTGGGCTTGGGGGCTAATTTTTTGTAGTTTTTAATGTCAAGCTTCTTCAGCAACTTCTTTTTCCTAAGCTTTCCTGGTAATTAGCCCTAATCAGTATTCAAGTGCTAATCTGTAACGCTATCTGCTGACTTAAAGGAAGGGAACACCTCACTAATAGCCCCAGTGTTTCCCTCTGCCTGCAGAAACAACCCTGATAAGGACAGAGACTCCAGCCATCTCCAAAGAGACAGAGCCACAAAGAGCCCTTCTGATCGCTGCTGGCATCTGGCCTTCCCCTCATTAGCACATTAAAGCTGCTCTGTCCATCCCATAAGAGCCACTCTGTCCATTCCTCCCGCTTTCTCTATGGAGCCATTTATGGTGTTGCTCCTTTGAAACCCCCCTAGTTCAAGAGGCAGTAACCCCTTCCCAAAGCCCACAGCACAGCCAGTGTCAAAAATTCCCACTGACAGACAGGCACCCAGTAAGCAGCGGCATTTTGAATGTCATAGGTAGACAGAAGACACCCACATATTCTGCCTTGCCGAATGGCCCCTCCTGGACTCAGTACGGGGACTGTTGGGTTTGGATTACAGTGCACTTAGGGTATCACATCACTTCAAACAATTCCTACTTCACAACAGGACCAGCAAGGCTTGTATCTCCTAAAGGGCAAATTCTCAAGAGCAGAAACAAGGCAAGAGGGACAAAGCTTCCCAATCCTGGCTTCTAAGACTGTTAGGAAATGACACTCAGACACTTTGAAACCAAACTTGGACAGATTTCCAGTGCATGCTACATCAAAAGCATGGGAGCTTTTTGTACGTTAGCTGATCTTCAGTCTAAAATCAAAGCATTTTGGGTGTGCTATGGCATGCCAATAAGTAAGTGTGCATTCACTGAAATAAGTTGTTTGGAAAAGAGGAAGAGCATCCTTTTCTCCCATTTTACAGGTATTTCCCTTATGCACCCTAATCATTGGGAACACAGCTAGTTGTTTTCTTACAAAATGGCGATTACAAGTTAACTAACTAGAAAAGGAAAGAACGAACAATTTTCATCACTTCATTTCTTTATCCTCTGCCAGGACGCTTTCCTATGGGCAGATATGACCTTCCCACTTCCTCAACCAAAAAGAATAATACTAACAGGCACAAGAAAGCCAACCTAGTTGCTTTATTTATGCTCTGATCTCATTTTCTTTGACTTACTTCAGAATGGTATAAATATTTTTACCTAGAAGGAGAACTGTGGCTATCTGAATTGAGCTCAGGCTCATTTTTCTACAGTCACTGTTATTCTGGGTGGACTTTGAGGAGCTATTTGTACTTTTTAAGAATAAAAATCCCAAAGGAAGCAAATTCTTTTGTTTTGAAGAAGAAAGCAAGGCAACTGAAGGTCACGAATACTCGCTCTTTTTTTGGATTCATAAATGATATGTTTGATCCTTGACTTGCTTTTCATTAAGGAAAAATGCCATAAATTATTTGGTTTGTTTGCCTCTCTGATCAGTCAGCTGAAAGACATTTTTGCTTTGGGGCAATGAAACATATCATCTCAATTGTATTATTATTCAGCTCCAAGTTCTTTTTAGTACATAAAATCCCTATGCCTGATTCATTATGCAGGTGCATGTTATTAGAAAAAAAAAAACCACATTGTGTTATAGCTTTTGATACTTGCAGTGCCATTTAAACAGCTCCCATCTCTGAAGAGTTAGTAGCTCTGACACACAGGTCAAGCTCAAAGTTAGTCAGCTAGTGGGCCAAACTCTTCCTCAGCTCCAGTATCAGGGAGGAATTGAGCCTGTAACACACTGAAAATCAAAAGTTTTACTCAGACTGAACCCAAACAGACAAGCTTTCTTTCAAAAAGAATCTAAATTGCTTTTCTTCAGGTAATTTTGTTCAATATACATCACTACCTAATTTAATGAATTATACTTATTAGAAACACTTTTTTCTTCCTTTTCCTAAGGCAGGAATTAGACCATGCAGTGGCTTTTACATAAGGTTGAAATTTACTTGACAAATTAAATAAGTGAGCAGAAGAACAGAGAAAGTCACACTGCTCCATAGATAACTTTTGCAATTCACTAGTGCAGAGAACAAAACTACAAAGCTATTTAAAAGATGAGATGGGACTGAATGGTTGAAATAACTCTTATTCCATTTTCTGATTCAAGTTGAGCATGTCTCTAATGTTCTGATATGATTTTTAGGAAACTTCTGAGAAATACAAAGTGCCATTCAGCAACTGCCAGCAAGAAAAAGCCCATGAACACAACCTTGAAACAACAAGATAAGGCACAGCCAGACTTTATAACTCGTATTCCTTAAGGAAGCACTAACAGATAGTAGTGGGTAAACCCAGAAAAATGCATGTGCTATCCAGCTGTCTGAAAAAGTCCTTGTCAAGGAAAGCAATACAATAGCAGTGCCTTAGACATTTCTCTGGAGACCTGAGTTCATTGACACTGGTACTGACTATGGTATTTTTTGTTTCCAGGAATAATCTCATTTACTTAGCTAAAATAACTTTGTCATAGTACCTAAAGATGTTAACTCATTTTGCTTGCAGAAACTTCATTTTCCCTTCCTGTCCCGCTGCCCAGGACTACAGAGATAATGCTCATGTTTAAGCAGCTATCTCGCTTGTTGGCTTTCATTTAGAGACAATTTGCAAGAATCCCCCAAGAGATTAGTTGGCAACCTGCTCCCCCTGTGTTTCAGCAATGTTTGTTGTCTGTCCAGTTCCTCTCAAGAGGTGATAACCACACTTCCCAACGTGAGATCAACCTGTAAATTAGTTCAAAAGGTTTCAGGGGCCACAGGAGAATCTGCCAGGTGAGCCTCTGCCCTTCAGATCACCCAGGGAGTGCAAGAAAGGGAGACAAGCTGCCTCTTGTGCTGGCAAACAGCCAGATGGAGCGAGCTGGGAGCCACCAACAGGTATCTGAAATACATAGGTTCTTGCTGGGGTGGAGGCAGAGAGAGCCACAGAACTCCAAACCACATCATTTATTTTCTATCCTCCTACTAGAGGAGGGAGTCAATGAGGAGCAAGTAAGTCACTGCTTATTATTAAGTGGTCCTCTACAAGCAGACAGAGTTTGTGGAGTCCAATTTTGGCTTCACAGAGGTTTGGGGAAGCAAGCAATCAAGCAGCCATCGTTATTCTTGCTCTTCCCTGCAACATAGCAGGACACAGTCAGTCAGGGACACCTGCTCAGCAAATGTCACAAGGCAGGTACCAGGCAGGGCCCTGCAGGTGGGATTTATGGACCATGGGTGTGAGTCACAGGTCCAGGAACTTATCTGTAGCACAACATTTCCCCTTTGAGCTCCTACAGCAACTCAAAGCCATCATCTCCCAACTCAGAACCACAGAATCATTAAGGTTGGAAAAGACCTCCAAGATCCTGGAATCCAACCATTAACTCAGCACTAGCAGGTCCACCATTAAAACACATCCCAAAGCACCACAACTACTTCAAGGATAACAGCAAGTTTGATCCTGTTGCAGCAGGTCCTGTTCACCATCACTGGCAACCCAGCATTTATACACAAACTATTCCAGTAAATCCCATAATAGTGCTGAGCATCTCCAGGCCTTCATAATTCCAACCATTCACTTTTGTGTTTTAAATTTCTTTCTACTTTCTTGTTATGGACAACTTTTTTCAGAGTGCAGTGTTTGCTGTGATCACTGAAATAGACTTTTACAGGCAACCAGCTCAGCTTTCAGTGTGTTCTCTCCCAAATACCCTGCAGGGGTTGTTCCCCAGTGTTTCTCTATTACACTGGGATCTACTGCATGAACAGAGAGGAGGGGTTGAAAGGTGAAGTTAAATTAAGCTTCTGTAGCTTGTAAAACAATTTTAATTTGTTTTAATTGTTTAATTTTAATTCCTGAATTGACATGGAAGGCAATTCAGGAATCAGCAAGTGCCTGGATAACCGAACTGCTACAAATAAAAAGTGAGAAAGAAACAATGATCAGTTTCTGCCAGTGTCTATGTCCTTTCTCCTGATGTCTTGTTTCCTCCTTGACCACACGAGAGTCTGTCCCCTCCCTGGGCACAGACTTCTTAGCAGGGCCTCTTGTGACAGGACAAGAGTTTTAAATTAAAAGATTCCATATAAGGAAGAAATTTTTTATAATGAGGTTGGTGAAACTCTGAAAGAGGCTGCCTAGAAATGTGGTAGATGCCTCATCCCTGGAAACAATCAGGGTCAGGCTGGATGTGACTCTGAACAACCTGATCTAGTTGAAGATGTTCCTGCTGATGGCAGCAGGGGGTTGGATTAGGAGACCTTTAAAGGTCCCTTCCAACCCAAACCATTCTGTGATTCCACCAGCCTAAGCAGGTTTCTGGCAGCCCCAGTTGTTGTCAAACTTTTTGACTTGATGTCTGTCTGAAGATCCCCTCCTTTGTGTAGCAGAACACAGAAGCACAATGAATCAGTCAGGAGCCTTCCACTGATGGGTCTCAAGCAAATGGTGCACACAAAGTATAGACAGCACAGAGAAAGTGTTACCCCATTCCAGGAGAAAAACAATTGGAAAAGCCAGTGTTTGGTTTGTTGGGGTCTCATACTTCTTTAGGGATATGGCATACGTATTTCTTTCTTTCCCACATGTATTTTCAGGCTATTGTTTCCATAGAGGATGAAAACATAAACATCATGTCAGAATTCATTTCACTGTATCAACAGAAATACTGATGAAAGCTGTGGTGTTACATGGAGACACCAGTTCCCGTGTAAAGTGGAAAGAAACTTAAGGAAATCTAACTTTTGAAAAATTTCCATTGATACACAATGTGGGACTGGCTAAGAATTAAAATGTCTTAGTAACATGTCTGTCTTCTCCATAAACCACATAAATTTGGAAAAATTTCACTCTTATTTCAGGTTTGAATAGGAGATAAGGACACAATCATGAAAAAGTGACTGACTCCCCTTCCTTAGGCTGCTCTTCTGGGCTATGGGAGATCTCATTTCTAGGTTCAAGTTTATGAATCAGAACAGATTTGAACTTTGATCACCAGAGCAAATTTCTACCCTTCCCCCCATTTAAAAAAAAAAAAAAAGGAAAAAAAAACCCCAACAAAACAAAAACCCACCACAACCTAGGTATTCTCATTTCAACCATACAATCATACATAAAGAACAACAAATATTGATTTGGCATTTTATCTACAGCTCAGCCATATACATGCATAAATAAGCATGGCAACTGTTTAAACTGTATGAATCAATCCAACACCTCCACGAAGACTGTGGTCAATCTGATGACTCCCCAGAGACCATTACTGCCACCCTTGCACAGGAGAGCCTATTGCTTTTGTATCTGATCTCTTCACGACATCTTCATGTTTCTCTTGGTGCCCCTGGGAAAATATCTTTTCACTAGTGTCTTGTTCCAGGACTGACACACACCTCAGGATGACCAAGCAGAAGGAGGGCGGGATCTTGCAAGCACAGGACGCCTGAGATGACACGGACCGTCGGGTTGAGGAACTGAGTCAAGCTTTCAGCAGGGAAAGATGCAAAATGCATGTGGTGCAAGAAAATGTCTAACTGAGCTGAAGCAGCTCTAACTTGTTTCAACTTCTTTTCAACCCATGTCATGCTCAAATAACAAAAGGTAAGTATTTCCTCTGTCACTGAAGCTTTGGGGAATTCTCCTGGAATGGTAACAGTTAATTAGCTGCGTGTAATAGGGATGTTCTGAGAGCAAATAGCTTCACGTATTTTAGCAATGTAGCACTTGTAGGAATTGTAAGTTTTTAATATTTAAAAGCTTCATCTTCAAACCGAATGCACCCATTTAGAATAGCTGGCTTCCTGTTACATGAATCTGAAACTAAAGCCGGGACACTGAGGCCAAGGCTGGTAGGCACCATCCCACTGCTGCAACCGCTCTGCTTAGCACGTAAGAGTCATTAGGCAGAAGTGATGGCTCCAGCTGCCTTTTCAGACAGGAGCTCCTTCTGGAGAAGAGCAACCAGTTAGGCACTGGATGGACTCTGTTTTGTGGGAAAACCCTCTGCCCTAATCAAACGCAATGCAAAAGAAACTACCGGCAGAGAGGGGAGCGTAAAGGATTAACTAAGATGGTTCCAGCGTTTTCTTGTGCCTTCGGTGAAATAATTTACCCCAAGTACCCGGCAGTTTTCCCATCTTTGCCCTGCCCGCTCTTAGCCACACGCAGGGGCGAACCCAGCGGGTCGCCTCTCTCCAGCAGCCCCCGTGTGCTGCTCGGAACCGGGCACAGATCCCGCACGACGCCGCCCGGCACCCGGAGCATCAGGCCGCGCCCGGCCGCTGCTGGCGGACCCCGGCCGGGGGCCCCAGGGGCCGCCCCTTCCCCGCCGCCC
>VZRH01003214.1:2032843-2055839 GCA_013397555.1 Urocynchramus pylzowi
CGGCCCGGAGCCGGGACAGCGGGCCGGGAGCCGGGACAGCGCGGCCCGGGCCGAGCCCGCGGGGTCCCGCCCGCCCCCAGAGCTCTGCCGGCGTCCGGCTGAGCTCCGCGCTGAGGGGAGAGGGGGAGCCGCGTCGGCGGGGCCCCGAACTTTGCCCCATTCAATGCGCATCGGTTTTCTTCGGGGTGTTTAGTTGTCATTTTGGGGTGGGTCTTTTGGGGGTGTAGAGTTGTTTCTTTGTGTTGGGGATGCTCACAGCTGGGCGGCACGGCGCTTCCTTCGCTGGCCGGTGCTGTGTGAACACCCGGGAGTTGCCGTACACTTGTCTTGTGAAACGCGGCACGGCCCGTGTCGTCTGCAGCCAACTGGGAAAAGTGTAAAGAAAAAAACCGCCTCCGAACAACGCCCTGGCTCTCACACTGCCAGGGGCACGTAAGGGACTGAGGAAGGCATGGCAGTCGCTGTAAAGTTCAGAGCTCCATGCATTTTTCATAGAGACAGTGCACTTGAAGTTCATGCCTGGGCGAGCCTTGTTCAAGTGTTGTGTTTCTCCCTTTCAAATACTGGGAGACTTCCCAAAGAGAAAATTCAGTGAACGTGGGTTCAATATTTGTTACTCTAAAGATAAAGATATTTCACTTCAAAAATTGAATTAGGCTCAGAGGAGGTGTCTTTTTAATCGATCATGTCTCTCTGAAACACATTACATGATCATTTTGCTAAGTCCTTTAAGTGACATACATTTGAAATTTCACCTTCTTCATTCTATTGTTCCCCTCTGCTTATATTTTAGTCAAGGATTCTTTCCCTGTATTTCTGTTGGTGTGAACCTTACACAAAGCTTTGATGATGAGATGAACATTCATGGTAAGCAGGGAAATGTGGTTATAAAGCCATGCAGTGTCTCCCAGGGAAATCAGGTAGGTGTGATACTCAAAATTATATTTGTTTTGTTTTGTTTTGTTTTTTAATGTTTAGGTTTCAGGTCGGTAATGTCTGTTTATAGGAACTCTTCCTTGTGCCAATATCAGTGTTTAATATGTCGGTTTACTCTGAGTACCTGAGCAGCCTCCATCTAACAGGTCTTCAGATGAGATCCGGTGGAGCATGTTGCTTTACCAGAGGAATGCTTTTGAAGATGGGGCTCGCTCACTCGAAATCCTGTAAAGTTCATTCTCTGTTCTGGGCAAACAGCCAGCTGTTTTCAGCGCGAGCCGAATCTCAGTTGAATCGGATTATGCTCCTGAGAGATTCTCCTCTCTCCTATTCCCCCCATGGCAACCACATGCTTCCATCAGTGGAGAGAGGATGAGGTTCATTCTCCCTGGCAGCTCTTGGAAGTGGAAGGGCCAGAGGCTCGGGAGCTGCAGTGCCCTGCAGCCGGCGGTGCACGGCGAGCTGCGGGCTGGCAGCCCCGTGCTGAGAGCCGGCAGCGCCTGGGTCCAGCTGTGGCACCTCCCAGCCCGGGCACTCATCTGTGTGCTACGTCCCTCTCCGTCTGTTTGTTAATGTTTCCGTGCCCCTCGTTACACAGGCTGTTTCTCCACATGCGGCTGGATGAGTCCTCTGGAAGCACTCACTGTGACGGCGGGATGGGGTTTAGGTCAGGGATGTGTTTGCTTCTGGGTGCTCAGCGACCATTTCGGACTAATCCGACAGCTGAGCAGATCAGAACAACAGTGTTTGTGTAACTTTATTCCCGCTGATTAAACCAAATGAATGCATACCTGAAGTCCAATTTGGGATCTGTCCATAAACAGGGGGGGCTGTAGGGAAGTCCTGTCCTCAGAGCAGCCCCCTTATTTGGCAGCCCCCTTTTTGGCAGTGCAGAGAAAAACTGTAGGTCTGTGCAGACAGCCCTGCTGCCATTGTGACAAATTGATTTCTTGCACATGCAGGTCCATCATAAATACGATGCCAAACTTTTGCTGTGTCCAATGAAATTGTTTCCAATTACTTTTCACTTTGTCTCACCACCACACCATACCACACACAGAGCATTACACCATCCCATGGCTTCGTGCTTTCAATATTGCAGCTTAGCCATGCAGGGTTTTTTCTATGGTTAGACAAAAGTACTGGGAGGAGCAATTATATAGGATGCATTCTGTTTATTAATGTCAGCAGTGGACTGCATCATACAGTCGATAGGCACTGATTGAGAGCAGCATTTTTTGACATTTTAATAATTGCTCAAGATGCTGTTCCTGTGGCTCAGTATCCCTCAGTCCTAGCATTCCTGGCCTGATTTCAAACAAAGTGCTAAGCATGCTCTGCTCACTTGTAACTGTTACTTTCATGTTGACATTCAACTATGGCACCTCCGACATTTTCATTTATGTAACACCCAACTGGAGTAGTTTTAACAGAATTTAAGCATAGAATCAGTATAATTGTGAAAATTTTTTTTGTTAAGCATTTCACCCCCCAGGTGAACATGCTAGAGGTTAGTCCGATGACTCCTTTTTGTCATTTACCCTGAAGAAACAGTTCACCTTCCAGCATTGAATCTGGTTTCAAGTGTAGGTTTTCCAATATTGTCACATGAGCTTAAACCCAGGCTCTCAAAGGCACTGAACTGCCTCAGCCTTTTTGTTCTCCAACAGTCTCCATAAATAAAAGGAAAAAACTCTCCATGGCCGCCAGAGTTCACAGGGAATCAAGTCCTTTTAACTTTTGAGTTTCTGTCAATAAAGGTGTACAAAGCTGTTAGAACAGCAGCCTCAGTGACTGCCTAACACACTGCACTTAGGGTCTGGCCTAAGCCTAAATCCTTGTGCCTGAAGCACAGTCCTTAAACTAGATGGGGAAGTCCTCTCCTGGGGCTCTAATCCTGCAGCTGTACTCTGATCCTACTTGAGACCTGGAAGGACTTGTGGCAGGACCAGAGGCTAACCAGTAACTAGAGGGACAACAAGTACCAGTAGAACTTGTAAGTAGGGCAGCAGTACTAACAAAGAAGAAAGTTTTATAAAGGCATGCCCCTATACCTCCTAGTAGGTTGAATAGTTTCCCTGGATGCAAGGACCTGGGCTGTCACCTCTGCTAGGCCAAATTTTAGAGATTTTAAACTCTTTCTGTGGAAAAACTCTGGGTATTGTACTCTCAAGGCTGTTTATTTTATTGTGGGGATTCAGCCAGACAAACTAGACTCTTCCGTCACATTTTTTCAAGGACGGGAAAACTGAAGTACTGAAGCAGCTCTAGCCAAGACAGGACATGCACTGTCATTTCTCAGTCAACCACCAAGGATGCCAAGAGGAAGAACCATGATCTCTTTTTCATCCCTCTGAATGAGTATTATATATTTCCTGTTTGATTTATATCAAATACATACATTTTATGTTGATACGTAAATTTTAATATTTTACATAACATTTTGTTAATCATTTTTATTTTATTAAAACATTGCTTGATTATGACTAAGAAATCAAATATTACTTTTTTTTCTTTATCCCTGGAATGAAATACTTGCAGCTGGAGGGAATGAGATCTTTCATTAACACACTCTGCTGCAACACCAGATGGATCAGCATTAGCTCATCCCACTTATTCCTACATGGTGCTCCAGAGAGGGTTTAGTCATATTTCTGGTGAGTTTGGTTTGAGCACTGTCCTGAAGCTGTAGTGCTTCTGTCTAACTTATTTGAAAGAAACCCAGGTATCTCTAAAGGCAGAGCTGCATTGGGAAATGCTGACAGCCTTTTTATGGTGCTTTTGGGGGACAAGCAACAGCCATGGAAGCAAAGTGTTGGTGTGCACAAAAGTCCTTTGCTGAAAATCCTTCCCAGCCTTTTCCTGGGCAGAGCTTATTAGGAGAGTCCAGCTACTCCAACTATCTCCCAACACACATGAGAAAGATTCACAGAAGTGACAAGTTCCCGAGGTGGGAGGTTGACTATGACAAAAGACAGGAAGAGTAGAGCACAGCAGCACAGCCTTCATGTCATTCCTCAGCCTCCATTTGCCACTGTCCCATTTTGGCACCGTTGTTACAGATAATCATGGCCTCACAAGACAAGTGGTTACAAGATGAGAAGTCATCAGTCATGAATGATGAGTGTAGTGTGTCCATTCATACAATTAGTGTGTTAGTTAGTGGATCTATGAACATGTTAGAGCATCTATGGAAGGGCAACGTAGCTGTGGGGAATATCAGCACACAGCTCACGTACAGTTCCCAGCCAAGAACTCTGCATCTCATGAAACAAGAGGAGAGGAGCATGGAGGCACAGGCAGAGCTGCTCTCCCCACTGGTTCTCACTTCCTTGCCTTGCACATGATGTGAGACACCCCACCTGCATCACAGAGAGAGGGAGGAAGGTTGTGGGTGGTGATGTCTATTATTCACATCCATCATAAAAATACTTTATATTTTTCATTAGCTGCAGAAGGGACTATAACAACTGACTAATAATTTTCTTTCTCGTTGGGGAATATTCACACACACACGCAGAGACAGGGAGAATTGCATTGCAATGCCTTTGGAGCCTGAGACCAAGCCTGCATCCATATAAAGAAGATAGATTATACAATACAGAAAAGGTAAAATTAAATAGAATTTATTCATTTCCATCACCTCCTGTGAGCAGCAAAGGCACAATAAAAAGTACAATAAATAATCTGCGAATGCCTGAGCTTACAATAGTACAAGGTTCACAAGCAGTTCAGAAGCAGAACATCTGGAATAGCTCAGTTTCTCTAAGGAGGAGAATGGGGAGAGCTCCTGCCTCACATGTGATTGCCTCTTCTTTGAGATTTCCTTGCTTCACTGCTGCAGCAATCATTTCAGCACCTTGTCACAGCCGTGCAATCACCGGCAGCTTTTTGACAGTTGCAGACGTTTACCTACTTGTCCTCTTCCTGATTTGCATAGACATAAATGGATCCTGCAGAGATTAATTAAGAACAGTATTAACTTTCCTGCTTTGCTTGTAGCATAGGTCGCTCACAGACTCAAAACCTCAGACTGGAAAGAGAGCTGAATCTCGAAAGCAACAGCTCATCAGCTCATCAGCTCAGGAAGCTGCGGGGAGGCAGACTGCTATTTCCCTTGCTGATATTCAGTACTGAAAAAGCAAGTGGGAAGAAGTCTCTAACCTGGTAGCAAAAGAGAAATGAAATAAATCGTGTGTTGCTGGTTTTGTGCAGCTCAGTAGCATTTTCAATCTACTTGTTCTTTTCAATAAACCACATTAAAATTACTTCAATTTGTTTTATTGTGTGATTCCTGTCCTTCCTCATTGCATTATGAAATGTTAGCCTACAGCATGGCCTGATTTAAGTGTCTCTACTTGTTCAGAAATAACAAGTTTTTTTAAATAATCCTGTTCTTCTATGGAAAAACAATAATTCTTTTCAATGTTATTGTTCAGCAATCAGAAAATGTGATACACAGATGAGAAAAGTCAATTCCTTTTGATTTTGAGGAAGCAAGTCTTGAAAAGTCCATTTCAGGAGAAATATGACAATTTGATATTGCTTTATTTCCTTACTTATCTGTACTTTGGAGAAGACTTCCCAATCCTGCAGGATCTTCTCTGCCCGGGGAATTCAGGGAGCAGGTTGGAGGCATGCTTTGACACTCAGCTTGGGAAATATTTTTGGAAATTACACACCTCACAGCAGAGGTGGTTTATTAGTCCATTTGGAAGCCAGACAATTAACAGTCTGTCAAGGAGAGGCCTGGGTTTCCAAGAATGAAGTTGCCCATGGACTGAGAGGCATTTCACTGCCCTGGTTTCAGCACACCATCTCCATATAACAGTAGCTCAGGGGAATGTAGAGTCCTGTAATGTACATGAGATCATTTAAGGTGATCTCGAGGTCCTCCTGGCCATGCCCTCTCTGGGTAAGCAATGTCCAAACAAAAACTCAAGCTGAGAGGTGAGAGATGCAGAATGACAGAATCATTTCAGTCAGAAAGACCACCAAGTGCAGCCATAGACTCAGCACTGCCAAGGCCACCACTAAACCATGGCCTTAAGCACCACATGTATGTTTTTTAAATGCCTCCAGGGCTGGTAAATCAACAACTTCCCTCTTTCAACCCCTTTTAATGCTGAACAACCCTTTCAGTGATGAAATCCTTTCTAATATCCAATCTAAATCAGCCCCAGTGCTGCTTGTGCTGTCATCCTGGTGCTTATTATGTGTGAGAAGAGGCCAAGCCCCGCCTTGCTGCAACCTCCTTTCAGGCAGCTATAGACAGCAATAAGGTCCCTCCTGAGCCTCCTCTTGTCCAGGCTCAACAACCCCAGCTCCCTTGGTTGTTCCTTGTAAGACTGGTTCTCCAGACCCTTCACCAGCTCCACTGCCCTTCTCTGGCCATGCTCCAGCACCTCAATGTCTCTCTCTATTAGTGAGGGGCCCAGAGCTGAACACAGGATTCAAGGTGTGGCCTCACCAGTGCCAGGTACAGGGGGACAATCACTGGTCCTGCTGACCACACTGCTTCTGATACAGGCCAGGACTGCCAGATTCCAGGGCAAAGTGACACAGCAGTTTTGCTGGACAACAAATTCCATCTGGAAAAAGGATTTCAACATTTAAAGCAGATCACCTCAGGAGAAAAATGAGAGTTCATTTTGTAAGGGAGAAAAGCCATTAGATGGACTGTGGAGAAATTAAAGGGGCTTCCCAAACAGTAAATGTGTTAACCTCTAGAGAAAACCAACCATACATATTGTATGCCTTAGCAGTATTGCAATACATCTCATTGACAGACTTTTGTCCTAGTTAATAATTCCAGAGGCCTCCGGGTTTCTAATTATTGCTGTCATATCTCCCATGGGGGGAAAAAATGGTAGGGCTGAAACTGAAATCTACCCCACTGGAGATGCAAGGAAGGTCCCAGGGAGTGCAGCCCCAGCCCTGACCGAGTGCAGGTGCAGTGTGGTGCCCCCTCCCCCCCAGGGCCATGGGGAGAGGGGTCCAGCTGAGGACAGGCTGCAGAAAGCAGGAGCAGAAGGGCTGTGCTTTCAAGCAGTGGTCATGACAGTGGAGCAGGTTTAGCTTTTCCCTCTTCATTTCACCTGCACACACCGTTTGAAGCAGTGCTGCTGTGACCACAGCTGTGTCTTTGCTGGCAGTGCCTACCCTTCATCATCTACTCAAACTTCTCATGTCTTCTCTCTCTGGCCTTGTGTACATCTAGTCCCACCTGTGTCACCTCCCCTGCACAGTCCCACCTTCTCAGATCCAAAAATCTGTGACAGACAATGCAGCAACACTTTAGTTAATGCTACAGGGGAGGAGAACAGCTGACCTTTGTACTACCTTTCCTCCTTTCTATCATTTCTAATTTCCTGAGACTTCCCAGGACTGTTAGAATCCTGGTTACACCTTGAGGCTGCCCTAGACTGTGGGAAATACAAGAACAAACCTGCTCTTTTTCTAGTATGACAATGCTCTAAAGACACCAAATCAGAGCATCTTTAGCATAGAGATTACAACAAGCCAGGTGCTTTATTAACTCCATCAAGTAATGGCACAGACTGCCCAGGATGGAAAGTCTCCATCCTTGGAGGTTTTCAAGATCCAACTAGTGAAATCACAAGGCACCTGGTTTCACAGGAGGTTGGACCAGATCTTTCTGTGTTCCCTTCCAAGGAAAGTTATCCTACAGTCCAGTGAATTAAGATTTTAGTTGTGCCAAGCTATGTTTCAGCAGTATGTGAATGTGTAAGTGTGGGGTCAGAAAAATCCAGAAGGGAAAAGAGTAACCTTTTCACTACTTCTCATTTTATTAGGATAAAGTTACAGGAAAACAGGAAAGAATGAGGCTCTATAAAGTGACTTACTCCCACATTCTTCAAGAATGAAAATAAAATGTATGTTAATAAAGCAACAACAAAGCGCTTGACAAATGGAAATTCTTAATTACTCATATTTATTGGAAGGAATAGCAGAGATTCAGCTCTCTTGCCATATTCCTTGGTGGACTGGAGAGAGGAGCACTTCTTAGAATTATTGCCTCAGTAAGATTCAGTATGTATGTGACTGACTGGCTGGTTTAGTGTATCCATCAACAGGGGTAATAACTGAAAAAAAAACAGATAAAAATCAGAATACTTCCTTTGGAAGCAGCACTCTTTAAGGATATTTATTATTGGTTTCTGGTGATTCTTTACATCTGGTACATTTTTGTGAAATGCCTTCATCTTTCAAAAATAAAGATTGATCTCCAGGTATTAACAAGTTCTCCTTTCAAAGTGTAAAGCACATTTCCATGTTATCTTTTTTTCATGTGTCAATTTGTTTTGCAGGCCTCGTTGGCAAGACATAACTGCAATTCTGTGAGTGAATGAGAGAAGGAATTGTTTTTAAGCCAAGTCCAAAAGCTAGTGTGCTGAAGGAATTAAAGATTAAATGCATAGCATTATGGGGCAAGAAAATCACACCTGCTAGTCACACTTTGCAAATAGGTGAACTCTTTGGGTGATTAATGAAATTTACTGTCAGATTCAAGGCTTTATTAAATTATTATTTATTATATTAGTTCTGAATTACTGAAATAGCAGCAGTAGACATGATTAAAAGGACAACTCGTTTTTAGGGAGGTATCACCTGAGGAGGTCATTATGTCAGCATCAGCAGCAGTGTTCAAGATGAAGAAGGATGCATGGAAAGTGGAATTATTTCCATGGCTAACCCTGATTCATTCCAGAAGTTAGATTTGATGGTTAGAGAGTCATGTCCCACAGAGAGTCTGAGAACAAGCTAATGGTTAATAAAGGATTATCTGAATGAACACTGAATTTTGAAAAGAGATATGGAAGCCAGAGTCTATGGGCAAAAGTGTTGGACCAAATTCAGCTCTTTTTGCTGACTGGGTTGTTAACTTCTCTTGACTTGGTAATTTTAACTTATTCTCAGAGCATGTTCAACTAGCTCCCATGCTAAACAACTGATGCAGCACTTGGGTGGAAATTTTACTTGGTTTAAGGCTTTTCCTGCAGGTGCATAAACTGCTCTCACAAACACAGATCTTCTGATTTCTACACACATTTGTACCAAACTGCAGAGCTGGAGCCTCACCCTTCTCTGCACTTAGGATGGAGAGCAAGGAAACAGGATGAATTATGTGCTTGTCCTGGTGTACAAGCAGCCAGGATTTGCTTCTTCCTACACTGGGATTAATGAAAATGTCTATCATATTCTGAAAAGTATTTGACTGTCATGCCAACAGAAGCAGGAGCTATTCTCAGTGATAAGAACTACTTAGCAGACAGATATAATGCCTGTGTTGAAGTAAAAGCAAGTAAATCCCACCATAATGTGCTCCTGTACATACTGTGAAATCCTTCTTAAGGAAACACAGCCTGGGTAACAGAGTTTAAATCCAGCTGAGATGTCTGGGACTGCTTTTCAGCTTTCTCTGACTCAGTAACCCAGCACAGAACTGGAGAGAAAGTACCAGAAGGATAGTAGACAAGCAAAATATTTCACAGCATCACTTGAAGACTGACTTGCACCCATTAAAATGTATTGCCTGACAGCTAATCCTGTAAACTACTGCTTACTACCCCATGAATAGCCTGCCAGATAATGCTAGACTTTCTGCTTGCTCCCCTTCCTTGAACAAGCACAGACTGCATTTGCAGTTTGAGATTCAACTCCTTCAACCTCAGTCTTTCCAAAGAATTTACCAGAAGGAAAAATGGGCAGCAAAGTTAGTGTTACTGAAGGGGAAACGTCCTTTCAAAATCTATGAAATGCACAAAGACATTTCAAATTTTACATCCAAGACTTCTAGTAAAGAGTGGAAATCTGTGATACAATAAACATAACCCACCTTGTGCTTGAATCCCTCTGGATTTGAATCTGAGTCCTTTTGAAATGACAAGGAAGAGCATTTGGGTTGATACAAGATGCAACCTCAGTACTGTGGTCCAGGAGCAAAGAAACCACAAGCCCCCTGCAGCACAGCATCTGCCATTCAGTGAGTGTCAGCAGTTCAGTGCTTTGTAGATGAAAAAGGAGATTCTTCTGTTCTTCAAAATACCATAAGTGGTCAGTACAATACCTGCACATGGGATATTTATTTACTCCAGATGAGGATCTCCTGTATGACAAAAATCTGCCATGTGTCCAAGCCACACATCATGACAAGACAGCAACTTGTTCATTCACATTGAATTGAAAGTGTACAAAAGTGCACAAAATCTGTACTGAAAGCAGTTCAAGGAATTTGGTGGGTGAGAGGCTGGACACAACTGGGCAATGTGCTCTTGCAGCCCAGAGCACCACCTGTGTCCTGGGCTGAATCAAAGGCAGTGTGGCCAGAAGGGCAATGGAGGTGATTCTTCTCTTCTGTTCTGCTGTGGTGAGACTCCACATGCTGTGCTGCATCCAGCTCTGGGGCCCCCAGCACAGAAAGGACATGGATCTGTTGGGACATTTCCAGAGGAGAGGCACCAAGATGTTTAGAGGGATGGAGCAACTCTCATACAAGGAAAGGCAAAGAGAATTGGGTCTCATCACCCTGGAAAAAAGACAGCTTGGGTGACCTGACTGCAGCCTTCCAGTACATGAAGGGACCCTGCAAGGAGGATGGAGGAGACTTTTGACAAGAGCATGTAGTGTCAGGAAAAGGGAGAATGGATTCAAATTGGAAGAGAGATTCAGGTTAGATATTAGGAGGGTTTTTGTTGTTAAGGGTGATAAGACAACAGAACAAGCTGCCCAGAGAAGTTGTGGGTACCCATCCCTGGAAATGTTCAGGACCAGGTTGGATGGGACCCTGAGCAACTTGGTCTAGATGAAGGTATCCCTGCCCATGTCAGTAGTGCTGGAACTAGATCATCTTTAAGGCCTTTTCCAACCCAGACCATTCTATGATTCTATGAATAATACCATAATTGATTATGGTATTTCCACCTGCTGGACCAGCTGCTGGGTTAGGAATCCCTGTGGGTGACATACATCCCTGTATAAGGGGATGTACAAGAGTCATTGACAGGAGTCACACTCCAGTCATTTCACTTGAAATAAAAGAATTTTACAAGTAAAATAAAAGCTATGTGCCTGTCCTTCCCAAGGGGCTGGATTTCAGACAGAGTGAGACATTGTCTTCTTGCTTTGTAGACTATTTCAGGACTGCAGTACCCAGAGGAAGTGTTTGCAATGAGTAGCTGTACATGAGCTCTGGAGCTGTGTCCAGTGGTAAGGCAGCAGTAATCTGTGCACAGAGCAAGATAGAAATCTTGGTAGGCCCCTTACAAGCTGTGAGGTTATGTCACAGTGAGCAGTGCAAGCAGCTGCAGTAGCTTTCTGAAAGGTCTGCAGGGTTTAACAGCTACAGTGTAGCAACAAAACATACCCAGACAATGTCAGTGTGTGTAGGCTTTCAGCATAAAGCTTGGAGACACCCTGAGCATACCCTGGAAGCCAAACCATATATTTTTTTTTTACAATCCCTACCATGTGCCTGAAAGTCAGCACTACTCTTTCTGACACAGAGGGCTCTTCAGGAGTCTCTTGTGGTGTTTTGGGATGATTTTGCAGCAGGTGAAAAGGTTTCTTCAGCACAGGGTATTGCCTATGTACACCAAAAATTAATGATGAGAAATGAAAGCTAAATGGGATGGAAGATACAGGTTTATGACCATCACTGCTGTCCTGAAATTTTCCTACTCCCCAAACCCTGCCCAACTGTGTATGTTTTGCCCATGTCTGTGCCTCTGTGCCATCTTCTTTCCCTTCTTCCACCATTTCACTGCTTTTTGCAACACACAAGGTGATATCAACAAGATCCATTTTTCTCCTGCAAAGGAAGAAAACCTAAGCTTTGACTTTTTTCCTTTGCCTTATGACTTTGCCAGTCTGAGTACACTGGTTAAAAGTGAATCATGATTGGCATTCATGATAGGAACAGAACTGATGCAAGATAAATCAATAGCAACATGGGCTAAACCAGCTTCAGTACATCTATCATAGTAATTTACCTAAGTTTAAATCAATTTAATTAAACTGACTCACTTTTCTGCTAAAGACAAGGCTTTACACTGTGCCAACTTTAATCCATTGACTGAATTAAAATAATAAAAACGGGGTGGCTGTCAACTTTCAGGTTCAAGATGATGAGTGATTGGTAGTGTCACAGGTCCTATTTCAGGACTGCAATACCCAGAGGAAGTGTTTGCAATGAGTAGCTGATACACAAAGGTATCTGGATGTGATGTTAAAAGAAGAAAAATAATCAGAATGAAGAAATTTCTCTTAGAGTGCAGTGTTGTGTAGTAAACAAAGCCTGAATTGTTAACCCTGTGCATTATCAATATCCCTGTAATCCTTGCCTCTGGTGGACAATCACCTCTTAGCAGAGTAAAAAGCCTTGCTTGCTGACAGAGACAGCAGAGCTGATCATTGCATATTAATAGCTGGCCACTTTACAAAGTATGACTTACTGGTTTAAATCACTTTCCCCTTAAAACCACTTGTTTTTAGGGTAAGTCTCACCCCTGGTGAAGATGGAATAACACAGCTATGAGTTTTACTTAAAAATTTATATCAGTTTGGGCACCTGGAGATTTAGTTCAGCTCAGATTGTCAGTGAGAACTTCCTAAATTGTAGTTTGAGTCTCCTAAACTCTCTAGGTCAGCCTAGACTTTGCTGCCTCTCTGCAATACTTTCAAGTAGACTGTTATGTACAATTACTGTATCACAGGATATTTTGGGAAGCAATACCAGAGATCTGTGGTTGAAATGCTCACAGGTATGGTAGGCTGTGAAGCCCTGCCCTTTCCATGGAGAACATTTTGTTTATGGCTGGGGTCATTTTTACCAGACCCAGTTTTGTAGAGCTCGTCAGTTGCAGTAAGACAAAGAATGACTTTATGTGAGAACTCTCCATCATCCTTCCTTTCCAGCTGACAGATGACCTCCAAGCAAACATCATTTTCAGGCCCCTCCATTACAGCAAAGTTGACTTATTGTCATGTCATTGTTGCTGGCAGCTCCTCTGCCTGCACTGTGGCCACTCAGAGGCTCACATCAGACACTGAGGTGATGTTACCAACTTAAAATTTTCCCCTGTTGAAGGGTTGGGAATTTTGTGTACAGACCATTAACGATAAAAACCTATTTGCTTTATGATTCCCTAGCTCCCAAAAGAACATCTCCTTCTTCTCTAGTGTACAGTCCACTTTGAAAGCACAGATAATTTGTATGAGCCTGATGGAATGTGTTACCTAAATGTGGCTTTCTGTTGCTTGTCTGCCCTTCCTTCCTTGCCCTAAAATCTTGAGGGGAATTTAAGTGCCTTGATGACTGATGTTTCTTTTAAGACAAACTATTGAAGATTGTTTACATGCAGTTTCTCATTCTGGGTGAGACTAAATTAATTTCAACAGGGTCTTATTTTCCAGAAAAAAAAGCCCCAAACTATTCTAAACTCAATGATAACAAGTCCTAAAAAAAAATTTCAAAATCAGGGTTTTGTCTTTGAGCACATGTAAGATTCCACTTTAGCTGACAAATGTTCTCATACAACTACTTCTGTTTTTCTGATGGCTGATTTTATTTGGTCGACTTCTTCCTGTCTGGTTTCTGACTTCTTTTTTTTCTCCAGAGTCTGTCTGATGTCTAAGGAGCAAATCACAGCAAATAGCTCCTGTCTTGTCCAGCTAATTGCTACACTGACACTATGAGCAACAGCAAAAGGAATAAGGTGGGAATTTGAGCAAAAATAAAGTGAAATGCTTGGTAAAACAAGCACAAAAGGAAAAAGACAAGACTAGGAAACCATCAGTGTTGCACTCGAGTCCCTCCTACCAGTTTATCATTTTTTTCTCCTAGTAACAGAATTGATCATCACAGTGCCCCCTCAGGTCTGCCTCCTACCTTGTATGCCACAAATAAGTACATTTTGATAGTGTTAGACTCCTTAATTACTGGCCACTACTATTGCAATAGTAGTGTGATGCATTTGTCCATCCTCTTCTAGGAAACATTTTCCTTATGTCCTGTTGCTTCTCTTACCCTTCTTGGCAAAGTGCAGTTTAGGATAAAATGGTTTTGTCTGTCATAGCAAAGTCACATGTAACTGCTGCCAGCTTGAGTTTTGTGTGGAATGCATTTTAAAGGCTCCCCAAGATTTTGCCTTGATTGGCAAAAATTAAAGTTTCACACTGTTTTCCATTATTGAGAAAATCTTCAAAAGAGCTCCATCTCTTGTACCAGTCTGGATAGTTACAGCACAGGCTCAGATATTAGGACTCTTGGCAACAGCTAAGAAAATACATCTGGAGTGTTGTTCAGCTGGGCTCTAAAAATTTAGACTGCTGAATGCAACCCCAAATCTGGGTATCCTGGACCAGTAAGCTCAATTGCATCAAAAATTCTGTTTCCAAATGAGGGAGGGGCTACTAAAAATTGGACTATGATTTTGTGGCTTTGTAAGATAAGGTCCTTGGTGGCAGTACCAGCCTGGAGAATTGGTGGCCTCCCTTTCCTCTTCCTCACCACCCCATCTCTTCCTACTGTTCCACTCAGATTTCTGCCTGAGGCACTGTTGTTCCACAACACCGTGAATGTGATGAAAGAATCAACAGAGCTGCTCCAAGTGTGTTTTCAGTTGGTCATTTTTAGGCTGTGCCAGTTCTGAGCTAGGTTTGCATGAAGGTCTGGTGTGTGAGGAGAGCTGGGCAAGCAGCAGCCCCTTAGCACCGCTGGTTGTGCTGCGGCATGGAGACTTTGTGTCATGAAACCACAGCTGAGGAGAGGATTGCCAAGGGGCTGGGTGCCACTAGACTGCCAAGAGAGCCCCCATCACTTGTGGTTTTCAGATTTCTCTCATTCAGTTGACACAGAGTGGCACTAAATTAAATACTTAAGGTCAATTAAGTGACCTCATTTGCAGAAGTGTAGCTCCCACGTGTGTCACGTTCAGGGTTAGAAGCCAAATTCCTGGAGTTACTTTCCTAACACGAGGCCAGGCTTGCCTCCTTGCAGAATGACACCTGGCAGAAAGGGCCTTTGTGCCTGCCTCAGGAACATCCTGCCTGCTGCCTGAAGCTTGAGTAAGGAGATTATCTCTGCTTCCTCACCTGTAAAAAGATAATTATACTGCCCAACTTTCTAAAGAACCTTTGCATCTCCAGATAAAATATACTACAGAGAAGCTGTGCTACATGAATTATTCAAGCTAAATTAAATTAATGAAGACTGTGGAAACTCAGTTGCTTTTGTTTCTTTTTTTTAATGCGCTAGGTTCAGATTCTGCAGTGGCCTTTGTGGTCTCAAAATATTCTGAAAGCAGAGCACTACTAGCTCACAGCTCTGATGAAAATATTTTCTTCATTGTCTGAAAATATATTAATTTAATTATTGACAAGTCCATTTGTGAGAGAGCTATTGAAGCGTGACCAGCTCACCACAGTGTTTTCTCTAACCACAGAATGCCACAGGGAGTGAAAAATGAAAAGTCAATGCAATCTCTGTGAGACAGCGAGATGGATTTATGAGGAATTACAGGCTGGTTTATAAGGAAAAAAATTATCATTCGGACAACAATGTAGGATTATAAGGACAGGTCTTGCAGTGTCCAGGAAGCACCTAGACAGAACATGTACAATGTCACTCAGGATGCCTTAAATCCTTTGCACTAGTGCTTTTGGGTTAGCTGTGCTACCATCCCTGCTGTGGGCATCTCTAAGATCCCCTCTCCCTTTCTCTGTCCCCAAGAAGCCAGGAGATACCTCCTGTATGAAATTCTGCAATTCTCACGCCATAATTTGGGATGTGGGGCTGCCAGCACTAGTTTGCTGGTAACATACAACAGCAGCTTAACTGAAATAAAAATTATTATTTATTCTGCCAAAAAGTTGCACAGCTCTTAGTAGAACAGATTTAAGAGAGGTGCCTTACACATTACATTTGTACTCATCCTTAATTTTCCTTGATGGAACATAGGCAGACATGGTATTTTTCCCCAACATGGAGAACTGGAAGCTGGCTATCAGGCTTGCAGCCTGTTTCCCGAGATTAATTTATTTTTTTTTTTTCAAACATATCTTTAGCCTGTCAGCTTTTTCTGTTTCACATAATTCCCTGCCCTTTTTTGGAACCTTGGAGGTGTTAGGGGCTCCTCTGAAAGCAGGCTTGGCTACTGGAGGAGTCTCCCAGCCTGTCTGAGTAGAGACAAGACATTGTTATCCTCACTCCTTTGAAGATGAGTACCTGAGCCTTGCTTAACCAGGTCATTATTTTACTTTTCCTTGCTCAGATCTGTAAAAATCCCATTATTGCCTGCTTTCAATTAACTCTGTGAATTCAAACACAGCAGTAGGAAATGTGGGGAAGGGGCAGGAGGAGCAAAATAGCATTAATCAAAGGGTTGTGCAGGCATTTTCCCAGTTTGCCTCACTTTATTACCACGGAATTCCACGTGATCCTGAAAACATGGATTCTTGCCTAGAGCCTATAATAAACAACCTGTCATCACTGTGTTTCTGTTTATTTAAATTAACAAAGGGATAATTTCTGTCTGGCGTGCAGCAGAGCGGAAAGGCGGGAGGGGAGCAGCCTTGGCCATGCCACCCACTTCCTGCTGCTTAGGCAAGGCTGGGCTGAGTCCCAGAGCCAGGCAGCCCCTGCTGTCCCCTAAACTGTGCCCGAGGCTATGGACACAGCTCGGGGAAGGCCACTGTGCCAGGGAAGGGCAGGGTTTTGTAATTCACTGCAAAGTACCTGCCTACCTACCAGCCAAGTCAACAGGTTTATTTTCCCCAGAGGCAAACCTCAGATCCAGGTGTCAGACTCAGACACACACTGCACTGCTGGAAGGGACAGAGGAAGGGACAGAGGGAGGGAGGGAGCATCACCTGCTCAAGGTGAGGTTTTGGCAGCTGCTGAGAGCATCCACTGCTTCTGCATCCACTGGCATGAAAGCAGAGCTGAACCCAGCCTAAAAATCTGAAGGGAGAGGATGAGGTTCAGGGAGACCCAGCTACCTATTCTCCCCTTCCTTTTCTGGGTGTGCTTCAGGTTAAAAGCAGCTGTGGTTTGGAGTAACTGTAGTGAACCACTAGAAAGAGGCAGACTGCCAGGGGAGGACTGTCTTGTGGAGGAGCCCCTCTCAGGTAGGTCTGCTGTGTTTCCATGGCAGAGTAACACAGGGCTGTGGCCCAGGGGTAGCAGGACTCCAGGCTGTGCTGTGAAGAGGAGCCATGTCTTCCCCTGTTAAGGGCTTCACTCCATCTCCTGATGCCACACAGCTTCCATGGCTGAGGCCAGGCTGTGGCCTGACTCCCAGCATTTGGAGCCAGCTGCCAGCTATGAGCATTCATGGGCTGTGGCTGTGGTGTGGCTCTCTGGCTGCTGAATGCCCACAGGGGGACTTTTATATTAGGGTGCAATTAGAGTAAATTCCTGTGATCTGGTCCGTGGTGGACATCTCTGAATCTGCCCAACACCTCAGCCACACACAGCAAACCAGAGCACAAAGGCATTACATTTCAGGAAACATCATGGTTTTTTTTCCCCCCACAAAAATAAATCTTAATCATTAGGAAGGTGTCTATTTGTTGAAGTGAAATATGAACAAAGAGGTGAGTGTATATATATGGTCTTGATTAACTAGCTGGTGAGGAAAAGGTGTTTTTTACTCTCCTTGTTCCCCATGCAGTGAGCACAACAGAGTTCCTCACACTCATTATTTGATCACCTCCAAAAATAGATTCCTGCATATTTCATCCTCCAGAAACTTGCAGAGAGAGAAAAGACCTACTTTTCTTTTTTTTTTTTTTTCCCTGCCAGTTGTGCCTGAAGCAATGTCACACTCTGAGCAACTACTGGACAGCTTTCTTACTTTCTTCTCTTCACAAGGAGATGGCTACACAAATGTCAGGTTCCTGAGGGCACCAGAGGCCCCACTGCTCCTGCCCAGCCTTTGCTGGATCCAGCTGGGGCCAGAAGCCCCATTTCAGTCTGATTTCTGTGTTGGGATCCTTCAGTTGTACATCACAGCCTTGTCTCTATCCTGTCTCCTGCGCCCTCTCCTTCAGCTCCTGACAGGAGCTCCTGGATGGTCCTTGGCCCTATCACTTCCCGTGCCAGGGGCCATTGGTGGGCTTTGGTACAGCCATTGTCTCTGCCCACCACAGCCAGAGCCTGTGGGGCCGCATCCGCTGGAGGGGACACGGCCTGCGCTGGAGTCACCCGCAGGTCCCAGCTTGTGCTCCTTTGGGAAGGGCTGTCCCTCACTGAGGAAACCAGCTCTGACAATGCAGGTGTGGAACAGCCATGGCCATGAACCACCTTCACCATGCAGCATTTCTGTGTTCAGGCTGTAGGGACATCCCTGGCTCTGTGCTACACGGACAGAAAACGTCTGCAGCCTGAGTTATGAGTGTGGTGGTGGCTTTGCACAGGAGCAAGGGGGAAGGGATGGTGCTCCGACTCCAAGGTCTTCCTGCTTTAGAGCCATCTAAAAGTCTTATAGCACCCATTTAGCCATCTCTAATTTTAGTTCTATGTCTTATCAATTATCTGTCTTGTGATAATACCTGGTTTTAGGCAAATAAAAGTCCTCTCAAGCCTTTCCTCACATGGTAAGGGCTTCCCTGACCTTCCCATACAATCCTCTCCTGTTTGTCAGTCTCTGTCTCATACTGGGGGACACAGTGCTCCAGCCTTGGCCTTGCAATTGCCCAGCCATGAGGAGATGCTGCTCCCCTCAGCCTGTGGTTTCCCCCTGTACAGCACAGCCCAGCCCAGCTGCCAGCAAGTCTGTATCAGCCAGGCCCAATGAGATGTTCCTGTTTTCTCTGCCCATTCACACCCTCTCCTCTGAACTGTCTCCAGCTGATCCCATCTTTCCTGAGGATGCTTAAAAATAACAGCAATGCCCACCTGTGGAGCAGATACCCGTCTCTGTGAGCTGATAACAAAATGGACACAGAGCTCAAAACCAGCTTGCAGAATACAAACAAGGTAGTTATAGTGATGACAGATCTTGTGACAAGTCACCTTGTTGTTTCTCATTTTTCCCAAATATAGAAGCTCTGACATTTCTATCTTTTCTTCAAAAAAGAGTTGTTGTATACCTTATGAATAGGAGAGCTGAAGCCAGACCTCCATACCCTTCTTACATTTTATTACTTTGTCAAAATAGCATTTGGTAGAAGTAAGACTGTGACAGAACACAGGTTTTTTATAAATATTGCCTAAACTGCACTCCTAAGTTCCTCTCTTTCAGCCTCCTTCCTATTTCTTATTCTCTTCCTTTCATCATAGTAATTTCCTTCTGACTCTTTCTTTTATTTCTCAAAATCACTGGTCCTTCTCCTGGTTAATTTAAGCCTCTAAAATAGCTATGAAAAAGTTTATTTTCTGAAAGAAAAAATAAAATTATGACATCAGACAATAAATCACTTGTAAGAATACTACTACTAATATTTCATATTCAGCAATAAAAGACAGACAAATGACAAAAAGAAGTTAACTTTTTCAAAGTTACTAATAGAAGCATGGCATAAGAAAAATATAAAATACACGCACATATATATGTATAGATAAAAGAACAAGTAACTGCAAAATATCTACTAACTCTAACTGGGAAACAGACATCAGGTGTGTCAGATTCTTAGTCTAGTTCTTCTTTCTCCTTATGTGAGATAATTTTGTCTTCAAAAAGTAATTATCAAGCACAAAGCAGATATTCAGTTTGTGTTTGATTGCCCACAGTTTTCCTCACTGATACTGAATCAAGGAATATCCAGAGGAATAAACTGAGACTGTGCGTTGGAATGTGGGAAAACAAAGAGAGAGCAATTATGACTGAAATATTAGGATTTCTGTTTTATATTTGCAGAATCTTGTATTTTCCAAGTTTTACTCCAAGGGTGGGATTCTCATGACTTCACTGTAGCCATGCAGGGCCGTCTCAATTGCTGTAAAGCATCACACCAGTCCCGAGGTGCTGGTCCAAGCTGTGTGGCAGGTTTTGTGCCATGGCTCTCAGCCTTGTGCAGATGTTTTGTGTGCCTGAAATGGCATGAGTTTCCTCTGTTCAGGCACTAGAATTGCAAAAATGTCAATGACAGCCACAGACACTCCCTGTGTCAAAAAGAATTGATAAAGACCAAGAAACTTGCAGGCTTGTGTCTCTCAGCTTAGTTTCTGTATCAGCAAATTACTTCAGTAGTGCCGTGAAGTGCAAAAGGAGATGGATGCATTAGGGATGAGCATGTGAAAGGCAGTCCCAGCAACTGTGCACAGCCAAGAACAGGTCCTAACCTCAGCCCAGTCCTAAACAGGTCCTAAACCCAGACCCTCTGAAGAAGAGGAAGGTCACACTATTCCTGCAGTAGCGTATGCCATGCCAGCCTGTTAAGCACTACACACAATTCCAGAGAGGCAGGTCAACACAACAAGGAAATGCAACACAGATACCTTGTTTATCTGCCAAGGAATGAGAAAAGATGCTGCTGTTGGTTTCAAATTAAAATGTATTTTGGTACTCCACTGCTCTCTGGAGAGTTTATTGTATCCATCCGTCATTGTTGGTTAGCTACATGTCCTGACATATATTGCACGTGCTTTAGAAAACTGAGATTCTCGACATTTCCCAAATTCCTAACATTTAAAACTATCTGATCCCCCATGGGATATCTGGATTTGCAATGCTATTGAGCACAAGTATTGCTCCTCAGCATTTCATGTAATACTGAGTTACCATGATGAAATGAAATATATGTTAGCACATATTAAGAAATCCCAGGAAGATGGGGCTTTCTTGCCAAACACTTATCTGCTTGATTTTGGAATACTACAACTTCAAGGAGACTCAGTAGGAATGACAAACTGGAAATATCCTTTGCTGTAAAAGGAAGGGACATAGCTATATTTCATAAGCCATTAGAATCCAGACTGAGAATGCCAAGAGAAATAAAGGTTGTGCACTCTGCTAATTAGAGATTAAGTTTACTGACACAACACTCTTAGCTGGGAATACTTACATCACCAACAGATTAATGCTGTCTTTAGCAAGCTAACTTACAAGCTGCCAATTTTGACTATAATCTGCACAGTGGCTGTGTGTCCAAAGGTTTGCCTGCCTCATGTGGCTGCTTGCTGGATGAGTAACTCCGGAGTAGAAAGAAAAAAGAGGAGAAGGAAATTTTCAAGGGATCTGCTCAGTAATGAATTTATTCATGATGCTAAACCCCACAGTAATCTGCCTTGTCCCCAGAGTGCCTTTACTCAGTTCAGGTGGTACATGGAGCCCAAGTAAGTCAGAAGAGGACTCTTGCCCTACCAAGTTCACCGCCCTTGGTTTAGGCTGTTGTTTACTTCAAACAGCCTTTTTCCATAGAGGGGGACCATAGCATCCAATGTCAGAGAAGCAGCACAATCCACTTTCTCTGGAAGAACCTCACAAAGATAAAGCAATTAAAATCCAGAGACCCACAGGCAGAGATGCATCTCAGTCCTTGCCCATCTCAGTGAAGCCCAAAAGAGCATGGCTACAGGTGGAAAGGTGTTATGGAGGCACTTTTGTTCTGTTTACATTCTGGAAAATGTCATTTTCCTCCCCTCTATGTAAATTCACTTGTGAGTTGTTAAATCTTCCTTGGCAGCTTTTAGTGGAGGTGAGGGTCAGGGGATGGAGGGCTCCTGGCACTCGAAGTGGGATGGTGCATCCTGCCTAGGGGAGGGATTGATTCTGAAGGGAGCACACCTCACACAGCCCAGCATAGGAAACAGAACCTGAAGAAGAAATTCTGGGTACCAGAAATTTCAGCTTTACTTTGGCCAAAATTGTTCCTGCAGTTAGGAGAAACAAAATTCTTTCCTCCATACCATAGGATGCACTGTAACAGCAGCACCTGGGGCTGCCAGCCATGCAAATCTTACGATGACAGAAGTTGCCTCCCCCGGTAGAAAACTAGTATTTCTTCTGTTCAAAACACTCTGTGACCACATTAACAGTTTTATTTCCTTTGTCTTTGCCTCCTCTGAGTGATAGCACCAGTTTCTTTGTAGCAAGGCACTGTGCTGACAATACATTGCATTTATCTTCAGGCTTCACTGGGGGGATTCAGGACATAACCAACCTCCTCCATACTGCACCTTCTTTCTTTAGTTTTAACATATTTTGGGAGTGATCAGTGTCTGTTACTCCTCTCTCACTCTTTTTTCTACTCTTCTGAGTATGCAACCCTCTTTTTCCCTTTTTTTTTTTTTTTTTTTCTTTTTTACTATTTCTCATTTGTCTCTTGAGAAGGTACAAAAATCCGTGGATTGGTGAAGCAATCATGTGAACCCATGGACTGGTGAAGCAAAACTGTTCTTTTTTGAATAGTTTTGAGAGGTATGACATAAGCAAAATAATTACTTTCACAAGTAAAATTGGCTCAGCTCTGTCTGATTACTTTTTTGAAGCTACATTTCAATACACCTCTGATCAGATCAACCATTTTCCATTGCAGTATTTTTTGCCTGTGTTATTTTAAGCTTACCATGGGACTTGAATTCATTTGGAACTCATTAATAATCAGTATCATTCCCTTTCATTAGAAATCTCTTATTGGAGTAACCGCTTGTTGTGACAATTCCCACAAAGTCACCATCTTTGTAGAGATGCAGCTAGTGACGATTAAATGAGTAACTTTGTAGTAAAATAATATTCCCCAAAATAATAAAATGCCTTAACATATTCCATGCATAGTTAATAGGGGATCAGAAGGATGAAAGGTACAGATAGGATCATTTTTCTTGAATATCAGAATTCCCCTTTTTTAGTGTGGCTCAGTAGAGGTATTTTGTGTTGCATATATGTATGCATCTTTCCCTGCACAGTGTATTTTTTTTTTTGCCTTGTATAATGGAACTCACAACATGAAATGCTGACAAAGCTGATGAAGACAGCGTCTTTCCCAACAATAACACAATGGCTTGGCAGTTCATCATGTCTGAAGAGAAGATTTTGTAAAGACATTGGAAGCTTGTGAAAGAGAGGGTTAATTTAAAAAAAAAAAAAAAAAAAAA
>VZRH01003214.1:2055955-2103170 GCA_013397555.1 Urocynchramus pylzowi
AAAAAAAAAGAGCATTTCTTTCTTGGAGCATGGACTGCAATTTCTGTTTTTCTCTAAACTTTCACTAGGCAAATGTATCTGTATTTTGACCCTCTTTACAAGTCAGTGTTTTTGTAGAAATACTTGTACCAGGCTAACAAAGCTGTGCACAAGTATTCATGCAAGGGGTGTCAGTGTGTCACATTTCTCGGAACAATAATAGGCTTCAGAGTGGGAAGAAATTTTAAGCAGCTTTGAAAGAACATGGAACAATTCCTTTGTTTTGCATGTCATCCATGTGTATAACTACTCCACCATGTGCCAGAAAACTAACACAATAGTTCGGCTAAATTTGGTGAGACTAAGAATTAAGAAAGAGCCTTTTCTACGGCCACACTTCTGCCGATTGCTTTTGAATTCTTTTTTGGAAGACAAAGAGGAAAAGGGTAGTCAGCTCAAGTAGGTCTGGAAACAAATCACCTTATTTGAAGGAGAATGAGGACCAGAACAAGGACATGTCCTATGAGCAATTAATTGTCTGTTTTGCTGTCCAGCCTTGATCCTACGTCAAAGATGGCAAGTGTCTTGGGGCAAAAGTTTCTTTCAAATGTATGCGATTACTGGTGGCATTTCTGCTGCTACAGAGCTGAAACTCCTGACTGTCTCTAATAGTGTTTGAAGGGTCCATTTTCAAATAAGTTCCCTCATTTGTTCTACCTCTGTGACTGGATGCAGTAGAAGGCTGCCATTCAGGATGCAACAGGAGGTTGCCCTTCCTGTTGGCTTTAAATGTTGGCTTGATCCACAGGAAAATAAGATCTACTGTACTTGTGGCTGGATTAAAGTGGCAATGACTCTGTGCCAGGCAGAAGGGCTGTGACTCATCTGCCCAAGGCTAATGTGGACTAATTTGCTAATTGTCTGCAAACTTTATATTTAATCCGCTCTTTGGTTCATAGCAATGAGTCTTCTCTTTCTACGTGGGGCATTTTTACTGAGTTCATCTCAAGTAACTGGAAGTTCCAGCTCCTCTCTCTATACCTTAGTGAAAACATTGCTGACACCTTGAGTGCAGGCAGCTGCCCTATGAGAGGCACTGCCAAGAGAATTCAGTCCCATCCCCAGTGATGGTGCCCTGGGACCTCCCTTTGGTTTTCAGCATGAGGAGACAAAGCTCCTGATAAAGCAAAGATTTTCCTAAACTCTTTCACAGCTCAGATGCATTGTGAAAAAAGAGACCTTCATCCTCCTAATGAGCAAATGTGTTCAGAGTAAAGCACTCCTTGAAGGGCGTTAATGCTTTCATCACCACTGGCTAATGAGCCTGAACTTGCACCTTGTACTAGATACTAATCAGATTCCTCTCTCTGTACTCTCTCAAGCCCTGCAATTCGAGCTGCCAGCAGCCAGTGATGCTATTTAAAAATAACCGCACATGGGTGTTCTTATTCAATATTTCTGTCACAGGAGTTGGCAAAGGTCTAGTCCCAGGCAAGACTGGGGCTCATTTTAATATGCATTGCATTCTTAGTTTCTTTTAAAGTTATTATTAACTTATTCCATTTACAAAATCAAATAAAAAGGCCTTTAACTGAAGAGCTACTATTTCTTGTATAATGTAATTTGATTTTTTTCCCTCCAAATTTCAAATTACTTTATTCCTGGTCTTTTATTTTTTTAATCATTTGCATAATCTACAACTCTTTCAGGATTTTCTTACTTTGCATAAATCAATTTCACTTCTTGTTCACTTCATCACTTTCAAGGGGATTCTTTTCTGCTTTACTGGACTTAAATTAATCCTCTGGAGAAAGCAGTGTCGTGACACGGCCAGCATCAAAATCTGCATAATGAAAGCAATTTTTTCCATTTAAATTGGCACTCAAGAATATCACTGCTCATTAGCAGACTTTAGATCTTTTATTTCATTTTAAGTGAGAAGGACAAGCATTCTTTCCCTAATATGAGTTTCTTGCATAAGAATTTGTTCAAAGACCTTTAAATTTATTGCAGTGTAAGTTAGGTGCCTAAATACCTTAAAAAAAACCAGCCTGTGTGATTTGTAGAGTATTAACATTGCTAGAAAGACTACCAGAATTTTCAGGCTTGATCAGAGTGGTGGTCTGCCTCATCTGACTGCTCTCTGGGGTTAAAACTGATCTGAGAAGATGGTTGAATAATGGATGGATGTGGAATCACTCATGATGAAAGGGGAATTTCTGACTAATTCCAGGCACTCAGCAAATGCTTTTGCTGGTGATGATCTTAGATGAAGCTTAATATGAAATCTGTACTGAAACTTTGAACTGAGAAAAGTGCTCCGTATAACAGAAGGAAAGCTTCAGAGGGGGAAAAAAAATAGCTCTTATCCTGGAAAGGGCTGAGATTCAAAATCTGTGTTCCTTGCCTCTTTGGAACCAGCACACAGCTGCAAAGCAGCCACATCTGTTTTGCTGGAAGTCTCCAGGGCTAGTTAGCCTTCTAGGATAGACGCCCTCACACTTTCCCCACAGTCTGCAGGCTTTGTCATTAATAATTCTGTATTTATCTTTCACAGTTCTAAAAGAACTGTTTGGGGGAGGCCCTTGGGCCTGTAACACAGCTGCAGGACGGTGCAGGCTGAGCTGCCCCTGCGGCGGGAGCCCGGCGCAGGCTGCAGCGCCCGGGGCTGCCCAGGGCTGGCTGGGCTCGCTTCTGGCTCCCACCGCCTGTGGTGCTGCCCTCTGCTCGCTCCTCCCCGGAGCACGCTGCTGCCCAGTGATTGCAGGCAGTCTCCACACCGACCTTTTCCATTCTGCCCTGTCACTGCTCCTCGCAGAATGAATGGATCGCTAGGCTTGGTGCAGTTGTCAGAAACAGCATTCTCTTTCTTTTTAAGATGAAGATTATTTTCCTTGCTTCACCTGTGGCTCGTTGTTTCCATTTGAATATTTTACAGGATCAAGTAGCAATGATATCTGCTTGCCTTTTGTTAAATTTCCTGTGTTATGAATGAGATGTTGCTTTTGTCTGCTAAATACATTGATAAAGAGCATTTAAAGACTCAGAAGAGTGTTGATGCACCTATTTCTCCTGCATAAATGTGTATTTTCCAGTCATTGACTATTTCATTGTCATTGCTACGATGTAAAAGGAACACAACAGAATAAATTGAACATGGGGAGCCTCTGATAAGAAAATGTGTTTCAGGAACAGCATTGAAGGTTATATTTAATTTGGGAAAGACTTTTTAAAAATTATTTTCCTAGTTAGTATGTATTATTTCAAAATACATGCCTTTGATTTTAGAAATTGTCAGAGGAAACGAATAATTTTCCCATAATTTTTAAATGTCTTGTCTGTTTTACATATTCAGTGCCAAATAAAAGACTCCATTTATGCAAAATTTATTTATGCTAAAATCTGAAAACTATTTACATGCTAGAGAAGTTGAAGACATGGTGATTTTTTTATTGCTAGACATTAAAAACAAAACTTCTGTCTGACATATTTCAAGGTACACACTTCTATTTTTTCTTCCATCAGTCTTCCCCTAATTCCCTGATCTGCTGTGAAATAAATATAAGAGCAAGAAATCGCTTTTGACCCTGGATCAGCATTATTTTCTAGTTCATTTATCAATGTTTTTCAAATGAGATACCTTGGTTGGTCATATGTATAACTGCATAGAATTAATTCTTTTGGAAAATGTATCCTATTTATCCCAGTGTCTTTTGAGAGCTGCATTTGTGAAGGCAGTCACATTTTCTGCACTCATTCATGGACAAGATGCTTAGACCTGGATCAAGAGCAGAAGAGTGGGGATAGTGACAGGCCATCATGTGGACATTGGGAGGGTGGAGAGGGGGAAGAAGCTGAGTTTGGTTCCTTCACCCTGCCTTGTTTCAAAGCTAATGTTACTGGATGAAATGGATGGTGCATGGTGTAACTCAGACCTAAATCTTCCCTTTCCTTGGTGACTGTGCCAAGCCTTTGGCAAGAGGGGAGCAACCATTCCATTGACATGCAGCAACCTTGCTCAGCCCTTCAGACAAATGTTGGTAAAGAATTTTATACACTGCATAGCGCTGACCTGTGGGCAGAGCCACCTGCCAAGGAGAGGTTGCTCTCTGAGCAGCAATTTCTTTCTGTCAGCCTTGAGCACTCTCCTGCTGACAAGATTATCACTAGGTGCTCCGGGTCCAGGCTGCTGTGTGCTTAGCCCCTAACCTTCTCCAAGGCTTGTACAACAGGGCTGGTGGGTCCCCTTCATGCTTGTACTTGAAATAATGAATGTCTCTGGCTGGGAATTTCTTTTCCTTCTACCAGCCCTTAGGTTTTCAGCCAGAAGAAAACCATTTGACCATTTTATGCCATTGTGAAGATCAGAACCCTTGGGAGGCAGGAAGGACATTATACTGTGAACTGTTAAAAATCCTACTGCAGAAAAGTTACAAACTTAGTAGAGCTGGAGCTCCTCTGGTCGGCTTGGAAACTCCATGTCTCCCTGAGGTCAGCCGATCACAGCAGCTGGGAGCCAGAGAAAGATCCTGTTATACAGCAGTCAGCTATGTCAGACTCCAAAATTGTTTTCCTTCTTCTATTTGCATTAGGTTTTCATATACAAACAGCAAGCATGCTCTTTATCCCAGGAGTTTTCACTCTAACAGGTTGTTAATGAGCTATCAATTACTTATGCAAAAGGAAATACACACATACAAACACATATAATACTATTCCTTAGCTGAAGGTTTTCTGTGTTTAAATGTTGGGGGCTTTACCTTCCTCACCTGGGTCCCTAGCCCTCCATACATCTTCCTCTGCAACCACTCTACTACAAGGTCTAGCATGTAGCACTTCAAGAAGGACTGTACATCTGAGGATCATGGGCTCATGCTCTAATCTTATGCAGCATTGGCAGTTCCCTGGGTAAGTTGATATGTAGCACTTCTATGCTATTGAGCAGTCCCAGTGTATTAATGAATCCTCAAGCCCTCTTGTGAAGCTCACTAGCTGTTAATCTTATTTCTAGAGGCACCGTCTCCTCCTTGACTGAGGATTCTTGAATTACAATGGCTAAAAAGCATTTCTGTCCATTCACAAGAGGAGCAGAAGCTAAACTTTCTCCCATCCAGCCTTTGTCATTCACACAGTGAGGACTGATCATTATCATGAGCTTGACCTCGTAATGAAATCAGTGACCTTGAAGATGGCACAGGCAATACAAATCCTCTTGTTCACCCCAAGTTTAGAAGCTGTTTGCCTGGCTCCTTTGATCAGCTTCCTCATGAATGAGGAGCCCCCAGCAAGACCTGCCTGAACCACTTAAGTCGCTCCCTCCCATATGGCGCAGAGGAATCATTTGTGTGGCCCAGGAGGATCAGGACACAGATCACTAAGCTCAGTCCTTGGGCTGCTATGGATCCTTTTCTTTCCTCAGGCTCCTCTCCTACATTTCCCTGCATATTCCACTCCCCATTAACCCTGTAGCTGGCCTCCAGCTTGGGGACCAACATCCTCCTACCACCCAGTTGCCTTTCCTGGCCCACCTCCTTCACTGCCACCTGCCAGAGCTCCCTAAGCACGGGCTGGGCTGCCTGAGCAGAGCAGCACTCAGAGGTGCTGGTAGTCAAAGTAAAAGACAACAGTAAAACAGGATAGAAAGCAATTCAAAAACGTGAAGAAATGTGAAAGTGTTAAACAGTAGAGAAGGAGATTTTTTTATTTTTAAAACTAATTGCTTTTTCCTGTCTGTGTGCGCATATATACATATTGTGTGTGTGGCTCAACCATGTCCAACAAGCTTAACGTGCTGGAATTATCCAGGCTGCTAAGGGTTAAAGTATTTATGAACTTGTTAAGATATGGGAACATTATGCACTGTTCACAATGTTTAATTTTAACTGCCACGCTAGAGAGAATTTTTGATTACATTATCAGATTATTCTCATTGAATGTTAGTTGTTGTATCTTTTTTTTTTTTTTTGACAGAGCTATTTCTGTGTTAGAAAATATATTCCTCCTAATTGACTGGAAATGGAGGATATTAATTAGCCAGGCTTTTCATGCAGAGGCCTGTATAGGGTTAAATGTCAGTCTAGAAGATTAATGACTTAACTGAAAACATTTTATCGCAGATACAGAAAATAAATCCCCTTCTCAGATAGCCAGAGACCGTGAGTGCCACTGAGGAAGGGAACTGTGCAAACCAATAAAACCTGACTGCTCCTGCACCAGCAAACAGCAGCGATAAGACAAAAATCATTATGAGCATCAAAGTCGCTGAGCTCCTCGCCTAGAGCTGGTGCTGCAGGGCTGAAATACGAGGTGTGCTGCCTACCTGGGGTGACATTCTCCACAGAAGCTCAGAGCCTGTGTATTTACTTGGCTTTCTCAGCTCAGGAAAGGAGGGATATGTGCTTTCATGCCAGGTTTACGTGCGTGAGAATATCCTGTGCTGTTGCACGACCAGCTCTGAATTAAGCCTTAGGTGTCTGGTTTTTTAAATTTCCAATTTCTCCTCCTTCCTTAAAAGTAAAAAATCTTCCCATCATCTCACCTTTCCCCACATGCTTTTCCTTCCTTATGTGATTCAACGTAGCTGGCTGTGACTATAATGAGATGCAGCCAACGATGCACCTACTGACTGTCAGTGGCATCTATAGAACATGCAGGAGCAAAATGAACAGAAATCTCTCCTGGAGCACAAACATTTAGCAGTGACAAGAGCAGTGCACTGAATATAACACAAATGTTTGGCTGCATGAGTTTTAAGGCTTGCTTGCCCACAGGTAAGGAAATTAATCTGATGTTTAGATTAGGTTCGTGTCTACACACTGTAAGTATGGATTTAGTGGCTTTTTGGCCAGAAATGAAATCAAAGATGCTCAAACCCACAACCTTTAAAATGTTCTCTTTCCCAGGATTAAATTCTTAAGGTTTTAATTGTTAAACAGCCAAAAATTTGTCTTGATGAGGACAGAAAAATGTCACTCCTTCGCCCACAGAAAAATGTGTCTTGGCTGGGTGGGTGACTACTCTAAAACTACTGCCTCACTCTGAACACTGACATGTTCAGGGGGGAAAGTATATAAAAATAAATCCTTCAAGGCAAGAAATGACGTCACCTTACATTACACTTTTAATTTTTCGATGTAAGACTGCTCTGTAATTTTGGAAAATCAGGTTTCAGTAGTAGGAGCCACCTTTATTCTAGCAAGATTCCTCAAGAAAAGTCCTGTACACCAATACCATGGACATTTACAAAACACCCAACTACTTCAAAAAAATTAATATGCAAAAATGAGGCACTGAAGAGACAATGTGACAGTTTTTTGTTCAACTTGAATTCAATCCACTTGCATGACTCTTGTGGCACAGTCTACACAGCCTTTCTCACTTGGCCTGCTGCAGTGTGAAGTGCATGGGAGAAAGGCACTTTTTGAGCAGGTCAATATTTTATTTCCTTTTTTCTCCAGTTTGTAGCCCCAGGCCTTGTCTATTGCAGACTTTTCAAACCAGTTGTGAATAAAGATTTGTCTATTTCCCTCTGGCCTTTTCTTTAGCCTTATTACTACTTCTGAATACTTCAAATGGTGGTTTGGTTGCACTTGTAGATCCTGCCTCTTTTGGTGGTAGAGGGTTGAGGCACTGGGAGATGAATGTCAGGGTGAACCTTCTCTCTCCTGAGCAGCACCTACAAGAGTAGGTTATCTGTTCGGGACAGGGTTCCCAGATACTTCAGCTGCAGGTGTTTTAATGTCCACAATGGAGGGGGAGAGAAAAGGAAGAGCTCCAGGATTAGCCCATAGAAAAAGGGGAATGTTAGGTTCTTGACAGTAGGCTTAAGTGACTGGACTTTGCAGTGATGGAAAGGAAAGTAAAGGAAAGATGATTCAAGAACAGGCAGACTCCAGCTGGTACTGCTGTGTTATGGGGTGCCCGGAGCAGGAGCTCTGCCTGGATGCACTGGGGAGCTCCAGGCTGGGCCACGTCACAGGAATTTCACCTGTCCTGGTTCCATGTATGGTTTTGGCTTCCCAAGAACAAAGCCTGTGCAAGAGGACTTGCCCCAGCAGGCAGCCCAGCCCAGCTGCCTGCTCCTGTCACAGCTGGAGGGTCTCCTCAGTCAGGTCCCACCGAGGGGAGATCTGCACTGCAAGGGGTAAAGGGCAGCAGCACCTTGTGTGGGGAAGGGGCTCCTGCTGGGACAACTTTGCATCCTAATTTTCCTCTACTGTTCCCTGAAGTAATGAGCTGCAGGAAGGAATTTTCTTTTTATAGAAAGTTACACAAAGGAACTACACAGATTCTTTGGTTCTGCCTTTGCATCCCAAAATATACAACTTTCTTTTTGAAACTGTATGATCTTCAGTTACCATACAAAAATAAATTATTTGCAGGAGAATGAGGGCAAGCTGAAAACTTATTTATCATCCAACCATTATAATGTGGTTGATGATCAAACAACCTGTGAAGCTGAGATAATTTTCTTCATCTTCAAGTAGCCACTGGAAAGCCTCATTACATGCCTGAAGTTGCATTGCTTAGCAACAACATTTCAGAAATTCAAGTTATCAGCATGATCACTAATAAGACGGTAAGCTGCAAAAGAATCCTGAATAAACTAGATTCATTTGCATTTCAAAATAAAAGGGAGTAAATGTCAGATTGTGTTCTGGAGTATATGAACTCTTCTTAGCACAGATATATTGTGTTTACTCAAGCATTTGTACAATAGAGACAAATGTGAAATGTTTCTAAAATTTCATAAATGCAGAATGTCTGTGGGTTCCAGATATTTTACTACTCTTCAACTGTTAACTTAAGCTAAAGAAGTCTGCTATCAACAAAACATGCTGTCAAAGTGTGGCACACAGAGAAATTAGAAATGTAATTTTCCATGCTAGGACAGGAGTATGAACAAGGATAAAGATACAATTAACATGTTGAAGTGTACAGGATCCATTTGAAGGACTTTGGTTTATAAAACCATGGCTTTGGGAACACTTCTTAAAATTTTACAGTTCCTTAGGGAAGAAATTTGTTAAATGTCATATGAAAAGTTTTCATGGCCTCTGTGTCAAAATGCAGACATTTAAGAGCGGCATGGTTCACAAATCCAGAGTAAATCTGGGATTTTTCTGTAGCCCCAGATTTCTGGTAAAACATACAGACAACAGATTTGTGGGAGTGCTCAGTGAAAGTGAAGTGAACAGTAGCCCAAGACTATCAGTGATGTGTTGCCTTTGTCTGACCTGGTCACAATATTGATCAACAAGCAAGAACAAAACTACCAGTCAGTGACCATGAAGTGCTTGGTTTGAACTTTTTCTGTCTCCAGAGAATTGGTCTTGAAACACTTCTTTCATTTATTCACTCACAGAAACAGTATTTGTTTGTTGCTGTCCCTTTACAGACAAGCCTCACTTACCCTGAGGGCAGAGGAAGACATTGTCCTACCTCCTTGTAGTTCGTGGGCTCCTTCTCCAGTCACCATGTGCATGGATATTCAGGCACTTCCAAAAGATGCCACATCCCATCAGTGTAAAACTCTCTTTGGCTGCAGAGGAGGCCTCCCAGCCAGCTTTGAATCACTGTTTCAAAGTGCACACATTGACCTAGAGGAGAGGATTTTTTTTTTCTTTTTCTAAGAACACCCCTCAGACAAGCAAAGTTAGATATTGGAGCTAGGTATTTCCTTCTCCACTTTCTCCCAAGAAAAGAATAAGGCTCATCCTCCAGGATTTCTTTTAGTATTAGTTGCCAGCAAATGAGGACAAATTCCAAGCCAAGTTTTCCCTAGTCTAGAGGTCATTCAGTGGGAGTGATCTTTCCTTTCAAGGGAAGAACATGTATCCAAATGACAGGCAAACATATCTGAAGGAGAGAAAAAGAGCTTGACTTTGTGAAAAAGAGAGAGGTGAGGCTGTTTGGATACTTCAAGAATATGAAGATGCATAGCTTAAATGCCACACTTCTTTCAAAGACTGTTTTGAAAACATTTTTTGTACAGTACAGAATTACTGGTTTGCTGTAGTATTCAGGTCTTTTCCAACCTAAAGACCTAGTTTACAGGTATTTCACCCTGCAAGTAGATATTATTTTAATTTTGTATTTTAGGAAAGAAAAAAATATGCATGTGAAGTGGAATTCCACTTTATTTCAAAGCCTAATGCTGGAAATAGTTTGGAAAATGCTATAATTTTGAAAACTGTGAAACCTTTTGTATTTTGACACCCACACACAGCACTTCTGGCCTACAAAATAAGGTAAGAATTGAAAATAGCTCATTCTAAGCCTCAGTCATGTTTAATGCTAAAAATAAAACACATAGACAACCTTATAATTCTTATAAATTATGATTCTAGGGTCCAGAATAATAAATTTGAAAACTGTAGTTTATGATAATGTATTCTGCAGTGACAGTAGAAAAATAGGTCATCATTTTGAAAAGAAGAGAAGCTATCTGTCATGTTGAGCACACTAACAGGAAATGTGAAGTAGTTTCAGAGACAGTTAGTCCAAGATATTGCTCTTGTGACCCCCATGTCCCCCAGCACAACATATAAATGAAGAGCTTGTGGTCTTCACTGTCCAGGCAGAGTTACTGCATGTTTCCATCTCAAAGCTTCTCATATCTGCTATTAAGAATCAATTTGTCTGTATGTCTGTATCACAGATTTTCAATCTGGGTGCCATTAAGCAAACCACATAAATTTTACTGTAAAAACAAAAAGGCAAAAAAAAGGAGGAAAAAAAAAATGAAACAAAAGAAATATGCTGAAAGGAGTGACTGTCCTTAGCTGTGTAAAAGGCATGGTCAGCTGCATGTTCCTGCAAGGTAGAAGCTATCACAGAGCAGTAAATCATGTTTTGTTTTTACTCACTTAAACGCAGTTTCCCCCATAGGTCTAATCTGCCACTTTTTAAGGCATGTAATTAACATTTCAGTGGCTGGACTCCAAAAAAAGCCTGTAGATTACAGGGAAAAGTATGTTCAATCTGTACCTCTCTACTAGCACTAGGTGAAGATGGTCAAGTCTCTGGCAGAACCTGCTTTTACCTTTGTTTTCAAATCTCAGGAATACATTTGTCTCTGTGGGTTTAGGGAGTGGAGGGAGGTTCAGTTCCACACAACTAGGGCAGGATGCTGAGTCTGTGCTTTAATAAATATTTGACACAAATCTTTTTTCCAGCCAGACAAAAGCAAAGTTTTCTTCACCTAATTTGCTTTCCAAATTGTCAGTAGCTGATTCAGTGTGGTCTGATGCCTAATCTTTTCTTTGATAATTGCTGTATATGTCTTGTCCATTTTATCATTAAGTTACAAAAGAGGAATTCACTAAATTTCATTTTATTATCCTTTTGTTTTACTTTTTTCCCCTTCCAAACCCCTTTTCAGCAGGTAGAATCATCCTTAGACTTTTCTCTGCTTTCAGCCGTGTTTATCATCTTTACTCAGTGTTCCTGAAAGTGCACTGCTTATTCAGTATCTCAGGAAGAGTCTGCTTCTGCACTGATCTCTGCATAAACTCACAGTAATTGACCTCCAGCAGTAAATTCAAGAAGTTTGTTGAAAATCTGGAATTTCAACACTAATTTTGAGATAAAAAGGTTAGTAGCAAAGTCAAGTAATAACCATTTGTTACAAAAGTAAGTAAACTGATTTGTCTTTAGCTGACTTTACATCAAATACATGCCTATAAAAGGTCCAATAATAAATGTGCATCATAAAAATTGTTATTGAAACATGGAAAAGGACACTTCTGATAAAAAAAGAAGGACCTCTGAATATCTAAAGGTTGGTTGTCTCAGTCAGTACTTGGGAATTTCCTTGTGTGCAAAGAGCACTTCCAGAGGACAATTCACTGCCCTAATCCTGGATATTTCTTTTCTATAGCAGCAGTGTCTGCACTCCTCCTTGAAAAGAAATGGCTGATGACTGTTTCATTCATTCCATTAGCTCCTTCTGTGTACAGATATGCATTAAGAGTCCAAAGATATTCTCACAAAGCTCACCTGGGAGGAATTCTGACAAATTTAAAGGGGTGATATTGTTGGAAAGAGAGGCCCATCATACAGTGGGATTGTGCTATGCCTGAGTTGTGCTCTTGGTTAACTCTGGGGATACTGGTGGATGAAAGGCTGGACATGATCTGGCAATGTGCACTCACATTTCCTCCAAGAGGGAAAACAGGCAGGTGCACTGAGTCTTTTATAATGGGAAAACCCAAAGGAGGAAGGAATTGGAGGAAAGAAACCCCTGAGAGCTGACTTATCAGAGATTTCTACGTTCTCTCAGTCTAGCAGTGGAAAGGAAACAGGACTTAATAAGTCTGGGAATTTCCTAACCCCAGCAGTAAAAGCAGCCTATTTGGCATTATGGATTTATAGATATATAGATAGTATTTTTCACAGTTGCAAAATAGAAATAGTGAGATTTCAAACTTCTCAGATATTCTATAGGAGCAGAATTCACTCCAACTTTTATTAGTTCAGCTTTACTCAGATCTATTTAAATACTATTTAAATCAATACTACTTTAAAGTTAAGTTATAGAAATGTTTCTTTATATGTTATAGAATAGAACATGGATACCATAACAGTAGCATAAAAATAAATATTTACTATTTTACATCAACATCATCTCAGTTAGTTTGGGAGTGTGTATACTTAAGTATGGAACTGGGCGGCTGAGACCGGATATAAAAATCCATCTGGGTTTGGAGGAAGTTGTTATCAATGCCCAAAGAGCTTAACAGAGAATTACCTCATCTTTTTCTTTCAAAAGCTATACTAGACTGCTCTAAGATGGACCTGAAGAGAGCAAGCTGCTAATAATTTTCATTTCAACTGTTTTCTCATGGCTATCTTGTGGTCTGACTAATAGGGCCCCCAGGGATTTTGGTGTTACTGCATGGATTTCCCACACAAGATATGGTACGGGTTTGATTTTTTCCAGAGTGCAGATGGTTTTAGTTGTTAATCTCTGCAAATTCCTGCTGACCTCTTGTACGTGCATGGGTCTCTCCTGAGGATGTGGTTCAATCTGCCTTGTCTGTCATTCCCCTTGCAGCACTTGGAAAATGTTTTAATCCATTCTGGAAATCTACTGTTAGTGGTGGGCTCAATCTCAAGAAAATAAGAATCTCCCCCTTGTTTTCTTATGTTTTTTTTTCCCCAGGGAATGCAGTTTCTGGCCAGTAAGAATATCAAAGGTTGTGGGGGGAGGTGGTGTAGGGCACAAAATTACTTCAGAAAATGTCTAGTTCCTACTTTGTTTTTTTCACAAATAAACTATACTTTTTCATTTATCTTTTCCCATAGACTAAAATTCACTGTTTCCGTATCATTTCTAGACACTCTCTTAGGGAGCAGGGGGAGGGAGTGTGCTTCCTTTTCTCACAAGAAGATATTTTAAGCCTTTTGCTACAAAATTATTATTCAGGTAGTTCCCCAGGAGCAATGTCTATCTTCCCGTATTCCCCAGGCGCAGACAACCTTCTACCATTTCACATGGGAGACTCTTGAGCTCCATCTTCTGGAAAATGTGGGACAAACTTGTTTTTCCGAGCTGGTTCCCGTGAAAGCAGGGAAGGGCAGATGTGCCCAGACTCCCAGCCAAGGCAAACACCCCCCTTGCACCTCCTTTTCCTGCGGTCTCGAAGGAGAACCAGAGCTTTTGCAAGACATTTGGAAAATACGGGTTCGGTTCCAAGGCAGGTAGCACCCAGCAGATCTCAAAGGGTGAAAAGCCATTGGGATTATTTTGATGTTAACCATTGTGTCGTGGCCGGGTGGAAGTGGCCTTGCACCCGCCTTACGCTCAGTTTGAGCATCGGCGGGAGCAGGCCTCACCAAGCCAAATGTGAGCCCACATAAATAAATACCCTTGCTGGTGCCTCCCAGCCCGTTGGATGCTTTCTGTGTTTTGGCTTCATTGAGGTACAGGTGATTTAAGCATTCCTGGCTGGCACTGACAGGCTGTTTCTCTTTGTTACAGGAGAGGCTGAATCAACACATCCCATGATGCTCTCACCTTGATCTCCCTTACTTAGCAACCCGGCTTTTTGTGCTGATTTCAAAGCCACCCTGTCAATTGTAGGAATTTCCCTTTGTTTCTTCTTCTTTCGGCTTCTCCCAGGCTGAAATGAACGCAGCCTCCCTGCAGCCCTGCCCTGAAGCAGCACACAGATGAGCAATGAGGGCTGGAGGCTGGCAGGAGCTTTGCCACAGCCTGCTCCCTCGGGGACTGCTGCACCAAGGGCAAGGAGGGCATCCTGAACGTGCTTTGGTGCCAGTTGGTTCTTCTTAAAGTAGTTTTTGCTGATTCTGTCTCAGAGAGGGATGTTGAGGCAGGACTGTCCTCCTCATGCGTGGGAGGGCCAAGGTGTGGAGCCAGCCCCCAGGGATTCTCAGGCATCTGAGCGTTTTTGCTCACAGTAAAAATGAACACAGTAGCAGTAGTGCAGGGAGCACAGGGCCTGATGGGGAATGAGAAGAACCAGGAGATTTGGTCAAAACTTCTTGTGCCCTTCAGCACCAAACTCGGTCCTCCCCTTGGGGCATGCCTGGAGAAATGCATTTTCATTGCTGTAGTAGTGCCCAGAGGCACCAAAACTTGAAAAAAGCACGTCAAAAAGAGATGGTTATTGCCCAGAAGAACAAGATGAAAGCTGAATATGATATGGGCATCCTTAAGTGGAGAGAGGTTATGTCCTTAAAAGGATAAACAGGGCTGGTTAAGGTTTTTTAGGAAAGGGAAAAATTTTATTTGAAATGCTTGATTTTCATAGGAGATAGGTCAGGAGGGGAACGATGCCATTGAAAGAAATATGTATCCAAAATTCCACTGAATCCAAGAAAGATTTAGGTTATTGTGGATGTCATGTAATCCAATTTGCTATTCAAACCAGAGGCAGCTCCAAAGTTACACGGGGATCCCAAGGTTGCCTGGGCCATTGTTTAGTGAAGTGTAACAAATCTTCAGGGTTGCAGAGACTGCACCCTGGGCTCTGTTTCCAGCATGTGACCCACTCATTGAGACTTCTGTTTTCCCATTTCCCTGATATGTGGGTGGAAAGTCCCTTCCTGCATCTTGTGACTGTTATCTCTGGTCCTATCATGGTACATCTCACTCTGTCTGTGTTTCCTCCATGGCCCACTACTAATTTGTAACTTAAGTTTCAGAGACCACTCTTCATTCAGAGGAAAGGAGTGGAGAAGTCTCAGCAGCTGAATAGCAACTGCAGTGTCATCTTCAAATGTTCTGTTTCCTTCATCTAATTCTGGTGAGGAAAAAAAAAAAAGGAACCAAAACAAAGCAGTGCTTTTGCTGCCTGAATGTCCACAGCAATAAAATTTCAGCTTACCATAAGCCTCAGATTAATTCAGTAATTTTTACTCTCAACAACACCATTACAATATTATGTTGAAGATAACTCCACTCACCAACCTGGGGCAACTAAAGCTCTTCTGATACAGAGTGCTGATACTAGAAAATATTCGAGAAAATACTTTAGTCTTGCCTAGAAAGAGGCAATATTCTATTCTAGAAGAGAAGTGTCTGGAGTTTTGTCTGAAGGCCAAAATGAAGAAAGTCTTTTGTGAAGAGTTCATTGACTGCACGGATACAAAAATCTTGTACTGAACAAGTGCTGGATGCCTGCAAAAAAATTAACCCTTTCTGACAATTAATCTCTGCAGTGCAAATGGCACAAGATTTTCCTCTCAAAGAAAGGAAGGAAAAGAAAAAAAGGAAGTGGTTCTTTACAAATGCTGTTATAATTTGAGGGTACTTCCAGGAATTTATTGAAAGTTTTAGGCCCTTACAAGACAGGACAAATCAGGTTTGTCTGGTGAATAAAGTCCATGTGAAGTTTCAGCCAGTGGCTTAGGTAAAATTACTTCACCCAGATCTTAGCTGTTGTAAACAATCTTGCTTAACCCTGACTCATAAGTCTGGAGAGTAAGGAACAATAAAAATAAAACATCTAGACAGGAATTAGTTATTTTAGAAGACCACAAATATATCTCTCTCCACTTTATTTTTTTTTCTAATAAGTTTAAGAAAAAAAGTGAAAAAACTGCAATGTAAAAGAAAAATCCTTTTTGCCCTGTTTGTGGCTTTGCTGGCCTGGAAGTGCCCTGGGAGGTGCAGTGCAGCAGTGATGCCATCCCCTAACACGTGTCTCTTTCAGCTGTGTACAAGTTGTCTTCCTGACTTCAGAGCACTTCAGTTTCTCAAAGGCAGTTTCTCTTTTGACTACTCATCTCTTTCAATCTCTATCTTTGTTTGCTTTACCTATATTTTTCTCCTTTCTGCTTTACTAGTTTTTGCAGTAGTTTCCATGCTTTCCAGTACATATATAATTTCAAACAGAAAATTTTCAATCCATTTTGTATATCCTAAATCTACTTGAAAAACATCATGCCTCACTTGAAATCCCATTTTTTGTGACATTCAGAAGTAACATCAGCAGTTTCAGCTACAATCCTTTTAATTACTTTTTCTTTGATTAAGACAAATTTATTTCCCAGAGTTATGTGTTTGCAAAAAAATACAAAGTACAGAAAAATCCTAAATCAACAAAATGACACCAGTTTTGAAAATTGCCCTGCCTGCAAATATTTATCACTCGAACATCTGTCAGAGCTGTATGTTCTAGAAACATTTATACTAAATTCTTTCTTAATGCAGATGGAAGGAGAGGTGAGAGAGGGAGCTTAGAGGCAAAATTACACAGCATAAGAAACACAATGTAATCAAGTGTCTAAAGTATATGGATATTAATTTTGTCTCCTGCTCTTTCATAAAAAATTATCAAGGTTTCCTCTGTTGTTCATTTCTTTTTTTTTTTAAGTTTCCTTCCTCTGTTGCCTCAGTTCAAGAGGTTCAAGTGAAAAGAGATGCTGATAAATTTCTGAACATAATTTCAAACAAAAATAAAATGGATTTTTTTTTTCCAGTGAAGCCCAGATACCAGCCAAACTCAATATTACTTTTTATATGAAAAATTCCACACAAAAATTCCACAAAAATTCAAGAACAAACCTGCACACATGGGAAGCAGTTGTTGAAGGAGCCAGTGCATATCAGCTCACCCAAACAACCCAGCTGTTGTCCAGCTGACCCCCATCTCTTGTGGTACAAACTTCAACTTCTTTTCCTATGGTTAAAATAACAAATGACTGAAAAGCTTTCAGCTCATGTTGTAAATGCAGTGTGCTCTCAACATCTTGAAAAGAAGGCATCACCCAAATGTTTAGTCACTGAGAATAGCATTGTCCTAATTGAACAAAATACCCAAAAGGCCTTCAGGATGTTACCTACTCTTCAAGCTTCAACTTGAGATGCTTTTCTGGCCTTTGAGGGGAAGAGCATGTCAGCCAAATGTTTAATATGCTTAAGGAGATTTCTAGGTAGGCTTCAATAAGAACCTGAGAATGGCACTGCTGGGTCAGACCCTGTCACTCAATATCTTGACAGGCAGTGAATGACCTGCAGCAGGTGGCTAGGGAAGACCTGTATGACAGTATACAGCACCCTCCAGCCTCTGCCTGTACTCAACACCTGAGCTAGAGGTGCTTTCTTTGCATTTCTTTGAAATTTTGTTCAGAAGTTGAAGGCTTAGATTTTGCAGTGACCTTAGGCCAGGTAAGGAAGACCAAGTCCCCGAATGGCCGAGCTGAGGCACAGCAGTTTCAACAGAAGGTCAACAGAATTGCCTCTCTCAAAACTCAGTGTGACTCAGAGGCAAAATGGCACTAGGAAACTGCTGACCTCTGGCCACACACAGTATGCATGCCCAGCCAGAGGACAAGACATGACTGCAAAAAGAAAGGGCATCTTCTATTGGCATCTGATGCCAGTAGGGTTATTTTCCTAAAGCATGTTTTTGAAAGCTGAAAGCCACTTTGGACTAGGGTTTTTTCCAGTATGAAGTGGGAGAACATGGCCAGTTTTCACGGCTTCCTTTTTTTTTGTAAGACAAGTATCTGAGATGTTCTAACACTGTATACAATAGGGATACACCAAACAACAATCTCTATCCTCCTTTATACCCACAGCAGCCCTTTGATTTTATCAGTGTTGATTTATAATGATAGAAATCCTAGTGCTGAACCCAGGAATGTCAGACATTTACCAAGACTCCTAACAGACCCAGCACATTCTCCATAGCTTTGAAATCTGTTACACTGAGCAATTTCTTTTTTTCCTGATATTTTACTATTGCAATCCTTTGTTGACCAAAACTGCTCCATAGGTGATCTTGGCTGAGTACTAAACCACAGGATCTGTAGCAGCAGAACCCAAAGCTGGCAGCTCCTTGGAGAAGGAAAATTGCCCAAAGCACTCTGAAGCTTGTGGTTTCAGGTTTGCTGTTGCTCTGGGCAGTACAAAGGAAAGCACTCTGTTAAGGACACCCAAGGCTCCGCACAAATATTTCAAAAATGGTCAGTAATGTTTACTGTCCCAAAAGACCTGAGTTTCTGGAAGAAGTAGCTCAGTGTTTCTTAAAAACTCATATTTATTTCAGGCTGGGTCCCTGAGAGCATGAATGGATCTTGGAAGTTCATTTCTTGCAAGCAAGGGCTTTTTTGGATGCCAACTCAGCATTGTGCAAAGCATAAAAAACAGTATTATGCTCTTGTCATGGAAAAACTTACCTTTAAGGGTTTTTTTTTTTTTCCATTTTATTTATTTATGGGAGTGGGGATGGGATGTATTAGATCTGCAGCTTCTCTCAGCCAGAAAATTTTTATTCTTTTGTAATTTAAATTTCTGTCTTATCTCTAAACTTAACACCTTGCTATACCCATTCCCACTCACAATTGTTTGTTGATTAAAAAAAAATGTGTTACTGAGCAATTTGCTTTGAACCTACTCCTTTTTTCCCTTTTAAGTATCACTAACTTTCATTTTTTGCATGTTTGCAGATTCTGCAGCATAGGATGCCCTCCTGTTGCCCTTCTTTCTGATGTTAAGAAATTTGTTCCATTCCTTTGCAAGTGACTTTCTTCTATCAGCCTGCAAACAATAAAAGAGGCTTTAAGGATGAAAGGAAGAGGAAGCCAGATTCACTTTTTAATAGTCTGGGGACTGGACACTATCCCCTAGAACGCTGGAGCTTGACTGCAAAAGCCTAGAGATGATTGAATTAGGCTCACACGTGTAATGTCATGTTCCCACAGGACAGCCCCTGGTGGACGTTCAGCACGGGTCTTTTGCTAGAAAGATATATTAAAAAATCCCCAAACATGATCTGGAATCAATATGATATTATTCTTTCCTTTTCCTGCTTTCCACTTTGCTGCTTTCAGTCTGACAATACCATAACCTTCACAGTCACCTCTGCAGAGATCCTGCTCCCTCTGGAGCAGCAGTGGATGCTCTGCAGCCAGTTGCTTCTTCCCCAAAGTCAGATAACGAAAGTTTCATATCTGAACGTTTGTACCTTCTGGTTTATTCTTGTTCTGGCTGGTTTATGCTTTTTTTTTTTTTCTGAAATCTGCAGAATTTTGTGCCTTAAAAATTATAGAGATTTAAACCAAAGAATTTAATTTTCTCAGCATACTATGTCTCAATTTGTTTTCCTAGAATTTCCTCTTTTTAGAGCAGTGCTGGTGCCCTCTATGTTCACATTAACTCTGCAATGTTAGGACTTCCTATACACAAATGTCTTTTTCTTAAAAAGCTGGAGTTTTGCTTAACATATGATGTACTCTAACGTACCAAAACAATTCAAAGTAATTTTCTAAAAACACCTCAATTGCACAACAATTTACTCTTTGACTCTTCAGATATAATCTTCTTAGATAGATAATAAACTCTATTAATAAGAATATGTTATCACACTGTTTAGGAATATTGTAGTTCTGCTACAATAAAAATACAACCTTGAGAACTAGGTTGGGTCACTGAAAGTAAACATATATTTTTGGGAAGTATTGTTCTAAACATGCCAAAGCAGCAGTATTTATTCAGTATTTGTATACAGAGAAAATTGAAGGTGCAGGATGATCATGCTGCGGTGTTCATTTTGTGCATAAAAATAAACTGTGCTCTACAGATCAGAGAGATCAGATGACATTTAATTGATTCCTAATTCAAGAGGTGTAATGATCAAGATAAGCTGACACAATGCCCTGAAGGATAAGACTGTGAACAACTGAAGGTCAAAATAATGTTATGATCAGTCGCTTGTGGGCCTGTTGTCAGATAATATGTTCTGGCCATGGAGATTTGAGTTACCTGAGCCATCTCTTTTACAACCATAATAAAAATGAATAAGAGTAGGTTGTGTCTCCCATTCACTGATTTAATGTCAAAGCTGATGCTATCTGCTGGTGGATGTCTTACTCTAAAAGTCCTGGTGACCTATATTTTCTAGTTGTTAGTTGCTTACAAAACAATAATTGAAGGTGGAATTGATTCTTCCACATTGGACAGCAAAATGCTGAGGACTTGAAGAGGAGATGTTCTCCTTGAGTCAGAGCAAGAGCTGATCCTTTGGGATACAGTAAGACTAGGTCTACCCATGCAAATTTTCCAAATATGTCCTTATTTTATCTTCTGGGTACTTTGTCCCAGTAGAATTTGGGCACTTCTACCGTCTGCCTAATCTTTCTGGACCACTGACCTTCACCCTAGAGCTACTGCACAGTAATTCAAACCAGGTGGTGTCCCTGGGTGATAGAAACAGGTATGATGTTTCCATGACACATAGAATCACAAAAATTTGCTGTGCTTGTGTCTGCATTAAGCCTTGGGCTCGCAGCCAGGGTTGTTGCACTTCTGGTCAGTGCAGAAACCCTGGACACAAAGTGACAGGTGACAGCACTGATACTTCCTGGGAATACAGGGCTGGTTTCTTCCCCAGTGCTTTGAGAGATACCAGGGAGAAAGGTGGCAGCCAGAGGCCATGAAGCAGTTTATGTTGCCCTGGTAGTACTGTGGATGTAGTGTGAGGAAATGGGATTCCAGCACGTGTCAAAAACACGACAACTCTTTTTCACATTTCTCCAATAAAAATAGATATAATACCCTTACAGGCAGTGATATCAATTCTTCAGATGGTGAAAAATGCAAACTATCAAGTTTTGTCACAAGCAAACACATTCCTATTCATTCTCCCAAGGTTTGGGATCAGATGTCCAACAAGTTTAGGTGCCTAAAGATGCAGGGGGCTGTTGTTGAAAGCAATAGGAACTGACAACACAGTGATTTGGAATTGTGATTAGAATGGGCATAGCTACATTGGCAATCTCCTTAAAAACTGGAAAAGATGGGTAAACCTGGCCCACACACCAAAAACAATACCAGAATGAGCCATAAGGGTTGTGATGGCTCAGACAGATTTTGGCAGTGTTTGAAGTGGGAGAGCTTTGCCTAAATAGCATTTAAACCTTCCCAAAACCTGTTTTAGCTGCATACTGCAGAGGGAAGAAAAAAAAAATCTCCTGAAATCTCCAAAACACAAGGCCATTTCCAAGGCTTTATAAGATGCTATAACAAAATCAACTCATGATATCATGCAAAAAAAAAAAGGCCTGAGATAAATCAATACCTTAAAACAGCCTGTCTGGGGTTTGGGAGCTCTGCACATTTTGAAATATGGCACATCCTCAGATCTGAACATTATGAGAAAGAGTTAATTTTATGAATAAAATGCAAGTGACCCTGAGATTTGTATGTTCTCTTTTTTCCTATAGTTATCTTTCTGCAGTTTAACACAGCTATCACAGTAATGTATTGGTGGCTTGCCAAGGGCTACAAACATCGTGTACAAGGAGCTTTCTAAAAGCTTGCAGTTATTTTTCAGAGCTGATAGTTCCTTTCTTGTGTTGCTATCCTCACATACAGCTCTGACCTCGCAGGTTTACAGCACAGCAGGGCAAATAGCAAGTGCTGGGAAGTGGGGTAGAGTGCCTTAAGAGCTGACAGCATTGCTTCTGCTTTATGACTGGGATTGTAGCTCTGCTCTCCACTGCCACAGACGTCTACAATTACTTTCAGCAAGGCCCTAGGAGGTGTTTCACTGATTATCAAGCCCCTCACTTCAAGAAGAAAAGAAGCACTTTTGGTGTGGGAGTGTCCAAAGTGGGACAATGAAACTGGTGAAGGGTCTAGAGTATAAATCATGTGAGGAGCATTTGAGGAAGCTGGGACTGTTCAGCCTGGAGAAAAGGAGGCTCATAAGAGGCCTTACAGCTCTCTAAAACTACCTGAAAAGAGGTTGTAGCAAGGTGTGGTTCAGCCTCTTCTACCAATTAGTGACAGGACAAGAGGAAATGGCCTCAAGCTGCAGCAGGGAGGTTCAGGTTCAACAGGAAGAATTTTTTCAGAGAAAGTGTTGTCAAGAACTGGAACAGGCTGCCCAGGGAAGTGGTGGAGTCACACTCCCTGGAAACATTAAAGAAATGCCTGAACACAGCACTTAGTGCTATGGTTTAGTTGGTGGTGTTTGGTCAAAGGCTGCACTTGATGATCTTGAAGGTTTTTTCCAACCTTAATGATTATGTGATTCTATGTTTCCAATCTAATTTATTTTTTACCATACATAGGACAACCTAACAACTCTGAGGAGCTTGGTGTTCAAAGTGACTTCCACCTTCCTGGTCCCCTAGAAAAGCAGCATTTTACAAACCTGTAAAAGAGCAGAAATTAGGAGCAAACTTATTTCGGGTTTGAGGTCAGTAGCGCGCTGCCAGCAGAGGTGTGGCAGAGGTTTCCAAATGTACATGCAAAACTCTGGTGCAGAAAGCTGCTGTCTCTTGTGCCTGCAGGTCTCCACAACCTTCCTCACATGCTGCCCTAGCCTGTGTGCAATGCAAACAGCTGCAACCATTGTTCCCATCTCTGAACATGCCTTGTGAAGGCAAAACACCCTGTAAGCTGTCTCAACCACAGTAACAATCAGAGGTCCTGCTTCTACTGCAAGAAAAATGGATTAATTTGACCTGGTCACAATAAAAATACAGGATAAATTGGGTAAACACAATCTCAGTGCATCAGGATTTAAATGCCACTAGCAGTAAAATGAGGGAGAGCAGGAAGCAATAAAACTCAGCAGTATTAAACTCATTATATTGCACAACTGTTGTGGTATTAAGGAGCTCATTTTGCACATAGACAATGTGTGCAATGCAGCTGATCTGGTGTCAGTATAATAAGTTTTATCTTTTTACTCCCATTCCTATGCACTTTTAAATTCATACTGGAGATGATGCATAAATTGAAATTTAATTTTCTTTTCTCTTTCAATTGAAAAGAAAGACATCCCCCAAAAACTCATCTTCCAGCATCGCTGTCACCTCCCACACATTTCACATATTTTAAAGATTCACTATGAATAAAAACACACACATTCAAAGTAAGTCAACTTTTAATTTATTTTGAAAAAATAAAAAAAAAGCTTCTTAATGAGGGTAGACTTCTTAATTGGGAGAACTTGAAAGCCTTACTTGCAAGAGCTGCAGCTGCAGTGTGAGAGGCTGCTGCTGGGAGGGAACCTGTTGCATGGAGAGGAGCTTCCTTCTGTGTCTGTGCCTGCACAAGGGGATCCTTCAGGATCAGGGGGCCTCCAAGGAAAGAGGCTGGTCTTCAACAAGTTGTCTTGCCAAGCAGGTTTGAGTCATATGAGAGCAGAAGGGACACGTGGGACCAGTGGAGACTTTCTGCCCACACAGGAAAAGTGGGGTTTTGCAGAGGTAGGGAAAAGTGACAGGTGGTTTTGGGGAAGGGAGCTGTGGCTGGCCCACAAGGCACTGCCATGAAGGGCTCCCTGCTGATGCACTGGCAGGCACTGCCCTCACTCTGCCTTCCCCCTGAGGTATAGCAGGCAGGCTCTGCCCAGCTGCCCCCTGGGCACAAGCAAGTCAGAGCACTGAGTCAACACAACATTCAGAGGAATTGCTCTGAGCTGGAGGAGGCTGCAGGCTTGCAGAGCAGAGATTGTTGTAGGCAGCCAGCTAAATAAAGTGTGGTCAGAAGCAGCTCCACGCAGATAATTGCAAGGTAGTGATCATCAGCAGGCATGCTCTTTTATGCCTCCTGAATATGCCTGCACAGAGAGGCTCATCAGACTGAGCAGGGCTTCAGTAATGAAGCCAAGGGCTCAGAAATGGTCTTGCCATTGCTGGACATTGCCAGTCCTGCAAGTCTGGTGCCACCATCCCTGGTGTTGAAGTAATGGGATGGGCAGAGAGCTAAGCCCACCCCAGAGGTGACACAGGGTTCACCAGGGAGCTCCTGAGACAGGCTGCAAGGGCTCTCAGATGCTGCATGAAAGAGATTACAGATGTTTTGATCAGTTGAAAGTACTTGAAAATATATAAGCCACCCATAAAATTGCAAGTTGAGTCTGTGAAAATCTAAGCTTCTGCTCTAAAAGATAGAGAGGACCAGGAGCTGCTTCTGTTGGAATGAGACTTCTCCAGGGCAGCTTCCCAGACCCTGATGTTTCTTCTCCATCTCTGAAGAATGTAATCTGACAGTGTCTAAGGCAAAACACTTGGGCTCATTTCTGAAACCTTCCCCAGTTTTCCTTCACACCTTAAAGCTGCCAGTTCAGGGTACTGAATTACAGCAGCCCAGCTCTGCAAGAGACTGAGCAGGAATGAAGTGCTAGAAATGGACCATGAAAAACTGAAACCCAAGTTGGACTAGGTGATCTCCAGCCACCTTCCCCATGAGCAAAATTTTCCTGCTGTTCTGTAATTCTCATCACCATCTTACTTTGTTTTCTTTCAGTATCACTGTACTACCAAGAATCAGGACCAGCACAGCACTTAATTCTGTAAGACATTGTTATTTTCGTAATGCCAGTATCTTCTCCTAGGGTTCCAATTCCAACAGCATGACTCCTCTGTCATGATAAAAAGAGATTTTATTTGGATGTCAACTTAAAATATTGCAAATTGCAGAATGACTCATGGTATCAATTTAACAAAAACATCCTTTCACTCCCAGATTTAGAGAGAGAGAGACCCTTAGAAATTCCATTTTCAGACACCTTTGTGCTTGCAAAAACATACTAGGCACCCTACCAACAAAGTGGCAACTTCTGCAGAATTATAGAATATAAAGCCTAATGGGAAGCTTTTAACTTTGATAGCTGACTCAGAGAGAAATTTTCCATTAAAATCACAACAAACACCTGCAGCCAAGTCATAAGAAAAATGTTTTGTTTCAGTTTATAGCTAGTGGGCTTCTAATGTTCACAGAATCACTGAGGTTGGAAATGACCTCTGAGATCAAGTTCAACCTTTGACTGATCACCACCTTGTCAACTAGACCACAGCATTAAGGGTGACTTTCAATCATTTCTTGAACACCTCCTGGGATGGTGACTCCATCACCTCCCTGGGCAGCCCATGCCAATGCTTAACCACCATTTCTGTGAGGAAATTTCTTCTGATGTCCACTCTGACTCTCCACTGGCACAGCTTGAGGCTATGTCCTCTTGTCCTATCACAATTACCTGGGAGAAGAGACCAACCCCCACCTAGCTACAACCTCCTTTCAGGAAGGGAGCAATAAGGTGCCCCTGGAGCCTCCTTTTCTCCAGGCTAAACCACCCCAGCTCCCTCAGCTGCTCCTCACAGGACTTGTGCTCCAGACCTTTCAGCAGCTCTGTTTCCTCTGGACTCGCTCCAGCACCTCAATGATCTTCTTGTAGTGAGGGGCCCAGAACTGAACACAGGATTTGAGGTGCTGAGTACAGGGTGACAATCACTCACTCACCTGGTCTTGCCGGTCAGACTAATTTTGATACAAGCCAGGAAGGCACTGGCCTTCTTGGCCACCTGTGCACACTGCTGGTTCATGTTTAGACAGCTGTCAATCAGCACCCCCACTATACAATAACATAGCATAGCCCACCACGATGAACTGTATTACAAACCCATTTATGAGTCATGTTTTGTTCCACTAAACATTCCCCCACAAGTGTGTTTTCTATATAATCCATCCATTAGGGACTCCTGCTATGTGTGGGCTTTCTGGAGGGACAAGGTGGTATTTTTGTGGGCCAGGGCAATGTGTAGAAAACTGAGAACTGACTGACTGAGCACAGTTGGAGAAAATATGCTATATTAAAGCAGTAAGGCTTGTCAGGGAGATGAAAGAGCCCTGCCTTGTGTGTATTCAGCCAGTTACATGGTACAGCAAAAACCTCCAGGCGAACAGTTTCATTAAACATTAATTTGTGAAGCACTTCAAAGTTTAGGTTGAGGCGTGCTTCTGTATAATACATGATATTATTTATCATCTAAAAAAGTTGTTTAGGATGCAATTAGGGAATAATCCTACAGCTCTCAGCAGTGATTCAATGGAATTCAAGGAGGTCTCACATCATTTAACACAGACAAACATACAGCAGAGGAAGGGCTTGCAAGTCTCTCTCCCTTTTAATTTGGCAGATCTGAGGGGAAAAAAGTTGTGGGCTTTAAAGCATGGCCTTTGATTCATTTGCTTGAACATTTCAAGCTTATCAAAGTAGCTTAGCTCATAGAAGACAGTTAGGAGTTGTTTACACTCATCCATGGTGTGCTGAAAAATGGACAAACAGTAACCTTCACAGCAACACTGGTTAGAAGGTTTTGCGTAGGATGGGTGACAACTCACCCTTATTCTCCAGTCCCTTCCTCACCCCTGAGCTGAAGCTGCTGCTGTTGCATTAAGTGCTTGGGAGCAGCAAAGAGAACACCTTTCCAAGAAGCAGATGAGTGAGGGGGGCTGCACCCCCAGGGAAGATGACAGCATGGAAGCCAGCATGAAGCAGAGCACTGTCCCCGTGCCCCCAGAGCTCCTCCTGCACAAGCACTGGCTGGGCAGCGCAGTCCAGCAATGCAAGACAAAGCACCTTGTGGGGGAATGTTTTGTTCCACTAAACATTCCCCCACAAGTGTGTTTTCTATATAATCCATCCATTATAGGCAGCTGGTACCTTAGGATCAGCCAAGACCAAAACTGTCTGCACCCACTCTCTGATTTTATAGGTGTACCTGTCTCTCACAGTGAATAAGCATGAATAATAGTGAAACATTATTTCAACAGTAAAAACAAAAAGATGTCATTGTCTTAAACATGTGGGACTATTCAGGGCAGTTATGATTTCACATAAAAGCTGAATTCATTGAAATACACAGGAAATCAAACCAGTAGGTTCTATTTTCTTGTCATTTTTGTGAAGTACTTTAGGAAGCACTTACAGATGTGCAAATGTTTAAGAGCATACTCTCTTCCATAAAGAATGACCTTTACTTTGCCTTCTACTCGCTTACCAGTCTTCAACTCAGTGCACCATACTATGCTGAACAGTTGCTTAGTGCATGTTCATACAAGAAGTCCTAAAAAGCACTGTAATTTCAAGAACTGCTTTGTAGGCCTCTTTTCTGTAACAGCTGGATTATTGTCCATGTCCCCAAATTCCCTGCTGTAAAGCAACTATTTCAGAATCTCACATCTAGCTCCTTTAACAGATTAACTACCAGGCACCACTGAAAGAGAGAAAAAGAGGAAATTTACAGAAATGTGAATAATTTACTAATGAGTAGCAGTTACTGTAAAGGCGAGCTCTCACACTGGTGCAATTGAAGAACTTTCTGCCATACAGAAAGTTCTAATATTCTTTGCTATTGAAATGGCAAATTAACTGCAGCAAGCCTATTAAAAACCAGCTGAGGTAGGAGAGCCCAGCAGCACCACACCTAACACTGCTCTACAGCCAGCTCCAGCTGAGGTTGGAAGGGATCTCTGGAAGTGATCTAGTCCTATACTCATCCCCAAGCACATATACTGGTTTTGAAGGAGACTCCACAGCCTCTAGGGGCAACCTGCTCCACTGTCTGACTACCCTCATAGAAAAAGGTTTTTCTGATGTTTCAATATTCTCCTGTATTTGAATTTATGCCCATTGCCTCTCAGCCTGACACTAAGCAGCACCAAGAAGAGCCTGGCTGGTTTACTCCCTGTTCCATCATGCATTTGTGTGTTGGTAAGGTCCCGCCTCTGTGTCCTCCAAGTTGAGTAGTTCCAACTCTCAACCTCTCCTTGTACAACAGATGCTCCACTCCCTATCATCACATCCTTCTGGTGGCCTAGGTTCATTAAACCTGTGTCTCTCTTGTACCAAGGAAGCCCAGCTCTGAACGCAGCACTCCAGATGTCTCACCAGATCTGAGGAAAAGGTAATCGCCCCTGATGTGCCAGCAACTGAGCTCCTAACACAACCTGGGGGACTGCTGGCCTTTGCTGTAGGCTAGCTCAAGGTCAGCTTGATTCCCAGTCCATTTTCAAAACTTACCCTAGCACAAGCTTCCCCTTTCTTGCTCAACATGGAAATCACTCAGATTGCAGAGGCTTCTTCCACACCACACCCTCACTTCACCCTGCTCCACGACAGGGCTGGCAGGAGGCCCAGCACAGCCCATGGCCCAGGACTGACTCAGCAGCAGAGAGAGGAAGCAAGCTTTTTAGTAGCCAGGAACAAGTTTAGCAAGTTTCCAGCACTATCAAAGAAATATTTTTACAGTAAATGCTTTACTATGAAAGCTTTCATAAAAGCATCTAAGAAGTTGGAAGTGGTAGATGAAAAATTTGCCCAGCTCTTACACTACAGAAAGCAATTAAAGAAGAGCGCAAAAGAATACAACATTTGAAGTTCTCTACTTCCCCAGAGTGATGCAGTAACATGAACTGGGCTACAGCGCCCCAGCTGAAAGTATTCATGTATCAGTATTCATAAAGTACTTCCAAAAGTATTCATGTATCACCATAGCCTGTAGAAAGATTATAGTCTTTTATTGATTTATTGTTTTACAGATTCAGCTTTCAATAATAAAGTTCAATAGATCGATTCCCTAATCATAAAAACTCATTTTACACATTATGTACAGGTACCCAACATGTCACAGCGATAGCACAGACCTTCACACAGAACAAGCTGGGGAGAGGCGCTGAGGGCAAGGACGTACATTCAGAGATCAAGTCGTGGATATGCACAGTGCTTTTGGCACACCTCACTGAAGATTGCCCACACAGGGACAGTAAAATAATCCCAACTAAGTGGTAACGTGGATTAGTTCAACTACATTGATTCCAGGAGGAACACTTAATTCACAATTAAACTGGCCATCAGAAGAGATTTAAGTTGAATCAAATGCAGCTGAACTAATCATTTTAGTTTTATTAACCAACCCTCTGTAGACAAATTCTAGGCCTTGAGATCTGTCTCCAATATTAAACACACCTTTTTAGCTGAGATATGCAGAAGTTTGAGGACTGAGGGAACTCAGGTATGAGAAGTATTCTTTGGCAGTTTGATACAAATATAAAAAATACATTATTTTTGAGGGCTAAACTAAGCTTTTCCCATTACTGCCAGCACCAGAACTGCTTCAGTGACACAGTAACACATACTGGAACGTAAACACAACCTTGCACTTTAATGAAACAAAATTCGTATTACAGATGAAAGTCAATACTCCAGATACTCTTCAACAGCCTACAACTCCCCACAAAAAAGCTGAACTTAACACTCAGTGAGAAAACTTGCCCATGCCAATGACAGGGCCCAGGAAACATAGCACAACTGTTCACCTTCTCTGCAATACAGGACCTGGCAGACACAAGAGACCAGTTGACAAAGTGTACTCAAAGTATTCCAGCTCCTATGGAAAGCTATTTTATGTCAAAACCCTTAGTCAATTTATTGGATATCCCTTGCTCTTTTCTGAGATAAAGTAGACCACAGGTCTCTTTCTGTAACTGCAATCTAACCTTAAGATGACAGAAATCACAGCTAAGAGTTTATGCAATCTGCTTTATAACATCACATCAAGCAACAAGTTAAAATACACCATTTCACAATGAGGCAGACATTCATTTAAAATCTGGCAAGTCCCTTTTAAAAACAGTTGTTTTCCCTTCTAGTGACATGGCTATCTCAAAGGAGATAAAGCCAGGCTCAGTTTGGAGACTGGGGGGAGGGGGAAACAGGAAACACTTCCAGAATGAAGCATTCGACAGTTCTGCAGCCTGCAGGGCAGAAGGCTGCAGTATCAATGTTTGACTCCAGTAATACAAATCTAAAGATATTGCTTGGTCCAAATGCAGCCATAAACTTGTAATTTTAAACTACTTCCAAAACAGGAATGTGTAACTCCAACAGGCCATTCCACGATGAAGGGCCAATATCTCTACTTGGTTATCTCAGTGCTGAAATACTGTAGGGCAGCTTCATCACTTCATCTTCTTTGTTCACTTTGTTCCATTCAAACTTCTAATGCTCAGTTCAGAACAAATGAAAATAATAAAAAGCTTAAGCAGACTCCCTTGCTGGGCACACAAGTACAAGCAGCAATCACATTTAGCCATGGAAGTTGACTCAGACCTTTTTCAAATCTTTCAGCAAATGATGCCAGAGCCATTTCCTGCTTGTTACCTCGAGCAAGCGTGTTGTGGGGAGAACAGGTATGCAAACAATACATAGTACTGCTTATGCTTATTCCCAGTGGAAAACTGACCTCATGCTGAGATGATGCATTCAGTCAGGGCTGTAGGAATACTTTCATTCCACCACTTAAAAAAAAAAAAAAAGCTGGATACTGCAACAGAGACTGTCTAATCCACTTAACACAGAAGCATTCACCCCTTTTTATGGAATCTTCTCAGTATTTCTAGAACTTAACACCTACAGCTGGCTTAGTCATCCCGGCCAAGCTGCAGTCTCTATTTTCAGTTAACAAAACCAACTTCTCTAGAATTCACATATTACATAGTAAATATATCTGAAGATAAACCATTAGCTCTGAAATGCCTGACCATGAAGAATTAAGAAAAAAAGATGGGAGTTTTCTTGGTTTTAAGGATCTTCAGGGCATGGACTCCTATTTACATTGTCCTGTAGATTTCACAACACTTAATTCTTGCACGTTCATTTTGACACTTGAATGTCAAAGTGAGGGCAATTCAGCTTTGCTTTTAGTAAACTGTCTTTTTCAAACAGGAAATCTGAATTCCCCTCCCCATAGATTCTCACGCATTCACACAGACTCTCTAGAAAGGTAAGACACTTTATTGAATTTTTTTGATAAATTAAGAAAGGACTATGAACCAGACTTATGGGTCGCAGGTGCTTGTAAACAGACATCAGTTCCTTCCCACAGAAAGCTTGACTCCATGCACTCAGCCAGAAGTCACTTTCCCCAGCGTTGCTCACAGGCTGCATAGTGATGGAGGGCAGAGAAAAAGTCTTCATAGCTGATGTTTAGGTGGGAAGGCAAAGAACTGAGAAAGCAAGTTAGAAGCATTAAAATAAGCTTTTAAAAACACCACACTATTCATACAGCCACTCAGGAATATCACTAAAAGCAAGCTACAGTCTAAGTAACCTTGTGAAGTTGTTCTCAACATGGTTATTATCACTCAACTCTAACAACTAAACCAGTCACCCTCTAAACCAAAGTCTCCCATTAGGGTATACAGGGCCCTTCAAATCAGTGAAAAGCTGATTTGAAGGACCAGCACAGTGTGCCCCCATGTTTCAGTGTGCTATAAATGAGCTTGGATTTAAGAAGTTTAGCAAATCTAGTCAGTTCAGTTACTACTAAAACTGAAAAGCAATCTTCTTGTTCCCTTGTATCCTTAGTTTCCCTGTTAGAAACCTGTAAGCCACAGAAAATCAACACTGATATAAGGAACACTGACAAATGGGACTGGACCACACAACAGGTGGTGACACAAGTTGTTCCTTAAACCTGAGGCATGAAGCCTGCTGTTGCCTAGTCAGGGCTAAAAACCAACAATGGATGTTTGACAGGTTTCATTGAATAATTTTAAATTATCCTCAAATCAATCCCCAGACACTTGTTTAGCTATATCTCCTCTTTTGGCCAGTTCCGTAAGTTACATCATAAAGACTTGTTTAGCTAGATATTTTTCATTCCAGTGTGTTTCACAACATTTATAAGCAACTCACATGATTTCTGTCAGTCTGATGTGCCACGGAAGGAATCCTAATGTGCTGTCCACAGGACCAAACTTCAAGACTAAATCAGGATCAGGAAATCCATTTGTACCTGTAATAACAAGTTACACTAGGTTTTATTAAATTCATCATAGGATTTGTTTTAGTTCTAAACCTTAAGGCATCTGCTTTTTCACTAAATGCCTTTTTTTTTTTTAAAGTGAAGGTCCCAAGGACAAGTTAACAATTAAAAGCCCAAGAGGACAGACTGGTCTTGCAACATGTGAATGACCAACTGAGCAAAAGCTTAGGCAGCCACTGCAGGCCCAGCTGGACTATTAATTTTATGTCAGGTAGTTTTCAAAGACTTTCTATGAAAATTACAGAAACAGTTACATTGTTTTGAGTAACAGCAAACCCTAACAATGCTGTTTCATCTGACTTGTTCTAGTTTTGTCTTGGCAAACTCGATTTTAGTAGCACAGAACATACTGTACCCTGACTCTACCTACTATAGTCCTTACTTAACTATGCAGAGCTGCAATCAAGTAGAGTAAAAAGACACAAAAAAAAAAAAGAGCTTAAGGAAGTTTCACTGAAGAACACCTTGGTACAACAGCCCATCAAAAAAAACCCAAAAAAACAAAACAACTTATTAGATTACTTGTCTCTTAGTATGAGACTAGACAGAATTTTAAAAACCAACTTACTGTAAAATTTCAAAGACACTGTTGCAGCTGGCATCTTTCTGGTTAGATGAGTGAGGAAGAACAGGGCAGTGTGTCTTTTTCTGTTACTATGTGGACAACCTGACCCATTCTAGGGCAAAGCTAGATAATACTGATGAATTCCACTAAGTGCCCACACTCTTACTACCCATACCTTAAAACCCCAGCCAGTCATTTCCCTTGTGAGAGCATCCTACTCATCTTCTGAGGCTGAAGACAATTACTGACCAAACACCACTGCCTCTGTCTCCCTTCCATATACTTCCCCAGTGCCTAAGCTACTCCAGGCTAAAATTGACAGACAGGAAATAGGCTTAGAATGAGCAGTCTGAGTCCAGCTTTCCCTGCTAATCCTAGCAAGTTGATTAGAGCAACATGTGAAAACCAGTAGAGCACCCCAAGGGGACCCAAGAAGCTAAACTGTTCCTCTTGCACCTACCTACCTCATCTGAAAAGCATTCCAACAGCCATAACCCTATTTTGCTAAAATGCTGCAATTAGTCATGATTATTGCAGGTAATTTGTTGTCACCCCTTCCACTATCCACCAATTCTGCAGGTTAAGTGCAAGAGTGCTTATGCTGGGTAATGAATACCTTTAGCAGATAAAGTTTAATACAGCCTACTTGCTCCAAACTTCTGATGGTATTTCTCAATTCTTTCCTCATTTGCTTAAATAAAATTAAAAATATTAAAAAAAAAAAAACAACAAAAAAAAACCACTACACAAAAGCAGTCAAGAGCCTTTTACAGTACCCAGATTAGTTGTAGAGGAACTTAACTTCAGAAATAACAGAAAAGGAAACTAAGGCCAAATTTTGCTCCACTCAGGTTTTGAAACTGAAGCTTGAGATTTTTCAAAAAGTTCACATCCTCCCTCCCCACAGAATCACCACAATAGTGATGATACCTTTTACCAGAGATAAAGAAGCTATTTTCCCCAAGCATGTGCATTTCTAAGGAAGGATGAAGTTTTTAGATAGGGGTGTCTTGTGCCACAGTCCAAACCTCATCTCAAAATTAAGAAAAAAATTGCAAAGCAAAAGCCACTACAGTGTTCAGAAGCTAGCACATTAGTATGAAAGAGCTTTGCAGGGAAGCAGTGAATACTTAGAAGTGGGGACTCTGGAGGAAGTGGACAGCTCTACTCATCAGCTGATTCAGTAGCTGAGTACTCCTCAGCTGGTACAGCAGCAGGATCTTCAACACTGCAATGGCTTTTCAAACAGGAAAAGACCTTCAGAGAGCCCAGTTAATGCTAACATTTCCTTCTGGTTCCTATCTGAAGGAAAATGAAAATGCACACTGTAGTATTACTGCCACAGCAGCCTACTAAAAACCACAATACTGTGCTTTCCACTCTGCATCCATTTCTCTACCTAAACATAGCAGTGCTATAGATAATTTACATGTGGAAGCTCCCTCAGAGCTGCTAGAGTTACAGCAGTCAAGTTTAGCACACACAAGATACAAGGAATTTGGGAGCAAACTTTAAAAAACAAAAGACGCCAAAAGACTTGCACTCAAAGGATGGCAATCTGGCAACATCCCTTCTAGGTCAGGAGATGTGCAAGGGGAACATGAAGGAATTTTAGAGCTGATAACTCTATCCTTCTCCACATAGATCTTACAGGGCAACTTGAGTAGCCTTAATTGACAGTCATGTTCTTTGCTGGAAGGCAAACAGACAGCAAGCAGAGACAATATTAAAATGCAGCTGGCACCTACTTTTCTGAAAACAAGCTGGTTAGCTGAGGCATTGCTCAGAAGAAAGTACTCTTACACTGCAGAAAACTCAAGCTGTAAGAATTAAGTGCATGACTGAATTAAGAACAAGAAAAGCCACATGACAAGCTAGAATCATACCATTTTAGGACTAGGCTTCAATAACTGCACCCTAAACATGAACAAAAAGTTTAAAAACTACATTAACAGGTATTTAAATCAAAATGTAAAACCCCAGAGATTTACATAAGACACCATTAATGCAAACTCTAAGAATATAACTACTCCAGTATTGCTTTTCAGAACATGCTCTCAAACCAGTAAAGCACAGATGCTTACTTTCAATACTCTTCCATTAAAAATGCACACAAACTACATTTGCCTACAAGTAAAACAAAGTTTAAAAAGCTGCTGCTAAATAAGTAATGAAAGAACACTTCACCTCCAATGTCCTAAACATTAAGTAAACAAATTAATAAGGACCAGTTACAGATATTATCCTTAATTATTAGCCACATACATGAAGCGGCGTGTTTCAAAATTCATAGTTTAGACAGATTAGATTTCTCTTTCTGTGCTCAGCTAGCATGCAATACCTCAAAAATAAATCCACTCATTTTAAGACTGGACCTAATACTTTTAATATATCCAGAAAGAAGGTCACCAACAAGTTTGAAAAGCTCCAGTTAAGTATCACTGGCCAAAATACACACAATGGGTAACAACTGTCACCAGTTCTCCATTAAATTAGTAACTGTTCTGAAGGAGTGATTGTTAATTTCCTTTAATTGCCTTTGGGGCATAACAGAAGAGATGTCTTAAATTCTTCTTCAGGTGCCTTATTAAATACATTTAATAGTTCCATTATAGGAGGATGCTGACAACAGGGATGGAATTCAGCTTGAAGTTAAGTGGCCAAACTGCCATGGAAGGCCATCTGCAGAACACTTCAACTGATCACCCACATGAAAAAGAAGAAATCACTCTCTAAAGTCCAATTAATGGGAACCACACTGAAACAACATGCCCAAAGGCATCCAAGTTCAAGTGTGCAATCTGAAACCTGAACCCTGCTGAGCTAATTACAGCTGCAATTAACATGCATGGATCACCTAGGCAAGCTGAGCAACTCATTATAGCTCCATAGTACCACCGGAAAAGTGGATGCTAATTCTAAACTTCTTCTCCCAGGTGTGATATTAGGGCAGTCCTACCCTTTTCATAGCTATTGCATGTAACCACACATCTCAGTGCAGAGTCAGTAATCTGCATGAATTAGTAATGAAGACAACTAATCTAGTGTGGGTTATAGAGCAGCAAGAGAACAGCAAGTGCTCTATCATTTGCACTCAGGATAGTAGTCAGGCAGCAAGAACAGCTTTAATCACTGTAACCAGATCTGGAAAAGACTGCCCATCCATGTTTGCAGCTTGCAGGAAGTTAACTTAGAATAGTCCAATTTTAGGTAATCCCAAAAGTACTTTTCTTCAGAAAGCTCACTGCAGAACATACCACAGATGCTGTAAACTCTGAAAAACTCAGCAATTTAGCTTAGTATTTCTGCTAAAGAATTTTTCTGCTTAAAAAAACAGCTCAAAAGACAATAAACGAGTAAGAAATTTTTAACAGAAGCCTAAAAGCAATAATCATAACTTACTCTGATAGACCAAGCATCAAGATGCATACATTCCAAGCAATGAATACACTAGTAACCAAATTGTTATGAATTGAGTACTCTTTCCCCTCCATATTATACTTACTACTTAATAAGTTGTCTAACATATTCACATCCAGGTCTGAATGTGTTCTTTGCTGCTGTGCTACCAACTGACAGAAGTTCTGAGCAGCTTTGACTATGTCTGCTTTTCCATCTTCTGGAGACAGCACCTTCAATGCAGATTGGCAATTTAAAACTGAAAGTACAAAACATAGTTTAAAAGCAACAGAAATATAATTGCTTTGCATGTGCTTTAGATAGTTACAGATACAGTTAACAGTAACTTGTAGTTTAATTCCTGTATTACAACTAGTCACAGATACACATCACCTATCTCTTAGAAAAGTGGCTAAGGGTTTTCTGGATTTGCTGTATTACTAAAACACAAGCTTAAGACAACTACTTTGAGAAGTCTTGTGAAAAGGGGTTTAATTCAGTCTTGAAACATATTTTTCCAGGAAACTTAGATTGGTTCTTACACTGTCAGGCAAAGCACTGAGAAGAAAGGTGCCTGGATAGTAACTTAAGGGGTTCCGGGAAATTTAAAAAAAAAACAACAAACTCATTTCTGCCTCAGAAGAGGAAAGTGTTTTTAACAGCTACTGTGTATATTCATGTGACATAATGATTAAGCTTGGGGGCCTCCCACAATCTGATCACAGCATCTTGATGCAAGAGTTACAGTAAGGATCTAAGATTGCTACAATGAAGTTTGGAACAAGATAATAGTCCAGAATTCATCCATTCATTTGTAATTATGTCTGTGACTTAAGAGGACATTTCACAACAATAATTATCCTACACTACTGAGAGGTAAGAGTCTTCTCATACTACATGACTTGCATCATTGTCAGTAGTGGTAAGGTACCTAAGAGGTACACTTGCCAAGGAAGCTGAAGGCCAGAGATGGTGCACTATACTGGCTTGAAGTTAAGTGGGTTAAATACCAAAGTGTCGACATTTTAGGCTGATGCCAAAATTATGGTATTTATAACCAGATACTTAAAAATAATGTTTCTTAAAACTGCAGAACCTGACTGCAAAGGACAACACAGCACAGTCAAGATTCATAAAAACACCTAGAACCCTGCAGCTCATCTATCTAAAGCCACCACAACGAAAATAATTGTTCCTTAATATTGCTTGATTTGCAAATTTGCATCAAATGTCCTACATTAGAAAATATTTAACGGTATCCTTAAATGTAATACACGCAATTTTGTTATTCAGAAGCAAAAAAACTGCAGATAATAATAAACTGCATAGATGTCAGTTTGTTCAGTTGAAAACATGAAGCATCTGATCTGACTGTGAAGCCTCCTAAAAAAGAATGAAGAATTTAAAAAGAGAACAGAAAACACCTCTGCTTTTCACAGTTTCCAGTACAAAAGGTTCCTGAGATTTAAATGCACTCTTCTCATCAGCAAGTCTGAGAAGTCTTTCAGTAGTTTGTTTGGTGTGAACATAAATATCCCAACTTAGGTAAGTGTAGCTAAGTATGCTGGAGTTTAAGACATTAATAGCCTGTCTACCCCATTTTCTGCTGGTTATTTCAACCTTCACAGGAAGAAAAAAAATAGCATGAAACCTGAGTTCTTCCACATAAATGCTAGCATCTTAGGCTAAGTTGTTCATAAGACAAGTTCAAATTACAATACAACACTTTATACTGGAAACCTGGCACAAAGGATTTTGATATCCAGTTAGCTCTCATGGGGGAGGCACACCTTGCAAGCAGCATCTTCAACGCAGCTAAATGTACCACAACTTGTACAGACTTTTCCTAAGTCTTTGAACTATGATGATCTTAAAGCATAAGGGTTGTTTAGGTATTTTTTTACAAGACCTACTTAAATATTATGAGTTGTAGTTAGAAGAGCTGTATCAGCCCATCTCTTTAAGACAAAGGCCTGATTCAAGTACATGCCTGTGATTTATTATATTTTGAACAGACTTCTAGCATTTGTCTTAGGCAGCAGATGAGTAAATGATTTCTTACAGCAGATACTGCTGTATAAGGAACATCAGCCTTGAAACCTACTTCTGCTTTCTACATCTAACTACATGCAAAAGCTATTATTACCAATTTTTTTTTTTAACTTGTGCCCTTTACCTTCCTGATAGCATTATACCTTGCCATGACAACCAGCAGTCTTGCTCTTTCCCTTTCTCCTCCCCACCTTGAGGTGTATGTTTGGAAAGATGGAGGGACACACATGAAGAAAAATGTGTATAAGTAAAAGCAGATTTATGATTGATATACAACTATTTAGAGGCATACCAAGCCCCTCTTGTAGTTGACCTTACCTTGACCAGTTTTGTCGTGATTTGCAAATTCCACGGAATACTTGGAACAATCTAGTCCCAAGAGTTCTTGCTGCTGTTTTAAAATTTCATCCATCAATCTTGAATTATTCCTCTTGAAAATACCTTTGAAAAAAAAAGTTGCATATCAGCCAACTCCTATAAAGACTGTTACAAAATAAATCTGACATTAGGCAAGAAGAAAAAATTAGTCAGAACTGGTTTCAGACTGGAGTTCACAAGTGCGGGTAAGAATTCAAAGCAAACACTACTGCACATGACTAATTTGAGTGACCTTGGAAAGACAACTCGTGCTTTTGTTCTTCTTTCACCCAGACTGATTTGAGCAGCAAGGTGCAACTGTGTAAGGGACAGCTTAAGACTTATTTCATTGTCCTTAGTATGCTAGAAATAGAGAAAGCAATAATCAGCAAAGAACAACCAAGTCAGTTTAACACCAAATTTCTTTAAAGCCCATGCAGCTTAAGTCTGCTACCACTTATTGCCACACCCTTAAGGCTGCTGGCTAACAAAGCAAGTCATCACTAAATCAGCATTTCAGATCTCAAACTGTCCACTCTTAAGCCATCCAATAGCATGGATTTCCTAATAAGAGAATTTCACAAGCTTTATGTTTCAAGGAGTTCATGCAGTCCTCAAGGCCTTTTTATACTTACATATTTAAGGCAGACACATTTTGAATGCAGGAAATCACAAAAGCCTACTTCAAACATACTTGGGTTCCTGTACTAAAATAAATTCTAGCTTTTGAGAAACATAACTCAATTATTTCTAATTAAATGCCACAGCAAAACTAAATGTTACAGCTTAAATATTTACAATCCAAAAGCATTGCGTAGGCATATTCACTCAGGAACTGGATAATACTTTTATCACAGGGTATTCAGAGGTCTTTGCTGAGATTCTTTCAGCAACCTTATGTCAAATACTTCTGTTGACCAGTCTAAAAATGCCCACACACTAATCTTACAATGTAGACAGTGCAAAAAAGAATATAAGACATGCAATTTTATGATCAGGCTTAGGATTCAGCACCACAACCTGACAATAGTGTCTGAATGGCTGCAACAGTTCCCATATTGGTCAAACAGTACATAAACACTGGATTAAGACTATAATACACTAGGAGTTAGTTTGCAATATAAAGTGATACAATGCATTTATTTAATATGCTAGACTTTAGGCCTAATGAATTAAAACTTTGCTACCTATTAAAACCTCTAATGAAGCCTGTAGAAAAGTATCTATTTTTCCTCTCATCCTGGATACTTCCTGTAAAAAAAAAAAAAATCTATTTCGTTATAGAAGTGTTAGTGATGCTTATAATTGATTTCACTTGTTTACAGAAAAGCAAGTTGTGGTAAGGCACAAACCTCTACAGAAAAAAAAGTGTCAGAATACTTCTGCTAAATTTAAACTCAAGTTAAATTGTTGCTTTTTGGGCTCCTGCTTTCTAGCATATACTTATATATAAGAGAAATTGAGAATGCTGCTTTAAATAGAGCTGTTTCATACAACTCTGCCTGGCTCAGTCTGCTTCGTGCAGGGGTTAGAACAAATTGTCTTCCTTACTCCCAAGGTCAGCAGCAGTGCAGCCACTGCAACTGCTAATCCTGCACCCTCTTCAAAGATCTGCACAAGGTTGCATGTGCCTCACCTTTAGGAGTCACTTGATTTCCATACACTTTTAGATATGAGAAATAAAACTATGTTCAATATCCAGACAAACACGTGACATAATTAGGAAAGGCTCCCAATCTGGAAAATAAGTTGCTCTTCTTCTTCCCCCTTCCCACCCAACACTAATGATACCAAATCCTTTCTTGTGAAGATTTTTGCCTATTCTTGCTAAAGACTAGAATAATTAATTTTAAACTCCACACTCCAGCTCTAAAGTAAATTAAGACATTGAGGCGACAGGTCGAAGAACTGACCAAGGTGTTTGCTTCTCAGTAAAAAGAGACATCAGATAATGGAATTGGTTCAAAGTGAAGGTCCTTAACACAACAGATACAGAAGACTTGCTAAATAAATGCATTCTTAAGATTTATCTGAGTATCACCCTTCTGTTCTGTCCGTTTATCTCACCCACCCCCTCAGTTGTTCAAACTTGGGAATTGCACGGCTCTTGGAATAGCAGTTTAACAAACAGGAAGCTACTGTAGTTGCACCATGTAGCTGCACTATGCCTTCCTGGAAAGGCCTCCACACCTAAATTCCCACTGATCCATCAACCTTGACACATACACAGTTTTCTTGAAGAGAAGATCCTGAAGCACAACAGAAGGTAGTAAGAATTCAGACTAACTCAGATCTTAATTAAAAACCAACAGCTTTTGGGAATACTCCTTCAACATTTGTCTCTCAGTCAGTGCACAAGAGACTTATGAATGCACATCACTGTGCAAACAGGAATGCAAACAGTCCTGCCAAATGCAATATTCACAGGCCAAATTCACATTCAACTTCAAGAATTTTACATGGTCATGACTCAGCTATATTCTCCTCTCCCTTACAGTATCTCAAAACCCAATTTATCTACAAGGCTCAATTTTTTTAAACCTTGTAAACATACCCAAGTTAGTTTTGGGAGACGCTGTTGTTTAATTTAAACATGACAAATATAGCAAACAAGTGCATGAGTAGGCCAACTCAGTAACAGAATTGTGTTCCTAGGCAGTGAAACTTAACTCTTGATTTACTGGTACCCTACAATTTTGTTCAAAAAAAGTTAAAGCTAGTCCATAATGTAATTTTAACATTATAAAAAATTATGGTTTGACAAAGGTCTAATAAGTTTTAGCAATACAACAGCTGTTTGCTGTTAAATGAAAAAAAAAATGCAGCCCTACTCATGTTTCTAATATGGAACACAAACGTGAAATTGTCACTATTATTTTTCATCAGAAGATTTTCTGGTTTTGAAAAGCAGAAACATTTCTTTGGTCAGAACTCCGGAATCTCTGCAAGCTGGCGCAAATGTGTATATTCCTGCAAATTAAGTATTCCAAGAATTACATGTATTTAAGCACTAAAATTCCCAGTGCAAAAGAGTATCAAACTCTGTCCTGGTTTGTTTCCTTTAACTACTGAGAACTTGTGAGCTGTTTTCAGGGGTACTACTTGTTTTCACAACACAAGCTGCAAGCATGCTGTCGGTCACTGTTGCTATTAGAGCTGAGGCAAACCAGAAGTGTTTTAGCTCCCCGCAGTAGCCCTCCATTACGCAGGTCTTTTCCAGGGCACACACCTTTTGCTCAGATTTACAGCAGCTACAAGCCATGCTCCTTTGCTTGCAACCATGGTGTTGCACTATTTTAGGGTTAGATACTGACAAATGAAGTTTGTAATTAAGAGACTGCAAGTTCAGCAGGTGTAGAGGTGATAAGAATCATGAACTGGAAGTGAAAAAACTGGCACAGAGAAACACCAAGTGATGTCAATCATTTGTTTGTCTGACTAGACTACCACAGCCATCACCTGTTAATGCCTTAATGGCATCTCAAAGTTCAACAGTCTTAACTTCCCTGCTTTTTAAAGCAGCAGAACCTGATAAAACACAGAATACTAGTTAACTCTTCCTTGCAAGGGAACACCTTACCAAAGCAGAGTCTAGTAAAGAACATATCTCCACAACATTTCAGTTATTTGCTTTCTCAACTTCTTTCCACTGCTGACAAAGAAAGAGTAATCAAAAGTTGTAATTGTTATCAGGTATTAACGTTTTGAGAACATCAAATAATAAACCACTTCAAAGAATGCACATGCAAGAAACCATTTTAATACACGAACAACTTTTGCCTACATCCTGTTTGATCACGCTGGTTGATAACGGAGGAAAGCATGGCCATTACACTGGACTCACAGGATATGGAAAGCTACAAATACCTCCTTTATTCCAAGAGTCTAGGAAAAAAGTAATCCAAGTTTGAATGTATCTAAAATCACTTAAATTTCAGTCATATTAAGGCCATTTAAGACAGCACTAACCAAACAAAGAATTTGACTCAGAACTAAGAACTTCATAAGTGACCATTCCTCCCACATTTCTTCTCAGAGAGACATTCTGTACTAAGAGAACAGGGGCTCATCATCAATTCAAAGAAATTGACCTCTTTCATATTTCCTATTCCTTTAAGGAGATTACCTTCCACAGATTAGTGTTATCCCTTTTAATAAATGTGGTCTGAGAACTCCTCTCAACTTGAAACCAGAATGCAACTGTTGAATGTGAAACTTCACATGGGTGAAGGCCCACAGCAGATGCCATGTGATATTGGTATCTCCCAAGTATTCCAGCGACTTAAAACCACAACATATTTATCTCGCCCAGTGAAGTGAACACACTGTACACCCAGAAGATTTTATAGATTGATCAAATTAGCTAAACTACCAAGTAATCTAGAAGAGACTAGAAGCCTACTTTCGGGCTAATTAAATAATTTCTTTTGCATACTCTATCCTTCCAAAGAGTTTTTAAGAGAAAAGTGGTCAGAAGCAAAGCAGTTCACTAGAAAGCTAAACCCAGGACGAATAACTCCAAGTTTTCAACACAGTCACACCATGGGCTTTAAGAAACCTTCAGCATGAAGCATCTATCTAGGAGTCCAAAGTACCCAAATGCCAAGATTCAGCAAGCTCCCAAAAAGCACTCCAGACTTGTCCTAAGCTATATCCGGAAAGCTTCACAGAAGTAACACCCAATCAAGCTCTCCCAAATGGCAAAACAACTACCGAAAGAAAGTTAAATTACATAGCACTAGTAAAATGCTTCTGCTCCCCAGAAGGTATTTTAAGTGCTACTACACGAAAGCATTATCAGTGCCTTCTGACTGCAACAAGGCTGCAGTATTTCCTCAGATAAGGTCTTGACAAGAATGGCTGGATTTCTACCAAGAAATGACTGGCAATACAGAAGTCAACAGAAAAATTCTTGATCAAAAGCCTGAAACTTTAGTTTGCATTATTTAACTCAGGCTTGCACAGTAGCATTAAGTTTATCATGGCTTTGTCATGCTGCACAACAATGAAAATTGAGAGAAAGGGCTTCCACACACTAAGAGCAGTAAAGCCAGACCACCTTGGACCTCCAAACATGCTGAGGAAACTGAAAAAGTCTCAGTTCTGAGCCCTGCACAACTCCAGCCAAGTTGCCTTTACAGTTACTGGTGCAGCTGCTGTAACAATACAGTGTGAGCTAGAATGCAGCTACTTACTTTGACAATGAAGAATACATGAACAACCTTCTATGTAGCAATTTTGTAAAAAATACAGAAATTCATTACTATAAAAAAAATAAACACCTTATCCAGCACTTCTTCTGTAAAGAAATTCATGCTTCCCTTTCCTCCTATAGAAGAGGCAGTTAAGGACATATTTCAAATTTAATCCTTCTGCAGGAAACTGACACACTACTTCCTGCAGAGAAGGCAACCATGGAAGATCAAGCTTGTAAACAAGGTTTCCTGTTGCAATCAAAAGAATCTCAGTACTACAGATCTGCAGTGAAGGAAAAGAAACAAATTAATGTACACCTCACCACAGCTAACACTGATCCAGAGAACTCATAATTAGTTTTCCTTCTCCATCGCAGCCAGCACCAGCGGGGCCTTTGCCAAATCAATAGTTGGTACACTAGTACGAACACAAACCCTCAGAAGCAGCTCAGCAGTCCAAAAGCACCACTCACCATCTGAGTGGATGGACACAAGTGCACACTGTAATTAAGGGTCACCCTCTGCTACTGTAAGAGCAAGTTGTACCTGACTTTATTCACCTTCACTATTATCAATGTTAGTGCTGAGGGTTCCAGACTCCACCACCACTGCGCACCGCATTTAGCAACAGCTGCAACATCCTGCTTAATGACAAGTCTATCTGGAAATGCTGTATGCTCAATCAAGGCACCCTAAGGAGCTTAGCACCACAAGAAAGGCAGCACATGTGCTATTACCAGCAGTAAGCATACACTAGAGCTGTATGAACCACTACTTGCCTGTTCTCTGAAGCTGAAGTCAGTCTAAAAAGCTCAGCTGTGCACAAAGCAGTTGTGCAGCTATCCTAGACAACCTACTGAACACCTGTATGGAACATGATGTGCAATGGCAGGCTATTCTCATCAACCCTAGAAGTCTGACTAAAGCCACAGATTTAAAACTTTTTTGTTGCTCTGTCTTCTTCAATTTTGCTCCAACAAATTGGAAAGTAAGCTAGCAATTAAACTAGCATATTCTAGTATCACAGCACCAACAGAAGAACAAGCTACTGAAAAATATGTTTCGATACTGAAATCATGAGATAACAGCTATATTTTCAGATCTCAAAGGTGACAGCAAAACCTCTTAACATGGAACTTTAGAATGAAAAACTAAAACCCACACTCATCATATAACCTGCACTTAGACCAACAAAACCAATCAAACTAAAGAAAAAATTCCCAACACCAAAACAGAAAATAACATCACAACACAGAACAAAAGCGAACAATTAACATACGTAACTATAGATTGAATGAAACAATATATGGACACAGCAGTAAATAACCCAAGATTTTCGTTTTTCTGAACTGCTAGCAATAACAATTCTTCTGCAAGGTTATGTCAGCTCTTCAGAGCACAAAACTATAATTTCTGGTCATCATATTTAGTCTTCTAACAGTCAATCTGACTGAATTTCAACACATGCCGATGAAGCAGTAGTAGGTTTTCAGAAAATAATGTTTCAGACACTGCTGCAGCACTGGCTCCTTACTGTGAGACAGGAGCTCAGCAAAGGTGGCTACCTAAGCATCGGATGGTGCCTTCTCCCGCCTCAGTGTTGCACAGTAAGCAAGATGAAAACCAAGATGACCAAGAAACATGATTCCCAGCTTGGTCTGTTCCTCAGCTCAGTTCTCATATGTATAATTTGTGGAGCACAGTGCTGGAATCTGAAAAGGAGCTAAGCACATACGTAACATATTAAGCAATATTGCCCACAGCTTATTTGAGGTTTGAAATTAGAGATCCTGTACAATAAAAATGTCTCTCTTCAAGCTATGAGGGAAACTCTCTTCCTTGGTACTGTTTGCTCTGCAGCATTTCACCTGGTTGAATGCGTTCCAAGCTAGGAGTAAAAACTGTCAACATATAAATGACTTCAGAAGGTGCTGTTCTCTGTGTGCTTGAGATGTTACACAAATATTTTATACCATTCTTTGACTTCCAAATGAGGAAGCGTTCTCCCTCTGAAATACAACTTAACCAAGCTCCACAACAGCCCTGCACAGATGGCCAGCTCAAACTGCTAAGTGACTGGTATTAAGCCCAGTTTCTCATAATGATCTTAGAGTAATGTAGTGAAAGTCAAGTCTTCTGAGTCTTCTATCACATAGGAAGGATCAACAATGAAACAGAACTATAAATGGTGATTGTTTAAAACAAAGCAAAAACATTTAAAAAATCACAAATGCTTATGCTCAAGGAAAGGCTCACATACCTCAGATGCTTTTGCACACTTGATAACAAAAGATTTCCCCTACTTACGTGGGATGCACTGCTGGGCACTTCCTGAAAGAGCACTAGAACGCACTGTACCTGTAACCTGGCAAAAATCCACACAGTTCACCTAAACTGCATGACACCCCTAAACAGCCATTGGAAGTTAAGAAACAAGTTAAACCCTGGTCTCACCCCTGACAGCAAGGGCACAGGGATCTTCAGGATGAAGTTTCTTCCTCTGCAGGTCAGAAACAGGACACAGTCCATGTCACGTATTGTTAGCCCTTTGTGAGTTGACAGCTTGTCCAGTCAGTACAAGTTAGAGATCATCCCTCAATAGCTGGACAGAAAGCTTCAACTAAGAATATTTTGAATATGGCTTGGTTTAGCTCCCCACTAGGAAAGGACAGGTATGAGGAAGCCAGATTTGTTCCACGATTACCTCACAGTATGTGAAATTCAAACTCTGAGCTTATCTTTATGATAGTCAGTGACGTGGAATCATTATACCTGCAAGAGCCAGAGTTCAATGCTTTTACACCTGAAACTCAGTAATAAATAAAAGCACACAGCAGGTATGAAAAAACATCAGAGCTTCCAGAAGCACTGGCTCAGAGTTAACTCAAATACCAAGCAGGACCAAATGAAGATCACGTAATTTAATTTCACAATACGGGCAGCACACAGGACATACATGCTTACGTTTAACTACTTGTCCATCCTGTTTCCTCACATAGGAGCACTTGAAAATAGAAGGTTACTTTCATTCATTCACTTCTGGAAGCTCAATCCCAGCTCAATAAACAGCACTCATAAGAGCACGTAGCCTAAAGCTCTTCCCTACTAACAGTCCTGCCCTACACTTTCAGATGTCAGCAGTTCCTGTCAGCGCAAGGCTGCGGACAAGGCTCTAGAGAGCAGGCAGGACCGGGTCACCCCGACACGGGAGCTGGGCAGAAGGGCAACTGGGCCATTCCCCAGGCTCCCCGGAGACAGGAGCTCCGCAGCGGATGGGAAAGGAAGCAGAGAGGCCGGACCGGACTTGGGAAGACCCCAGAGCAGCGCGGCCCGCTGGCTCCACGCCAGGAGGCGCTCCCAGGGCGGGCGGGCACCGCCCGGGACGGGGACTTGGGGCACCCCGGCCGCCGCTCACCGTTATGGTCGTAGACGCTGACGTAGGAGATGCCCACGGCCATGCACCACACGACCAGGCTGGCCATGTCGGCGTAGCTCGGCTCCTCCTCGGTCACCACCAGCCCCACGTGCACCGGCAGCTTCCGCAAGGCGCGCCCGTCCGCGCGCCACCGCT
>VZRH01003214.1:2113541-2126986 GCA_013397555.1 Urocynchramus pylzowi
TTTTTGTCTTTTTAGTTACTGTGACCTGGGATATGTTATAAGCAGTTTTTTTAAAACAGTTCCCTATGCTGGAGGCAAGGTAGATGATTTTCTTTTAGTAGATAAAACCCCACTTATTAATATAATTACATGTAAACTAAATTTTAAATTAAAAGTAAAAGGTTATAGGTGATCTTCAAGTCAAGAAGGAAACAGAAAATATTGAAAAAATATGCTAAAATTAATCTGGTTTTGTTATTATAAAGCCTTTTTATAACAAGCCCCAGGTTGTAAAATGAACAAAAGCAAAAGTGCCAGCCACTGTTTTTAATGCTGATCAGAAGCCCTGTCAGAACAAATACAAAATTGACCAGGGGTAAAAAAAAAAAAGATCTACTATTTTTCTTGGGGTTTTTTTTAACATATGGGATTTAGCATATAAACATATATTATTTTTTTTAATTTTTTTTCACAGTTTTTAATAATAATAATCAATGCAAATTAAGGTGCAGAAGTAATTGAAACAGTATTTTTTTATTCTTCTGAGGCACCTAATTGCCAAACTATAATATTTGTGAATGTTTACATATAAAAGTCTCTTTTATATGTAAAGAGGTAAGGAGGTGAGCTGTGGGAACTCTGGGCTTCCATTCAACTTCTTCAGGAAAGTATGTTATTTACTCCGTGAGTAGGTAAATAAAGGAATTTTAATAACCAAGCAAATAAAAACACCCAAATCAAACCAGCCAAATGAACAAAAATCCTGCACCAAAACCCTAAAATCCTATGGAGTTATTTCAGTGCTTTCAGACATGTACTTTACAAGCAGAAATGTTTCCCTAAGCACTATAATATGTGCCAGTGGAATTGCTCAGCTGTGTAAAATTAAGCATAGGTATTTATGATGTCAAGACCTCAGAAGTATAATTTGCTACATGGAGAGAAAAAAGAAAAAAAAAATCCAAAGACCCATTATAATCTAAAGGAAACAGCCTACATAACCACAAGGACATAGTGTGTAAGGACTTCTTTCCTTACAGTGCAAAGTCATTAGTAGCCGCAAGGAAGACTCATAGTCAGTGGAATTAATGTATAAAGTGAAAAACTCTCTTCTTAGATGGTTTCACACACCATTTGTTTTGATTGGTCATAAAACATTTATTTCACCACTTCATTCACTTATATCCAACATCTTAAGGCTTTATGACACCTGTCTTTTGCTCTAGTCAGAACCTAAGGCCACTTTACCGGTGACTGAGGAGTCCTGACAGGTATGGACACCTAGCCTAAGAAACGGAAAATGGCTCATCTTACTTATCTTGGAAAGAAAACAATGGGGAGGAGGAGGGAAGAGTTTGCACAGAAAATGTATTTCCTAATACAGAATCCATTTGACAAACCTTTTGTTTACCCTGAGTATAGCTAAATCACACCAATGTTTGACCCTTGTGAGTGTGTGAGATAAAACAAGAAAACCAGAGATATTAGTAGCAGCTAAAAGAGTAAACTTTCTCAGAGGAAAACTGTACAGTCACTATTTCTCAGTGGGCAACAGGCATTCTAGATGCTGCTCTAAGCTGCCTTCCAGCCTATTTCATTTAGTCCTGAGGGCAAAATCAAAGGTGCATTTCAGAGCAGTTAAATTTTTGTAAGAGAAAATGTATCTCATTTGAATTGCACATTTCTTATTATTTGTAGTAAATTGATATGCAGCAAGCATGTGTAATACAGGGGGTTATATTTCCCTTGTGTCTATCTATACAAGGTGAATTTATTAAATAAAGGTATTTATTCCAGGGTAGGAAACAAAGAAGCACCATTCCAGAGTGCAGTGCAAGATGAGCATAAGCTGATGCCTTTAATAAAGCAAACCAGTGGTGCCTCAAGAAACCCAGAATAAATTTTTTCAATAGCACAAATAGCTGGCAGCTTTGGTTAGAAGCTGCTCTCATTTATGTGGGTTATTAGAGAGGCCTGCCCTTGCTTTTAGAAACATCTCATGCTGTGCCTTAGACTCAAACTTACTTCCTCTGCCATTTCTAATAGCAGTTGTACCTGACACTTGCAGCTGGAGAGGGGAAAAAGAGCTTCAAATTCATTCATTAGGGAAATTATTCTAATGACATAAATCCTTTCAATTTACTGTGAAAAAGTGTTATATTGTACCAAAAATAGAAAAAGCTTTCAACAGGTTAAAAAATTACTCTGAAAGTCAATGGTTATTTGACCATATATAAAACAAGTCAACCTTTGGCTGCTAGTTGTAAAATACTATTTTATTTGAGTTTCATACAAAATATCATTTTGACAGTGTGAACTAGTGCTTGGAGATTGCAGGAACATGAAAACACTACAGGAATATATTTACATATCCTTAAAGAGTAAGTAAAAATAAAACCAGTTCTGGCAGAACTTCATCAGTTTTTAGAACATGGAATAAGATTCTCTCCTCACTAGGTTCCACCACCATCTGGGAAGTCCAACTTGCAGTTACGGTGCACTGCAAAAAGTACTTTTTTCTGGGTTTTCTTACCTGGAGTTGCTTAATTTTGCTGTGGCTGATGTAGAGTCTCCTGGTGGTAAAAGGAATTTCTCTGGGGATCTCTGTAGCTCTGTAGCATTGCACTGACTGGGCAGGGTCACAGCTGCATCTTCTCGGGCAAGTGGTACTTAGAGCACTCTGAAAAGACAAGGCAACTAAAAGGTAAGACAAATACATCTTCCAAAACAGGAACTCTGGAATTGCCTCAGCAACATACAGCTTGAATTAAGCACCAAAGCCCTTTTATACCATGAAATCTGATAAAAGGATGTTATGACTGTGTATTTTATCCCAGTGAAAAAACAGCAAAAACAATACTGTAATTTGCCTGGGTTAAAATGTTGGCAGGCATTACAAAGAGTGAGAAACTTAAACAGTGATAAGGTGCCTTTACATTTGTAGGTATGTGAAATTAGTGTTATTTATTACCTGACAGCTAATCTGCAAACATCCATATTATCTTCAGTTTCCTAGTTTTGTTAAATGTGACACCACGGAATTAGTGGAGAAAAGATAAAGAGCTGTTTTATAGCGGGGCTGTAAAACCTTTGTATCTTCTGTGACCCAGTGTTAGAAACAGTAAAAACACAACTACAGCCAACACTGAAGCTTTTTTGCTCTTCCTCTTGTGTTATTCAGACCACCACCCAAAACCTCAAAAGTCAGGCTGCTACTATTCTAAAGCTAAAACATGCTATTAGTTTTCTTAATATCTGTGGTACAACTGAGTGCTGCTGACTGGACAAAAAAAATCACCTCTTCTTGTGTAATTCCCATAAATCAAAATTTAATTATTCTTGTATTTGAACATTATAAATGGGAAATGCTTGAAAGCATTTAGTATAAATCAAGGGGTAGATAATCAATAAGACCTATTTACTCCATGACAGATGGAGAACAGAAAGATTTCCCCTAGAGTTTTCTCTCTGCTTATTAGTGCTTCTCTGACATATCTGCTAGCTGTGCCAGCTGGAGATGCAAAGTTTTGAAGGGCATACGGTTTTGGTTGTGATAACTTTCCTTTGCACTCAAGCAGTTTATAACATACAGAATATAACATTCAGTGTGCTTCTGAAACCTTTGTATCTTATCACACTGATCTGCTCTGCACTGGCACCTGCTTGCCTCCATCCTCTCCATCGTATCTTGAGAAGCAGGTAATCCTATTCCTCAAATGCAGACTAGGCTAGTTATTTTTCCAAGCAGAGGATAATGTCAAGTTGATTTGACAAATGGATAACAGTCCTTGATGGGAATGCCTATTGGATGCAGCTGGGCTTACACTGGACAATTGCCATATTCCTTCCTGAAGATCCTTCTGTCTCCTTAATCCTCTATACTGTGAGTGCAGAACTGCAAGCCAGCATCTGCTAAACCAAGCAACAAGAGCAGAAACCTTTTCCAAAAGCAGCCTGTGAAATTGGCATGTTTCACAAGCTATGCAGAAAAATACTGCCTGACTTCTGCCATAGTGATCACTTGAGCAAAAATGAGTGAGTGGGCAGCTTTAGCAGCTGTGCATTAAAAGAAGTCTTTTAATGTATCTCAGTCTAGGGTTTGATACTTGGCTTGTGGCTTTGACTTTCTTTTTTCCCCTACAAGAGTCAAAGTATTCAGACAAAAGTGTAAATCCTTTCTGCATGCTGACAGCTATTTGTGGTATATTTCTTTTATTCTATCTTTCCACTGATTTGGGTTTACATTCTGCTGCAACTAAGACAGTAATACTCAGCATCCAATGTAGGAGTTTGTCTTGCTTAAAAATGTCATCAAAAACAACTGCTTTCTGCTCCTGGAGGGTCAAAAGAAATGAAGATCCAACCCTATGGTTTGGTTTTGAGAGCTCTAGAGTACTGCAGTCAGTCTGCAAATCCCTGTAAGAATCACAGATTGCATCCTTCCCTATTTTGTAAATTTTAGGTCAGTCAGCTGATGTCAGAATTCCCAGCTGTGGTTACAAGGTAATTGCACCATAGTAAGGTGCAATATTCTTGGCTCTTGGCATTTTTGTGTAATGTCTCTATCCTTAGTCTTTTCAAACTAATGAAAGGAAACATTATTGGTTTAATAGTTCATTTCCATTATATTTACAACAATGATTTAATCGAGAATGATGTTATGTATCCATTAATTTCTCATATATGTCTGCTTTTGGCAGCTAGGTAATTTAAAGCAATAGCTATAAAAGATGATGTCCTATTAAACCTATTCTGTACAAATTCTCACACCAGAGCTGATGACTTTGCTTTTGCATAAAATTATGACCTGCGGGCTTTTTATTGACTTTAGGAGACCTGATGGCAACAGAACAGACAGAGAGTCCCAGGACTGTATGAGCATAAGCTTAGCAGGAAGATGTGGGCTGTGCAATAATTAAAAACCAAACAAAGAAACAAACAAACAAAAAAACAAAACAAAAAAACCCAAACCAAACCAAAGTGACCCCCCCCAAAAAAAAAAAAATTATTTATAAACATTCCAGAATCTCTGTACTGGACCTAGCACTGCTGGCCCATGAGTTGCACAACCTCACAGCCCACTATTAGGAAGATGAATCACTGTGGCCATTTCCTGCCAGCAGTTTTTCTGCAAACTCTCCCCAGCTTTTGATGGGGATTCCTGTGCAGGACTAAAGGCATGATGTAGCACTCCATCACTTCTGTGTTAGAAAGAATGAGCATCAGCACCCGAACCTGCCCGTGTGAGAAGTCCCAGGGACATCCTGTACTGTGTGTGCTTTAACCAAAGGTAAACACTTCAGATCAAAACCTGCAAAATCCCAAGTCTGTGTCAGACATTGTCTTGTTGGTAGCTAATAAAGACATTGATTAAATATATTGGACAAATTTGGATAAAGCACAAGCTTGATTTGCTGGAAATTAGATATTTCAGGATTGCTGCTTTTATTTCGAATCTGAAGTAGGGCTCATAAAGGACTGTAAAGTTTGGTGGGTTTTTTCCAAATATATCAGTTAACCAAAGAAAAAAATGCTGGTTTTTGTACAAAGCCTTGCCTCACACATATATTTCCGCAGTACTAGTGTATAGGCCTTTTCTTTCTTCACCAGTCACAGGTTTGACAAAAGCACACATATTTAGGTCAAGACAATGGGAAGAATGAACCTGCAAAACTCCTGTTTAGAAATGTCTGAAGAAAACCCATAAACCTGCAGGTGGATCCCTTGTAATGTACCTGATGCCACAGACCATGCAAAGGAAGATGCTGTCTTATCACAAAAGACATGGAGAAGCCAAGCACTTGCAGTTGGGGTGTCCCTTGCCTATGGAAAGGAAAAACTGCAGCAAAAGTCCAGCTCAGAGCTTGCACAGGGCACAGATAGGAGCTTGATCCCTGAGGGATGCCACAAGCAGAAGCAGTTTGGCAAGTAGGAACTGCTAAGTGATGGCGTATGCTCTAAAGAATCCTTGGCATATTTAGGTGCCATATGCTATCAAGTGCCTGCCACTGAGTATGTGTGAATTTATAATTATTTTTTGCTGGAGTTTTTTAATTTGGATTTGGACCAGTTTTTCATAGGGACAGCAAATGGCATTTGTCTGCTGAAAAGGTTACCTCCAATCAAGCACTTCTCTTCAGAGTGGATCAGGCTGCTAAGGGAAACAATCATAACATTGTTTTTCAAAATGTTATGCGTCTCTTAATCATCTGTTGAAATATCCTGAAATGCTTTACAGAAATGTTTCCGAAACAAAGAGCCTCAGAGGGTTACACTGAATCAAGAATGTCAGCAAATGGATTGTAGGCCAATTATCAAGACCTAATTAATATACAGGTTATAAATTTATAAAAGATTATTTTGTGTTCTAATCCTACAAAGCAGAGTTTCACAAAAAACAATCAGAGACCTGTCTGGAAAAAAAAAATGTATCTCAATTTTCTTAAATCAAGAATTTTGTGGAACGATTTTTATCCATTTTCATAGTATGTGGAGAAGGTGTGTTCTAGCCCCAGGCAAGGTCATTTTCATACGCTGGAAACAGCTGCTGGGTGAGTTAAAGCAGATTTCTTCCACACAAAAAAATAGGTTTCCTTTTCTTCCTTCATGCTGGCAATATAGAAGAGATGCAAGTGATAACCCCTTAGGAATTTCTCGCATTTCGCTTGTCCAGGGCACATTTGCATTCCAGAGGAACCAGCACAGTGAAACAGATTGAAAGGAATGAAATTTTGTTAAATGGAAATTCACATATTGAGGAGTTTTACTCATTGCCAGTTTTGTGAGTGCTAAGGGATTCTAGCCCAGATCAGATGCATCTGGGGCAGGCAAAAAAACAACCCACCTGGAGGAGGTCAATTTACCTAATTTCATATACATATGCCACTAATGATGCTGTAACTGCCCTTCAAAGTATTGTAGGCAATGGCATCCACTTGATGGAGGAATGTTTTTCATTAACTGAGCCACAGACAGCTCTGCCCATGAAACAAGAGATTAAGGTATGGTATAATGATAGTTTCCTACTAATGACATTACAAGTAATTTCCAAAAAGGAATGAAAAGGAGGGAAGTAAAGAGGGTAGATCTGATGGTCTTTTGTATGTGAACAGTTATATGAGATCTGTAATTAATGTACGTGAGATTGTGTCTTGTGCAGTACCACCTAAAAGTAAAGTGGCAGGGAAGGATTATCCAGTCAGTAAGGGAACTGAAGAATCAATGGAACTTCACAAGTCCTGTAGGGAGCAAGTAAGTTCTGGCCCTTCTATTTCCTGTGAATATCTTTAGCTTTTAAAGCAGCCTGCTCATAACTGAGCACCCAACAGAATCAGAATGGAGCTTAAACTGTAAAAATTGTGTGCTGTTCAAACTGCAAGGCACAGGACTCTGAAACAGCAGTTTTTAAATTATGTACACTGTGTGCATAGAAAGAGTGTTTCATTCTTGCATGCTGTAAAGCTGAACATTATTGGCATGTCTTTCATTCATTTGTTAAAACAAAAAAAAAATTCAGAATGAAAATAGCTAAGCATAAGTGTATACATAGAAATAAGCATGAGACTAAGATCCCAATAGCACTCTAAAAAAGAAAAGCTGTCTGAAAAGTGACTTGTGAGACCAATACAGAGTGGCTATTTGGAATAGTTGTCAGTAAACTGTTGCACCCATGGACTCACCCATGGACTGTAAAATGCAGCCAACTATGGACTAGCTAGGCCTGCAAGACAGGAATCACCTAAAATATAAAAACCAAAATCTCTGGGGTTTGTTAGCAGAAATTTTCTATAATGACAACTGAAAATGTATGGCCATTCAAGTATCAGTGCAAATGGACAACCCCCTCCTCTCTTTCAGAAAGGAATGTGCTTCAGCCAGGCACATTCTAATCATCTTCTCTAATTCCTTCTTTTAGAACATTAAAATCTTGCTTTACCATGTCTTATTTTCTCCCATACTTTGATACACCAGATATTGCCTGTTTTCTCTCCATCTCCCCTCTGGTGCCCCCACTTGTGACTGCACAGCCACCCATGCAATGAAACCACGCAAGATGTTTCAGCACAAACCACACAGGAGGTGGCCTTGACATGTGCAGGCGCTGCAGCCTGGCACGCACAGCTGGGCAGCTGCAAATACAGAGGGTGAACTGACCCTCATGTGCAAACACACATGTTTATATTGTAAATTCTTTGTGCAGAGGCTGGGGCTAACCAAAGGTTTGCATTGTATCTCACACAACACTTTCCCAGTCTAGGCATAGACACTAGATACCAAATTTACAGCATTGGAGATGACGATCCAAGTAATTTATTTTTAAATTTTAATTCAGGTATTACTTTGGATTTCTTATTTTTTTGTCTGAAAATATGTCCTCCTCATGCTTAAGGTCATTTAATCTTTAAGCTCAAAGCAAGTTTTCAGATGATTAATTAGGTACTCCTGTAATCAGTTAAAGTATGCAGGTTTTAATTTATGAAGGACCATTTGTACTTAAATGTGCTTAATAGCAGTGTAATAAGGAGATCTCATGTTCTCTATACCTTGTCTAAAATAACTGAAATTATGTACATAAATTATATGTGGAGGAATTAACTGATGATTAGCTTCACCAGCTCTGTCACTCCATAAATAAGGTCAAAGGAGCAGATCACAAAGCTTTCAGTGAAATCTCTGACATTAAAGGCAGCAAATCCAAGTTCTTCTTGACATATAACTTGCTTCAACTGTTTGATTGTTAGAAATGTTCCTTGTAGAAAGGATTCTTACTGCTGGACCAGCTGACTCAGACTACTGCTGTTCTGTAAAGTTCTTCAATTACTTTGTTGATGTTATAAGGGTGTAGTATGCTACAGTTTACTCTAAATTGATTTAATCTAATTGAAGGCCAGAACTACTAACCTTTCTTAGGTTCAATTCCATAATTACTGCACAGCTTCCTTACAGAACAGAGCTATGGTTGCTCTAGGGGATTTTGGGAGGTATTTCAAGGGTAACTGGAACTGATCCGAATTTTCTAGGGGACCTGCAAGCATAGTTTTGAGATAACTAAATTATTCCTGTGTTTACCCTTAAAAGCAAGTGATATTTGCCTATTGCTTTTACTTTCAACCCCTCTTTTACACAGTATTTCTGGTGAGGAATATAAATAGTAGCTAATGATAGCTACATTTACTGATTTTTTTTTAATATAAAGCATTTCTTCTCATTTTTCTGTAAGCCAGCATGTATTAAACAGATTCTGTGCTGCAGGTAAGCTTCTAAAAGGATTGTATTTGAGAAGCTAATCTTTGAGTGGAATAAGTAGAGACAAAACCTTGTTTGAGTGGTGAAATGTAAGGACATGCAAAGCAAAGGTAGCACTGATAAGGGATGAAAGAATTAAAAGTAATGACCACAGAACTCTGATACCACAGTAGATAAAGACAATTAAAGATAGAGTGGGAGTAACTCCTAAGCTAAAGGAAAAGGACACTAAAAACCTAAGAATAAGTGATTTTTTAAAAAGAAGCAGTCATACATAAATTACATGTCTAAGTTTTTAAAGGCAGTATTTGCTATAGATATGTTACATAGTAACTATGGGAAACTTCTCTGTCAAGATAAGGAGATGCTGTTCAAATGAATGATAGAGATATATGAGCAGAAACTGCCAATTTTTGGCTAAGTGATACATTACTGTTCCATTAAAAAAAGGCAAAGAATGTAACAGAATTCTATGGGTACTTCTCCAGTACAGTGACATAAACTAACATAAAAACTGATAGTCCTGAAATAATTAATTATTTTGTGTGGGTGAACTAATTTAAACAATAAAATTAGTTTGGCTTTTGATCCAGCAAATACTTTGATTTTCTGTTGTGCAAAAAAAGACAGTTGATACAGCTGTGAAGAATGAAGGTCAGGCAAATGCTCTGTGCAGCTGGACTCCCTCCAAAGGACTTTTCTCAGCTCCTATTCTGAACACACTGATTTACAAAGCCAGAATGTTTTCTGTAGGTGTATGTAAAGGTGCCTGTAGCTTTTGTTTCCACCATGGATGGGCCTAACAGTAAGAGAATCCCCCATTAGTCTCCCATTTTGTTACTACCTGCCTTCAATTGCAGTGCAGACAATTTGAGTGGTGCACTGGTTTTGTTGGGTAGTTTTCTCCACAGTAGTTAGTGTGGGGCTGTATTTTGGATTTGTGCTGTGCACGGATTTGATAATGTAGAAGTGGTTTTGTTATTGCTGAGCAGGGCTTACACATAACCAAGGCCTTCTCTGTTTTTTGTACTGCCATGCTGGCAAGGAAAATTGGGAGTACATGAGAAGCTGGGAGGAGACCAGGACAGCTGACCCCAAATGATCAAAGGGATATTCCCAACCATATGACATCATGCTCAGTATATAAAGTGGGGGGAAGAAGGAGAAAGTGGGGGATGTTTGGAGTGATGGTGTTTGTCTTCCCAAGTAACCATTATACATGATGGGGCCTGGCTTCTCTGGAGATGGCTGAACACCTGCCTGCCCATGGGAAACAGTGAATTAATTTTTTGTTTGCTTATTCAGCTTTTGCTCTCCCTATTAAACTTTGTCTAATCCCATGAGCTCTCTACCTTTTACCCTCCTGATTCTGTCCCCAGTCCTTCTGGTGGGGCAGTGAGCGAGTGGCTGTGTGGGGCTCTGGTGAAACCACAAAAAACAGTAAAGGGCAAGTGAACGGGTTTGTAACAACACTCTGTCAGCTCCTTGTCAAGCCTACAATAGCAGGTCCCAGAGGAAATGTGATACCTACTGGTAGTGGTGAAGTTTGCTTTTATCACGCTCTTCTGAAAGCACAGATTGATGGAATTACAATTCCTTCCTGCTCTGACATATCTCTTTGCATTCCAGGTGACTGGTCTAAGCACTGAGCTGTAAAGTGGTATCTTTCTGTCAATCTGTATTCCAATCAATTATTTATGCAAAGTGGAGAAAAGAAAGAAGCTCACCCCGGGATGTCCTTCAGCCCCAGGGCTGTGTGTGAGGGGTGCTGGTGCCCTTATCTTGGTATCCCCACTGCTGGCTGGAGGGTCCCTGTGCTCCCCCTCTCTGCTGCTGGCAGAGTAGTTTGTGTAAGCAGGATTAGGGTCCTGGTCTGGGCTGAAGTGATCCACTTTCTCTTTTGAGGTGGAATTACAACTTCAGTGCAATAAAAACAATCTGCATGTGTTCTCCACAAGAGAAATAAATGTAATAAAGCTCCCACTGAAATCAACATCAGAGTTTCAAAGCATTTCAAAGGAGATGAGCTGTAACCCAGGAGAGTGCCTTGGAGAAAGCACCCGTGTGCTTATTCCCTAAAATTTGTTTTCATTTTCAGAACCAGGATGAGCTTAAAAAAGCAAATACATTTTATATGGTTTATTCTGCAATTTCTTTGGTGCTTCTAGAGATGCAACAATACTGGCAGCAGTCCATTTGGGACTAGGTTAGATATTTACTCTGTGGTTGGTGAGACACGGGGAGAGGTTGCCCAGAGAAGTTGTGGGTGCCCCAGCCCTGGCAGTGTTCAAGCCAGGCTGGATAAGACCTCGAGCAACCTGTTTTAGTGGGAGCTGTCCCTGCACATGGCAGGAGAGCTAGGGCTAGGTGATATTTAAAGTCCCTTCCAACCCTTAATGTTCTATGGTTCCATGATTTCATACAATACTTGCAAACTTGCATCTTTTCTGAGCACAAGCAATGGATGTGCCACTGCAAATCCTGCCGTGTGTTTTGCACGTGCTCAGCACCTTGCAGTGCAGACTCCTCTTTCCCCCTCCCTTATATATAAAAACGACCATATATACTCCAAAATTACCCAGCTTGCCAATTTAGCATGGCTCCACTTTAAGTCCTCATGTGTGGGCAAAGTGTCATTTGTATCTATTTGCTCAAATGCAACTCTTGTCCGTGTTGCAGAAGTTACTGCAATGATAGCTCAGAAAATGAAAAAGCTTTTCCCAAAGCTGAACCCGTTGTCGTTACTTTATCTAATGATGCCATCTCTCAGTTTGCCCCTCACCCCCTGCAACTGCTTTCCCTATCAGAGGTGGAGGTTGTTTCCTGTCACCATGGTTTGGAAGTCACCATCATCCCACTTTGTGAAGTTCTCTCNCACCCGTGTGCTTATTCCCTAAAATTTGTTTTCATTTTCAGAACCAGGATGAGCTTAAAAAAGCAAATACATTTTATATGGTTTATTCTGCAATTTCTTTGGTGCTTCTAGAGATGCAACAATACTGGCAGCAGTCCATTTGGGACTAGGTTAGATATTTACTCTGTGGTTGGTGAGACACGGGGAGAGGTTGCCCAGAGAAGTTGTGGGTGCCCCAGCCCTGGCAGTGTTCAAGCCAGGCTGGATAAGACCTCGAGCAACCTGTTTTAGTGGGAGCTGTCCCTGCACATGGCAGGAGAGCTAGGGCTAGGTGATATTTAAAGTCCCTTCCAACCCTTAATGTTCTATGGTTCCATGATTTCATACAATACTTGCAAACTTGCATCTTTTCTGAGCACAAGCAATGGATGTGCCACTGCAAATCCTGCCGTGTGTTTTGCACGTGCTCAGCACCTTGCAGTGCAGACTCCTCTTTCCCCCTCCCTTATATATAAAAACGACCATATATACTCCAAAATTACCCAGCTTGCCAATTTAGCATGGCTCCACTTTAAGTCCTCATGTGTGGGCAAAGTGTCATTTGTATCTATTTGCTCAAATGCAACTCTTGTCCGTGTTGCAGAAGTTACTGCAATGATAGCTCAGAAAATGAAAAAGCTTTTCCCAAAGCTGAACCCGTTGTCGTTACTTTATCTAATGATGCCATCTCTCAGTTTGCCCCTCACCCCCTGCAACTGCTTTCCCTATCAGAGGTGGAGGTTGTTTCCTGTCACCATGGTTTGGAAGTCACCATCATCCCACTTTGTGAAGTTCTCTCGGTTTCTGTGTGTTCCCCCTCGTGCTTTAGATCTTCAAGGTTTGCAATATTGCCATCTTCTAGTGCCTCATTCAAGCAGTGATGCTTCTGAGTGAAGTTGTGGCTTTAGCATGGCATCTGTCTGCTTCCTGTTGTGCACTTCTATACAAAAATACCTCTGTAATTGTACTTCACTGTTACATTTATTCATCCTTTCCTTGGTGTATTTACCTTGTAAATTTACGTTGTTCAGGGCAAGGTCCGCATTCTTTTTCCTTACTATGTACATATTCTTATTCTTTACCATGTACCAACGTAGCAGAGCTCTCTATTGACTATATGTCAACATAAAACTGGCCAAAATTACAATACTATGCCCGAGGACGCTCCCAGTGCCCGTGACGGGGAGTCAGGAAGGACACGGGGAGGACACGGGGTAGGACACGGGGAGGACACGGGGACACTCCCGACCCTCCCGGCCGGGACGCGCGTCCCCCGTCCCCTCACACCCAGCTCGCGCCGGCCCGCAGCGCCCCCTGCCGGCGCGGG
>VZRH01003214.1:2127296-2145548 GCA_013397555.1 Urocynchramus pylzowi
CGCGGCAGCGGGAGCACCCCCGGGTTTCCTCCTGCTCGTTCCCTGCCCGAAGCAGCTGAGGAAGGTTCACCAGGCCCCGCGTTTTAGGATTCGGGCCTGGCCGCGGCCATCCTCCCTCTGGGTTTGGTAATTCCAGGTCTGGCATGGAGCGGTGCGTGCCAAAGGAGTTGTCGGGGATGTTGAAAGCAGGAATCTTGGGCAACAGATGCTGCTGACTGGTCTTCTCTGCAGTGAGTCAGGACGAGAGGACAGAGTCTTAAGCTGCACCAAGGGAGGATTAGGTTGGACATTAGGAAGAAGTTCTTCACAGGAAGGCTGGTTAGACATTGAAATGTGCTGTCGAGGGTGGTGATGGAGTCACCGTCCCTGGAGGTGTTCAAGGAAAGACTTAGTCTGGGTACCATGGTGGTGTTTGGTCACAGGTTGGGCTTGATGATCCCAGAGTTCTTTTCCAGCCTAATTTATTCCTAGAATCTGTGAATTTGGAAAAACTTGTAAAAGAAGGGACAAAGGCAAGATCGAGGTGCTTAAAGCTTAGAGTCAGTAGTCAGAATGAGGACATTGTTCCTCCTTACAAGTAAAGGAAACAGAAAAGTGGATTTGGGATGGACTTTGACAGGTCCTCTTGTTCCTTCACACTTCAAAGCAGATCAAATAGCTCTCTGCTAAGCTTAGGAACTGAAAATAATAGCAGGGGTCACACATTCTGTGAGGAGAATAATAACTGGCCTTCCTGTTGGAAGGTTTTCTTCATGCCTGATTCAGAGTTTCAGTCAGGTTGGGAAAAAAGAAGCCAGAGCCAAGTTATATGGTCCTGATGCTGCTGAGAGGCAGGGCTGCAGGTCCTTTGGCCTGTGAAAGAGCTGGAGTGCTCTGGAAGGAGATTCTGGAGAGCCTCATGGTCATTTTGTGTCCATCCAACCTGAGTGTCTTTGGTTTAGTAGGTATTATTTGCGGTGTCCTCAGCAGTTGTGAATGTGAGCCTGCCCTCTTGTCTTTTAATTACAATTAAATTGTAATTAGAAGGCTTTCATCTCATTTTCCTCAGTTACCTTTTCCCTGGACTAAAGCCTTCCATTTTCTTCATTGTCTCTTGTTGGCCATACCTTTTTAGACTCGTATGGCTTGTTCTTTTAACTTGTAATGGTATAGCAGTAAGAGACACCGTGAAAATATGGGCTTTGTAAGAGCTTCAATAGACAGAATTCCTTCTCCTTTCAGTCCTTTGTGTTACACTTATTATAATAAAAGAATCTTAGAGTCTTCAAGCAGTAACCTGCTCTTTTGAAGGTGTGCCTTTCAGTAGGAAGTAAGTAGATTGTCTTTGGTTTTAATCGGGTTTCTTCCTGGTATGAAGGCATTGTTATGCAAAAGAACCCGTGGAATTTTACAAAGGAGCAGGATTTTTCAGAGTAGAACACAGATCTCGTTAAACTAGGAGTTTTTCATCTCATTCTTTATTTCACCAGAAACTGTAGTGATGTTTATTTAGCTATGTTGTCTTACATGTTTCAGTATTGGGGCGAGATACATATATATATATATATAAATATATGTACATATACATATATATGTATACACACACACATACACAGTACCAACCTATAAAGTGGGCTTCATGAAGTATAGGTATAGTAAAATGAGATCTATGAATTTACAGTAGAATAAATTCAGAATTTATTGCATGTTGCACAGGCATGGTGGGTTGTTGTGTGCAGGCCTGTAAACCAAGTGAGTTTTCAGGTTATTTTAAGAGAGTGGATTTCTTTGAAAGGTTGTTTCAGGCTTAAATATTTTGAAAGGAGATGATATAACTCAGATCCTGCAAGGTTTTTTGCATCTAATTAAAATCATCAGGAGCACCTAAAGAACTGAAGATCTGTGCCTGAATCTCTTACGAGTTGAGGAGCAAAGGAGCCCAGTTAGCAGTTGTTAATAATTAGCATTATTGTTGTGTATGCTTGAGGTAATTGTTTGATAAAAATGATACTGATAATCTAGAGTGAGTGCTTTGGAAGTGAATAAAAAGTGTTGCTTTGTAAAGTATTTTTATTACTGTGAGTAGTATGAGGCCTCATACATATATAGGAGTTTTTATCTTTCAAATAGACCTTTAGAAGACTTTAGTATTGCCTTGAAGGTTGTTAATTTTAGGACCTCATGTTTATTAGAGTCATAAACTTGAAATGAAAGCTGCCATTTAAAATCTCCGAAAGATGGAGCTGCTCTGTTGAAAATGAGTGTCGTGTCTTCTTACGTGCACAGATTTCTAGTCAGAAGCCCCAGTGACCAATATGAAGAGTACAATTACATATTTTGAAAGAAATCACTAACATCAGTACAGGCATTTAGGATGTGATTGGTGGTTTTACTTCTTTTTTATAACGTGAGTTACGGTACTACATGTAACTTCTAAGATTGCAAGCATTTCTTAATAACTCACCATTGTAACTTTATACTGTTTGTACATTTTAATACAAAGCTTTTGTCGCAGTCACAAAAATGTCCTTTGTAATGGTTTATTTAGGTACACTTATTCAAGCCAATAAATTACATCCATCTTGAGAAATACTAAAATACTACAAATAAATCCCTTATTTGGATTAAAATAATACTTGGACTGAATCTAAGTTTGTCTAAGCTTACTCCTGCAGCTGCATTTGACTGGACTTGTCTTACTGAATAAGTGATATTATTTCATAAAGGAAAGCAACAAAAAGTTATGAATATAATTCTTTTGCTTGTGGATGCCATTTCCTTGACCAAAATTGTTGAGTCTTATTATAACATTGCAGGCAAGAATAAAGAAATGCAGTGCAGACTTTGATTTTTCCACTTTATCAGTTTAATACATATTCTCTGATTGGTACAATCACTTTTAAGAGGTACAGCTTGAGGTCTGGTGGATGGAAGCTCCTGCTGTAGGACTTCCCAAAAAAATTGTTGCCATCTTGCTGTATATCTATTGCTAGAGAGAGGAGTCTAGGTAAAATATTATATGGAGGATGTTTCTGGATAATGAAAGAAGTGTTCCAGGAAGACAGTAGTTTCCCAAGAGGCAGCTATATGTTGGCAATTCTGGGCCAGTTTAGTTTTAGAAGGAGTCTGCATGTATTTCAGATGCACGGGGGATGTATGCAAATAAATTTACTTGTGCTTAGGATGGTAAAAATTTATAAGTCTACTACTGTGCTAATAATATTTTTAGTCTTAAATTAAACTAATGATATGTTGGGGGGGAGGATTTGTTTTCATAATTTTCCTGCTGGTCACAGTAGGACAGAGTTGAATTAAGTAGCCTGTCAAAGAGGAGAAAAAAAGGGTGTTTGGCAATACAAGCCACTGTCTTTTCTGAGATCAGCCTCATTTCATTGTGAGCAAATGGAGAAGTGTATCTTGTTAGTAAGATAGCAAAGACCTGGGTCTTTTAGAACTGGTGACAGACATTTTGAAGGAGATTTTTTGTGATTCTCTGTTGGAAAGCCATATAAATCAGCAGATGATGCATGCTGGTGGTCAGTGTGTGAGATTTTAGAAAATGTTTAACTGAGAAGCAGTTCATAGGGTTTTTTTTTTTTTTTCCTGTTTGACTGTCACTTGGCTATGATATTGTCTAAATGTCTATTTCAAAAAATAAAAGTTCTGTGTATCTGCAGTTTTGTAGAAATAAAAGAAGTAGGTCAATGTGCCAGTGAAAACTGAGCCTGACTTTAACTCTGGCACTTTGACTGCCAATTTGATTCTGCAATTTTAAATGAACAAGCTAGAAAGGAATGTTTGGTGGAGCACACCCTGTATCTTGGCAGATGTATTAAGCCTGTGTATATGCTAAAGCTGAGGAAACCATGTATGTCTAAGAAGTTAAATGTAGTTTTATGTCCGTGATTAAGTTGGATCAGCATGTTTAGAGGAACATGTTGCTATAAGCTGAATTCTTCTGTAAGTAACTTGTAACCTATTCAGGTAAAGCACACACAGAATGATATGGGTAATATGAAGATGTGTATATAAAAACTCCAACTGCAAACTGGAAAAGCTAAATGTCGGTGGCTTTATGTGTATGGTGACTTTCCATAAGTATGCAAGTCCCTCTTATGGAGCACACTGCAGAGATAAAGTCCTACTCTGTTGTTAGCACTACTTTCATCAAGGTAGGACCATACACCTTCTTAGGAGGGTCTGTCTGGATTTTTATTTTTTTTGCCTCTCTCCTTTATTTTGTAGTGAGAAATGCATTTGTTGAAGAACACAATTTTTTTTTCCATGTGAGGTGTGTATATGTATACATATAGAATAGTTGCAATAGCTTATTTACATTTTTCAAATGTCATTAATATTGCCACTAGTTACTGAGGTATTATTTTATTAATTGGACTTTTAATACTTTTTCTCTTTTGGAGTAGAAATCTGTTGGTACTAGATAGAGTATGTTTTTATGAAATATCGGTGGAGTGAGATTTGGTCCAGCTAATTTGATATCCCAAAATTTGAGCATTTTTCACATATTCAGGAAATATAGATTTACATGCATTTTTCCAGTCAGCTTATATACTAAGTTGTCATTAGTGTGATACATATAACTGCTATCAGAATCATTATGCCCATTGTAATTCCAACTATGCCTGTACTTCATTAATATTTTCCTGTATCAGAAGCCTGTATACATTTATACAAATTTAACTAGCCTAGTTCATTTTCAGTCTGTGTGTGGTAAAGTGTTTTCTTTTTCTGTCTCGTTTGTTGGGAGCTACCAAAGAGAAAGTGTGAGGAAACCAGTATATTAGTTTATATTTCTTACCTTTTTTACAGATTTACGTTGCATAGGTAGTATGGATTTCAAAATAATGACAATAATAAAACTATTAATATAATTTGTTAGAACAGATTTGTGTCTTCCTGATAAGCAACTAGAAGCATGAGCAGCCTGGCAAAAATAGTCATTGTGTGGCAGTCAGAAATTTGTCCCTTTCAGCAAAGTGATTTAAAAAAAAAGTGTTTTGTTCTTCTGTAAGTAGGTGTAAACAGAATAAAACAGTCAAGCGCAAAGTAAAACAGTAGCCAGTATTTTAATGATAGAGGTGAAAAAGATCAGTCACAGCTGTAAAAATATTGGTGCATGTATCCATTTATGTAAATGGAAACCAGATTTTTAAGATGCTTTATTTATTCTTTGATAGTTGGGAAGAAAAGTGTGCAGATAATTACATGTCCAGAATGGTCTTCAGCAGAGAAGATAAAAAAGTACAAGTGTTGCTTTGCATCCTCTTAATTTGCTGACCCTGAATGTTTTATCAGGACTAGAATAGAACCTGAGAAATGAAGCAACTCATTTGTCTTATGTCCTTTATCTTCTGTTATCTTCTACGATACTGTTTATTTAGGGAGTCATTAGTCATAAATTTTGTTGTTTGTGTTCTTATTAGCCACATGATAAAGACTGTTTTGTTAAATTTAGCATTAACTAAAAATTGAAGTCACAAAGGTTCTTTTTGGGGCCACAATAATAATGAAATGAAGGCTTTTAATGTAATCTAATAATCTGTCAGTCCAGTCTTTTCCAATAACATCTTGAAGCATTTTCCCTTTTGACAAGTGGTAAGCAGTGTGGTGAAATTGAGGGGGTTATCATAAAAAATATGGTTTCCAAGTGTATCATCTATTCAGAAACTCATTTTGTGCAGTGCTGTCACATTGTTTAGCTTTGCAGGGAGCATCAACCATGGCATTAAAGAGGGCTCTGCTCTGTTCCATAGTTTCTCATTCAAAGCAGTCCATTAAACTTAATAGGGTTGTGTGACAAATTGCAGCAAATGCTGCTAGTAGGCAGGAAGAATTGAATAGTCAACACTGAGGAAGAGTAGAGTGTTCTTGTCTTTTGGAGAGCTGTAGGCAAAGTGGGGAAGTGATACTGGTGAGATAATGGAGACAATAATTTCCTCAAGGAATTAGAGAAATGTAAGAATTAAGAGCTCTGGCTACTTCACATCAAGGGGCTGATGCAAGGGGACCATGAAAGCGTGGCAGTATGTGGGCTGTGCAGGCCAGGCTCTGTTGTTGTGTATCTGATGACTGAGTGTGTATCTGCAGGCTGTAGGAGCTGCAGCTGTCATGTTCTGAAAAACTGTTTTTGGTCCTGCACTTGTGCAATGTGATGGGAACACTGAGGAATGATTTCATTGTTTGTAAAGCATAATTAAAGATTTTATTTTTTTACCTACATTTGCCTTTAAATGATGGTTCTGTCTTTAAAAAAAAAAGCCACCAGAATGAAATGATAAGCAAATATGCTAGCGTCATATCTTGATATTTATACTGCTTTTTTATGCATATGCTGGGACAGGAGCCACAGAGTAATTGCAGCATTGTTGTGTGCTCTGTTGTGCTTCATGATTCTGGGTCCTGCAGCCTTTAAATCAGAAGGTTAATAGTCCTGATGAGGAGTGAATGTTGAAATACATAAATGCATATGTTGGTAAGCTTTATGGAGTCTAATATAAATTATATAAGGACATGGTGCTGAGGAAATAAAAGCACCTCATAAACTTGATTTGTCTGTGAATTTTGGTTTGATCCCATAGCAAGATACATAAGGGCCTGTCCTTTAAAATTACCTATTAAGTATATAGATATGTACACCAGAGGTGTTTTATTAGTAACAGAATCAATGGAGCTTGGAAATCTCCTGATTTGTGGGGAATGGAAGTGTTGAGCATTTTTTCAAGTCACTAAGACCTTCTGATTCAGGCAGTTCCTGTTCTCTTGCATGATCTAGGAGTTTCCACATCACAGCATCCTTTCCTTTGCCTTTTCATCCCTACATTTCTTGGTTAGTTGGCTGGTCATGAGACAGCAGCTCAGTCTTTAGCTCAGAGCTGCACGTGTGCTGCCTGTACACCAGGCTGTTGGCTTCTGTCTCTGTGTGGATTAAACAAATTAGCTAAAGATCTGACGCTTCCCACTTCTCCCTCTGAAAGGGCACTAATCTGTCACTCTTTCCTACTAGCAGCTGTTCAGTGTAAAAGTTGTGTGTTGTAGGAACTTTAATCATACACACCTTTACCCCTTTAATAGATGCATTTGTATTTTGAAAATTAATTCAGTTCAAATCAACAGGGAGGGAGGGTGAAACAGGGACAAATATAGACATACAGATAAAAAGATGGCACTAGATTACCTTATTTGGGTAACTAAAAAATTCTGAAATGAACATCTAGCTTCTGGCAGTCGGAAATTATATGGTGGGAAAAAAAAGCTTTAGAAAGACAGTTTTCAGACCTTTATCAGTTTAGAAGGCTTGGCATAAGAATGAATAAGGTGTATACTAAAGGCCTGAAATTAAACAAAAACTAAAGGCATTTGACTAGTGCTTGGTCTTTGACTTTTAGTCAATTAAGGCTGCTAATGGATCCTTTTGTATGTATCTACCTTCCCTTCTCTGAAAAATCTGTGAGTTTTCTACTGTGTTTGAATAATGCTTAGACTTTTTTTGAACTAGAAATTCATATACCAAGATGTGCATTCATTAAAGTTTGAGTTCATTCAGATCTTCCTCTTATTTTTATTTGCTGTGGTGAATAATGTCACCGTCTTGCCCTAGTAGTATGCAGGCCTATGACCCAGCTTCCCAATTCAGCTTGGCTCCACTTTGGGCAATGTGTAAATCATGAATAACTTTTGTATCTATTTGCTCAAATGCAACTCTTGTCCGTGTTGCAGAAGTTACTGCAATGATAGCTCAGAAAATGAAAAAGCTTTTCCCAAAGCTGAACCCGTTGTCGTTACTTTATCTAATGATGCCATCTCTCAGTTTGCCCCTCACCCCCTGCAACTGCTTTCCCTATCAGAGGTGGAGGTTGTTTCCTGTCACCATGGTTTGGAAGTCACCATCATCCCACTTTGTGAAGTTCTCTCAGTTTCTGTGTGTTCCCCCTCATGCTTTAGATCTTCAAGGTTTGCAATATTGCCATCTTCTAGTGCCTCATTCAAGCAGTGATGCTTCTTAGCAGTCATATGTAACTTGTGGTTTTAGCATCTGTCTGCTTCCTGTTGTGCACTTCTATACAAAAATACCTCTGTAATTGTACTTCTCTGTTACATTTATCTATCCTTTCCTTGGTGTATTTACATTATAAGCTGTTCAGGGCAAGATCTACGTTCTTGTTTTTTACAATGTTTAAACTTAGTATAAGATCTTAGAGTATGTCTCTGGGATCTAATAGAAATTTTTTTTTTTTTTTTTTGTTATTCTGACTATTCTGTTAGCATAACTAATGGTCACTTTTCTGTGAAAAATGTACAGATGAGAGTTCAGGCCATCATATGAAAAATATTATATAAATTGATTGGAAGAGACTTAAATACTAATATTTTGTTCTAAGACTCCTGATGAAAAACACTAGTCAAGACTAAGAACTCTATGACTATAAATGCAATTAACCCCAGCATTTAAGATGACATTTATTTTATCACCAGCTTAAAATACATATTCATTGTAAGATAATGTAACAAACTTAATTTTTTGATAATTTGTAACTGCTTGAACAGGAAATAAGAACTGTTGATTAAAAGTAGGACATTGTAGGGTCTCTTTTGCCTAGAGTTTTAAATTTTTTTTTAAATTTTTGACATGTTCTGTGGAAGAAATATTAATCACTTAATGCCATGATTTCTCTTCTTTTATCTCCTATGGGAATAAAAAGAGTAGTTTATAAATTCTTGAGTTACTTCTGTTGAATTGGCGTTTAATTTTCATAGCTGTAAGATCTTTGAGAAATGCAAAACACCGAGTAAATGGTGAAATATGTCCCAACATTGACTAAATTTGGTTAGCCTTTTAAAACGATTTTACTGGTATCATCTGGATGTTAGATTGTGTGGAAGATAAATGCTGAGTTTTGCTATTTGGTGAGTTTGACCAAGATCTCCAGTTTACTTGATTTATAGACTTTTATTTAGAATTTAGAAATAGCCTGTGGTGATAATCTGAAGCAGTAGTTTCATGTCCTGCCTGCTTGATTAACGTAGGTGTAGGTTTTCATGATTATGTCCTACTTCCATGACCACATTCTGGTCATGCTGTTTGCATGGCTGGAGCAGAGACACAAAGAAGGGAGCAGAGAGAATCTAAGGTGTAACCTTGCAGTGTGGTGCTTGCTGATGAGTGCTAATTGCTGATCTGCACAGGAGGGTTCCTTTTTTGGCTGAATCAGCAAGTTGCAGTTAAGAGGAGGTTATGAAAGTGAACACACTACCTTCTCTTCAACCTCTGCCCCTCATTGTTCCCCGTTCAAAGTTTCGGTTCTGTTTTTGTTGTTTGGTGGTTCTTCCTGAACTCACCTAACCGTGAAGCTCAATGGTCTCCTGTGGCTGGATGTTTGTAACTTCTGCCCCCAGCTGACTTGTCTGCAAATTCTAGGGTAGTTGCAGGTGACCAGTGAAATACATGGCATCTCTCATCGACAGTCTTGTTGGAGAGTGCATCCAAATTAAAGGGTTAGTACAGTTGCTTGTGCAGCATTAGTTTATCCTTGTGTTTATCCTATTATGTTTGTAGAAATTGAAATATAATATTATCTGGCACCATCTTTTTCTGCAGAGCCCTTGCCTCATGCAGTGAATGGTGCTTTGGGAAGGAATGGTTTTACTGATAGTCCTTGTTTGTGCTCATGATTTCTTCTGCTGTCTCTGCCCCATCCCTGGTTTTTACTGAGTAGCTTCCAAAATTGAAGATAGGTTGAATTTCCAACAGTCTTTTCATATGTTTTCTTTATAACTAATTGAGGGAATTTGGATAAAAAAATGGTGCTAGTAAGAGTAATATAAAGAAAAATTAAGTGAGCTGGCCAAGCTGAGAATGGCAGGACTTCTGTGAAGTAATGTAAAGATTTGTCAGCCTTCACAGAAGTAGAGCACAGGATATGAAAGTAGCTTCTTGTGTTTGCATTTTGATGTGACTCTTGTGCCTGCATCAGTTTCTGGGGATAGATTTATGACTTTTCATAATGTGTAAACAGATTAATTCCATTATATATGCTCTTACCATTTCTCATTTTGCTTTTTTTTATTTTGTGCTCTTTATTTATTCAGGCTTTATGGTAACTGGAGGGAAGCAACAAGAAAGATGGAAGAGGGACTTTACAAGAGCATGTACTGACAGAGCGAGGGGGAGTGGTTTCAAACTGAGAGTACATTTAGATTAGATAATAGGAAAAAATTCTTTATTGTGAGGGTGGTGATGCACTGGAACAGAATGGAGTGCCCCATTCCTGGAAGTGTTCAAGGCTGGGTTGGATGGAGCTCTGAGCAACCTGGCCTAGTGCAAGGTGTCCCTGTCCATAGCAGGGGGATTGGAACCAGGTCTTTAAGGTCCCTCTCTGCTCAGGCCATTCTGTGATTCAGTGATTCTGTGATTAAAACAGCAGGATATGAATTTGAATGTCAGGTTAGATGCAGAGTACTATTTTTAATTTTTATTACGTGTTTGACAGTCTTTTTGTGATATGTTTAGGGCATCATTCACCCTGCAAAGCTGGTGGCCATCATTCTTGCTGCTTTTTTATTTGCACAGGGAAATAAATTTGTTTTTTCTTTCCACCAGAATTCCAGTTGCCATTCTCTATTAGGTGAGGCTGGAAAATACTAAATTGGTCTCATTTAGCTGTTCTGCCCCTTCGCCATTCTACAGGTCTTTTGAATTAGAGTAGATGAAAGATGATGTGTGTGTATAAAAAAGCAATAAAAGTCAGCATGTTAGCTATTAGAAAGGAGTAAGGCAGTAGTGGTCTTATTTTTTTAAAGTAGGCTTAATATATGCGGTATGTAATAATAACAAAATATTGTTATTATGTGAAATTATGACTGTGCCTTCATTATGAAGGTCTTTGTTATCTGCTCTGTACTGTATCATCAGCTTTTATGCTGCTGATATTTTCATTTGCTGTGTTAGTTCAGGTGTGTGTCTGCTTTTGTTAGAAGTTGGGTAAACCACAGCAGAGAGACTTTAACTGTGGCTGATCACTGGGGGCAGCAATGCAGCTTTGTAAGTAACTAATTTCTCTGAAAAATATTTCGCTTTGTAGTATTTTAAATATCATCGTACTGTGAAAGGCAATTTCTGCTTTCAAGTTCTTGAAAGGGTTTGCAAATTTTTCAAGTATTTTTTTGCTGTTCTGGCAGTTGGAAGGAGAAAATGCATGCAGCTCTGTTTTTTTTGGCAGAAAGTAAGTGCTGGCCTGATCTGCTGAGGCTCTGCCTCAAGGGACAGGAGGAGGTAGTTCTGCTCTGTTCAGTGCCAGAGATGAGGGACTAAAGGGCATAGCCAAGAGGCAGGAAGGGAGATTGTTCTTCTTGGCAGCCACATGCTGGAGGTTGGCTTGATCCATCTCATCAGTTGCACTCTGGGTGCTCTGAATCACCTCTGGAAGTGCCTCCTTATCTCTGAATTAATCTGGAAGCTTGAGGAGGCTGTCCATCTAAACTATGTACCTGGGGTTAGACCCAGTAAATCCTTCCCACTGTCAAATCTTTCCTGCTTTTTTTTTCATTAACAGATACAGATGTTTTATACCAAGTTGCCTTGCAACTTGAGTTTCACTGTTAATTTGAATGTTAGTATAATGTTGTTAAAATACCTAAAATACCCTGCTTTTATATGAGAGGGCTTTTTTTAAGAATTAGTCACGTTTTCATTTTGGTCTTTAGTTCCAAATCTTTTGGATGCAAAAACATGCTCTGGGAATTTACCTAAAAATCCCCTGAAATCATATTCTTTGGGGTTTTTTTGGCAAATAGTAGGTTTAAAGCTTATCTTATAAAATGCTACTTGAACTTAGATAATAAATAACTTTGTAAACATGTTAGTATTTGTTCTGTCATTTCAGATTTCTGCTTTGTGATGTCAACCCTACATGAAAACTGTTTTTAAAATGTTTCAAAACCACTTTTTTCAAGAGTTAATAACTATTTCTTGTTTTCTACATATGCATTTTAGGGGCATTTCATAACCTCTGGTTTACCCAACTAATTTGCTATTTCAGTTAAACTGTTGAAAATAGACTGTTGAAAAAATTATTTGACTTCAGCATTGGGTAAATTATTGTCAATTTACTTTGAGCAATTTTTTTCACTAAGATTTAATAATTTTACAATTTAAAATTGTGTTTACATTGCTATGAGTGTAAATCCTACATAGGTTTAATGCCATTGCCTTGTTTTGGAGTGAACATCAGCATCACATGCCATTATCTGCATGAAGGAAAGCTCAGCTGTTGTTACTCTTGGCAGCATGGTCATTTGATGCTGGCTCTGTGGCTGCATGAATTTTGTGGCAAGTTGGGGAGAAAATCCTGCAAGTGATCCAGTGTTAAAGCTGGGCTACACAGGAATGTGTGATAGCAGGTATTCTTAACCTGTATTCCACCAGGTACAGCATCCATGTACCAGCAAATGCTGTTATGTTATGTGTCACAGTTCTGGTGACCCCGTTTAATCCTTGTTCTCATTACTATGATGGATTGTATCTTCACAGGCACAGTTGGTTGATCTGAAGTCTGAACTGACAGAAACACAGGCAGAGAAAGCAGTATTGGAAAAGGAAGTGCACGATCAGCTTTTGCAGCTCCACGCTGTTCAGCTTCAGCTACATGCCAAGACTGGTCAGAATGTTGACTCTGGGGCTATTAAGGCAAAACTGGTGAGTATGGCAACTTGAATGTGGGATTATACATTACTCTTCTTCCTCTCCTGGCTGAAGTTCTTCCTTGGAAGGTGTGAATAAGCTGATTACAAATTCTCATGTTAAAAATACTAGCTTTTTTGCTTTTAATAACATTTATAGTTGGTTGTTAGCAACCATTAAAAATAAGATTAATAATGTCAGAATAAAGAGTAAAGATTTAAGAAGCTTTTTGTAAATAAACCATTTTTAGTGGTTTCTGAAAATAAAAAAAGAAAATGTTTTTGTGATTTATAAAGCTTTTCTGAAGACTGAAGTTGCAAAAGATAATAGAAGAAGTCTGTAATAGAAGCACTCAGCAGACTGCATGTTTTTTTAAAACTCAGACCTTTACAAAGCCCACCAAAAGTTAACAACAATTAATCTGTGCAGTTAGTTGATATTGACTGATAGCCTGGGCATAGACTGCCTTGTTACTAGCCACTCCACAAATTCAGGCTCTAATACTATGCCTTTGTAAATTAAAAAATACAGTAGAGTAGTGTTGTATGCATGTGGTTTCTAACTGTTGGTATGAATCAAAGTCTGTCTCTGGCTTTCTAAAATTGCTTCACAGTTTGGTTGCAAATACCCACTCCCAACATATGTGGAACATTAGATTAGTTTCTTTTGCTATTTTGTCCTGTTAATTAATGTACAACGAAACACAGTAGTAGACTATAAGTTTTAAAGGATGTCTAGGCTAATCACTGAACCTGGATTCTTTGTGTTTCAGATTCAAAAGCTGTAATTGATTAGAGCTGTCATCCTAGGGCTACATAGTTGTATATGCAGCATAAAAGCAACATTTTCTGGATTGTGCACACATAATTTATTCTGTACTAAATTATGGCTACAGTATGGTGAAGTTTATTTAGAGCTCTAAATAATTCTCGTGGCTTTTAAATGAGCATTATTTAAATATCACCAGCATTTTTAAAGTGTTAGACTGCAGGTTTACATGTAGAAATTTTTTTAAGTTAACACACTACTGAGTGGTTTAGGTCAAATTTTCTTTGTCTGACTTAATTTCTGACTAACACACAGACTAGTACTTTAAAGCTTTTTGTTTCTTGTTACCTTATTATAAATGATTTCTAAAGATATATTAAATTTCCATGCTATTGACAGCAGTCTTCTTCCCACAGGTGGCAGTAAATACATTTTACATACATTGGTTCAGTTTTATCTGTGTTGAAATTGAACTTTATTAACAGCTTAGACTGATACTCTCTGCCTAATTTCCTTTAGTTTTTCCTTTTTATAAATATGAGGACTAGTGTTTGAGTTTGTTTTACTTTGCCTTTAGGGAATTCATAGCTTTAATGGACAGAAGCTCAACTTTAAACTTTTAGATGAAGAAAGCTATTAAAGTTTGCAAAGCTAGAACAAGCAAAACTGAGGCTGCTTAAATGACAATAAAATGGGACCTCTGATGGTTGGGTAAATGATACTGTTGTGCTGACCTTCTGGCAGTCAGAAGGTCTCTGAGGGCACAGATGAACTGTGTCAACAGAATGTGCAATGGGGAAATAAAGCTCCATCAATTGACTTTCTCCTTTCTTGAGGGACAGACACTCTTATTTTGTATGTAGACTCTTCAGACTCTTAGCATAAATATATACTCTGTAATCTGTAAAACTGTACACAGTGGTGAACTAGGACATTTTAAAATGTTTAGATTGCTAAGCAGTTGATCATTGGACTTTAGGCCAAGTCCATTTTTAGGAGTGGAGAATCTTCTTAGTGCAATCATAATAACTCTTTGTGAGAGTATGAAGTTGTCTGGTTGATTTTTTTTTTTTTGTGTTTTTGCACTTGATGCCTTTTCTGATAATTCTGCCTGTCCTTTATGTTCCTCTTGTAACTCATATTATGTTGTTCTTTATGAAAGGAAAAAAATCTGTTACCTAAATAGCATTATATTACTGAATGGATTTTCTGTGATTCTTTCATGTATATTGTATTATTTTGCTATTTATAGAGATTCTTCGTGTTTTAGGAGAAGGTATTGTTTTCAATACTACACTAAAGTTAAGTTTTTAGTAAGATTTTTAATAAATTTCAAAATACCAAAATTGTTGCTAAATAGAATTGTAGCAGTGTCCTTGTTCTTTATGCCATCTAACGAAATATACAGTCTGCTGGTGAAGTCCTTTTGGACTAAGTAATTTATGTTGTTGCATTTTCTTGAAGTTCCTGTTGCCTGTTTCTCTAATTATGGAACTCTTTTCTTCTGTCTTAAGTCTGTCCTTTCTGTGGATGAAATGGTAAGTATGCTGATTGCCATTTTTTTTATGTTTAAGCAGTGCTTTTGTTTTATGCAACAGCTTATATATATGTTGGCCTCAGAAACTGGCAAAACAGATCTAGCTTGTTCCTTCTTCCCAACAGTTGGCAAGATGCTGTGTAAAGAATTTCCTTAGCATTTTAATTTTTTTTTCTAGATGTGGTGCCCTCTTTCCTAATTCTGTATATATTCTGTTTATTATTGCTACAGCTAGTTTGGGGTGATATCTGGCAACTTGACATTCTGAAAGATTGTTCTGGCAGTATCTCAAAAAATGTTAAGGTGTTATACCATTGCTAAAGCATAAACACTGTACGCATCTATGAGTGTAATATGAAGTATTCTGCATGTTATATTTTAAAAAATCCTGTCGACTTCTCCTTTTTTCCCCTTATTTTTGTCATGGGCATGATTTAATATGGTTAACTGGCTGATGTAACAGCCAAAAGCATATGAACTAAATAATACATACATATAAATAAAAAAGTGAAGCAAACTTGACTTTTATCTTTTCACAATGATTTACTCAAAAGGTTTTTAAACAGCTTTTCTACTTTTATTATGTTATGTGCTTCGTTATCATTACTCAGTATTTGTTTTTTTGAAAAGCCACACAATAGGTGGTAACTGTAAGCTTTAGAAGTTTTAGTCTTCAATCTTGCTGTAACATTTATTTTTTCTTATTACCAACAGAAAATACATTTTCTGTTATCAGAACTAATGCTATACTATGAACACTAGAAAGCATGAAACAAATATTACATCTGTTATATTCTGTAACTTAACTTCCTTGATTTCTTTGAACATTTTTGAGACTTTTGTCAAATCTTTTGACAGTCATTCAAAACAGGATAACAGGATGCTCTTTCAGGACATCTTCAGAGACTCTGTATTGCAAACCTTTTTTTTTTTTTTTTCTTTGTGGTGATCAGTTGTAGACAGTCCATAGAAGATTGGCTTCTGGGTGTAATTTTGCACCTCTGTCACAAAGCAGTAGTCATAATAATGGAGGAAATAGGAAGAGAACACTTCTATGGGATTGCATTTGCCTTGTATTTTAGGTGTAACATTTAAAGTGCATGACTGAAAGTGATTCTACACAGAAATGTAACATTTGGCTGGCTGTTTAATTTAAATGACAAACCAAATTCAGAGAAAATCAATGGAAAATCCGAGTCTGGGTGAAGGTCTTTAAGCTGGCTACTTTATATAAATACTGTAAAATGTGCTGCCTGAAATTCACTGGTGTAATCAAGAATCTTTGGTCGCTTCAGCAATTCACTTTTCTGAGGGAGGTTGGAATATGCCTGTCTTCAATTCTAGTCTTTGTCTTTCTATATTTGTCAAATAATACATGTTCTAAAAGTGGACAGACAGGGAGCCTATACTGCTATTTAGATCACCTTAATGCAATATTGACAATAGGAACAGAGCTAAGAGGAACACTGTATTTGTATATGGACTTTGTAGCTACTGTAAAACAGATGTTAAATCTGATCTGTGACCCTTCTTATTCCTCAAGTGTGTGACAGAGACAACACAGCATGGTGGCATTCTTGAATTCTTGTAATAAAAATAGCCCAAGACCAAAATAATAATAGAAAGGACTGGTATTATCTTAGAAGCTCCTGTTTTGAAATGTAGATTAGTCAAAATTCTTGGCTTAGGTGTGATCCTGCAGTTCAGAAAGAGATTTGCTGCAGTCATTCGCACAAAACAACCACAACCCAAAGGCCAGAGACCAGAAGTGGCTTTGTGTGACATGTTTTCTAATATGCCTATGGAGTCAAACTTGATCTGAAGGTAGGTCATCATGGGAATTGCAGGAAGTAAAATTCCAGTGATTTCAAGCACTCTTTGAGCTGCTCCTCCTGAGCACTGTGCTGGGCAGTTCCTGACCAATATGTATATAGGTGTGTACTCTGTTCTTCTAAACTGATAAAAGTATTTTAACAGGTGAGGGAGGCAGTAGAGTCTATCAAATTCAGAGGTGACTTTCTGGCAAAGTCAGTAAATGTTTCCATATATCTGTTGTGAAAATAATTCCATTTGGAAGGACCAACTTTGTGTAGTTTCTCAAATGTGGTGATATCGACCATATTAATGGTTTTATATCCAGGCTTGGAATAGTGAATAGCATATGCACAGTTTGATAACAGATTTGTCTTGCCAGTTCTGTAAAATTTTGTATCTGTCCTGTTGCTTCTTTGGTAGGACTTCCTGATTTTATTTGTTTAACTGTGTAATTGGTACAGGTACAGAGAACAGAGTTTTTTGGGTACTCCACGTATCTTCGAAAATGCATTATGGTGAACTTAGTTTTTATTGCTGTTTCAGTTGACAGCCAGTTTTGAAAGGAAACAGTATTAGACCCTGTGTCTTTACTATTTTCCTGGTTTGTGATGGGGGTTTTCCCCACTTTGTAAAAGGGATGCAGAGCAAGATATAAAAGATGCAAGTTATCAAGCATGCTCTCCTTAAAGTAGATTTTATAGATTACCAATCTAATTCTTTTTGCACCAGTACACTAGGTATTAGAAAAGGTAATGATTATGCAATTTGTGTACATTTGGGATGGAGCAGTGTGGGACTAATTTATATTTCCATAATTCGTTTTTCAGGGGGTGAAGCACAGGGCGATAGCTTGCTTAAAGTGTGGTTTTAATGTGGGTTTTGTGTTTGTTTGGTTTGGTTGTTGTTTGGGGTTTTTTTTTAACAGAGCTGTATTGCACTAATTTTCTTCTAGTTTTGTTAGGGTGGGCATCTTCATGTGTAGAATCCTTGGCTTTATTTATGTGGTCTTCAGACTCTAATCTGGAAATGTCTCTGGCTGGGCATTTCTTGGTTGTTTGCATGAAAATAATTGTCATTTTAAGGACATATGGACTTAGGTTTCCATGTCGTCATCATCATCATAATAGTTAAAGAATTTAGTTAAATTGAAATATTTAGTAGCTTTGTGGTTACTCTTTAATTTTGAAAATAGTGTTGCTTAACTTTCAATTTGCAAGACAAGAAAATGAAAGGATGATATTCACGCTATTTAAATTTTGCCACCTTTGTGTAGGATAGTATGCAAACCACTAGCTGTAGTGCCAGAGTCCCTGCTTTCTTTTTTTTTTTTTTTTATTTCTTTTCCTGCATGCATGTCTTGTACACAAGAAAATAATTTCAGATTGTGTATGCTGAAACAGTAAGTGTTCTTTCATTATTAACTTGGATAAAAGCTTTTTAACATTCTTTTTTTTTT
>VZRH01003214.1:2145697-2207653 GCA_013397555.1 Urocynchramus pylzowi
TTTTTGTTTTTTTTTTTTGCTTGATTTTGTTTTTGGTTTGGTTTGGGTTTTTTTTGTCACTGTAAAGGAGAGAGAACTTGAAGCTAACAAGAAGGAAAAAGTCAAAGAAGCTCAACTGGAAGCTGAGGTGAAGTTGCTGAGGAAGGAGAATGAAGCCCTCCGTAGACACATAGCTGTGCTTCAGGCTGAGGTTTATGGAGCAAGATTGGCAGCCAAGTATTTAGATAAGGAGCTAGCTGGAAGGTATGTGAAGTCAATCCATGTCCCCTAGCATAAGATGTTTGTTGTTGTTGTTTCCTTCCTCTGCATCCCCAGAGGCAGGTTGTTAATTAACAAAAGGAAGAGCAAAAATCCCCAGGGTTCTTGTGCCAGTTGCTGCATGATCATGTGCTGTAGCCAGAGGAGGTGTGTGAGTCCTACTGAGCATTGCTTTTCCAGTTGTAATGCAGCACTGTTGTACTCTCTCTGTCACTATGCAGGGTCCAGCAGATTCAGTTGCTGGGCCGGGATATGAAGGGTCCTGCCCACGACAAGCTGTGGAACCAGCTGGAAGCAGAGATACACCTTCATCGCCACAAAACCGTCATTAGAGCTTGTCGAGGTCGGAATGATCTCAAACGACCAATGCAAGCACCACCAGGACATGTAAGTTGAAAAGATGAGCCATTCCTCCATGGTTTCCAGACATGAGTTACCTCTTCATCTTTGTGATTGTTTTCACTTCAGTGTTGTGTTTTTTTCAAATGTCACTTGTAAATATGTTGTCCTTTTGTATGCTGAAGGACAGTTCTGTGTTGAATAGCATATCCCTCTAAATGACCACGGAAGATGATACACTTCCTTTGACTTACCTAGGAACACTCAGCTCTTTTGAAAACTGAGTCTCTGATATAATTATATATATATTTATGTGTATAAATACAACTTTAAGAGCAGAATTTTGTAATCTGGATTTCAAAATGTGGATCTAACTTATTTACAAAAACCGAGAATAAAATTTTTAGCATTAAACTGAAATTGATTTTAATTTCTTTTCTTAAAAGGCCAGATAAATTGACACTCTGTAAAATAATTATTTGTGGGTTGTTTTTTTTCCTCCTAAAGGTACTTTGTTTTAAAACAAAACCTTTAAACAGCATTTCACTATGGGTATCTTTGGTAAAACTCACCCAACATGGCGCATGTCCTGTTAATCACCCCAGTGTTCAGTACAGAAAACCAGACATTTTCAGCAAAGTGCTTTGCTTTGATCTGTTTTAAATACCTTGGTTGGTCAGATGGGTCTTACTGCCTTACTGCTTATGTTGCTAATTGCATGTAAAACATTGATGGACAAATACATGTATTTGTGATTTTAAAGGTATGCATAATGGCATCAGTGACTTAACAAAAGGAAAAAACCAAACCTTGATTTATTTAGTCTCTCTTTTAGATTTGTGTTCAATGGCTTTTGGTGTGGTTTATTTTTATTACAATAAAAATAAACTTGAGCAAGCAACCTCTTCCTTGGGAGTGCATTACATCATTTTCTGTCACTTGCTTACTTTTAAGATGAGTTTACATCATATAACATTTCAGCAGTGATCAGCAATTCTTCATGTAGTCCCTTAGTGTTTTTAATATCCGGCTGATTTCCTTCTTTTGAAGTTCTTGTTGTGCACTAATCAGCAGTGAAGTAATTTAAATAGTTGTTCTCATCACATAGTGAGGAATCTTTTCTGATTCACTCCCTTTCTGAAAAGGGGCGCTGTAAGTTTGTCCTGCCTGGAGCTAGTCTAAAACTCTGTTGCTCATAACACTGCCTGTATATAATTACAAAACCCAAAATGCTGAAATCATCAGGTTTTGGTTCACACATTTATGTTTGTGCTATGTTTGTTTTTTATCAAACTAGGATCCTGATGCCTTAAAGAAGAGTCAAGGTGTTGGTCCAATCAGAAAAGTTTTGCTAGTTAAAGAAGACCATGAAGGACTAGGAATTTCAATCACAGTAAGTATTTGCATTTATTTTCTATGACATAGAAACAGCAATTCAAGTTTGTATTCCTACTTCTGTAAAATGCGTGGATCAGTAAATGTGTAGTTAGAACAAATGAAAAAAAGCATACACAAATCCATAACTACGGTTATAGAACGCCAAGATCCATTTTGATAGATTAGGAAATAGATAATTGCTGCTTTATGTTAAACTTAGGATTTTGATTTATGTGTAGGCTATAGATGCTTTAGCAGATTAGCCAGGGGTGATTCCACGTGTAAATATTTAGAAGAGCAGAGACAATCTGAGACCTGACTTCCAAAGCTTAGCTGTTGTGATTATAACTTTTTTTAGAGTATCTGTATTGGCGTCCCTCACCTAACAAAAGCTGTGTAAACTTTTTACAACAAATTTGGAAAATTTTGACTATTAGACTTTTATTCTAAAGATGAATACTGTTTATTTCAAGTCAGTATGGTGCCTGATGTGCTTTTTTAGTGAGGTTTTCCACTTTTCATTAGTTTGTATATGATTTTATAGTTTTATTAGTATTCAGAATTGTGTGCTTTGACTTTGAGTACATACTTGAAATTTTCCATTCTTCTGTGGGGAGAAGAATTAAGGGAAGCAGCTCTTGCATTCTTAAACATTCTTTGTTTGAAGAATGATTTCTAATTTTCTAAAATAGAAGTTGAAATAAGCACTTTAAGACCTACTATCTGAATGTCAATTTTATATTAAAATACATCTAACTTAATTAAAATTTGTCCTTTTTTTTTTCTTGAATAGGGTGGGAAGGAGCATGGTGTTCCAATACTGATCTCTGAAATCCATCCTGGGCAGCCTGCTGATCGATGTGGAGGACTGCATGTTGGTGATGCTATTCTGGCAGTAAATGGAGTTAATCTAAGAGATGCCAAGCATAAAGAAGCTGTAACTATTCTTTCCCAACAGGTCGGTTTACATCTGTTATCCATGGGCACTGTTAGGTGCTTCCTGCATTCTGCCTGTTGAATTACCTTGAATTTAATGCTTCCTGTTAAGTACAGTATAATGCTAAGCTACAGTGATTCTTGAGACTCTAGCACCTTACACTTAATCCTCTTATGTTTTGCAATTTAAGGAGAAAAATGCTGGGTCAGTAGAGGTTCAGTTAAACATGTATTGGCTAATCATATATTAGCTAATACAGTAAGGCTGATGAAAATCAATTTATTACAGTGCCCCACAGAAATAACCATTTAGTGACATATGCTTTACTTTTATGACTGAACAGCTCCAACCAAACAATGTTTCTCATATGCTTTGTGGTCTAGAATCTTCTTCCTCATTTGCTTCCCATTTTCTGACAATTAACAGGTGTGCTTAATTTATCAGAAAACTTCCTCTTTAGAAGTCACTGTTTGAAATGTACTGGCATATAAGAAATATGGGTAGTTTTGGTAAAGCTTAGCTATAGAGCTGTTCTACTTTAGTCAGTAAAAACTTAATTCAGATACCTATCCAAAATATTCAACACAACTGTAAATGTGTTTACAACAGTAAAATGTATTTGTTTTAGTGACCTAGCTCATCTTGGTAATCCTGCTGGGTAGCTGTGCAGTAGGAAGTAAATTTGTATTTTTGGTGACATTTTAGAGAGGTGAAATTGAATTTGAAGTAGTGTACGTTGCTCCAGAAGTTGATTCGGATGATGAAAACGTAGAATATGAGGATGAGAGTGGACACCGTTACCGTTTATATCTGGATGAATTGGAAGAAGGTGCAAATTCAAGTTCTAATAGGAAAGATGCAAATGTGGATGTCAAACCCTCACAAGGTAAACCTTCTAATATGTGTTATGTGCAGTTTCATTCTGAAGTCTCAATATGCAAACCAATTTCTGGAAAATACTTTTTTTTTTATTCATTGTAAAATTAATCTGCTGTCAATTCAATTAACCTACTAATAGACTATCAGTTCATCTGGTTGGTCCCTCATTGTTTGGCCTGGTTTACTTAGATACAACTGAATTAACTGAATTAACTTATGAACTTTTTTCTTGGTCATCTTTTCCCAAAGGCTGAAATTCAAATTTATTCTTATCTTTTCCTACCTCTGACTAGGAGTCGTTAATTCCCCTTAACACTTCATGTTGGTGGCTTCTTCAGATACATTTTTTTAAAATCAGAAAAGCAAAGACACAGTTCCTATTTTCCTGCCATGCTCTGTTCTGCTAAAAACCTGTCAGCTTTAATTTTAGTAGCCATTTCGGCAAACATTCCAGCTTTTGAAACAAGGATCACTGATCTGCCCTACCCAATTGATTTCCTTAAATCAATTTTCTTTTTAATTTGCAGTGTTTGATAAGAAGCCAAGTATTGATGGACATGAAAATGGAGACCTGGGGAATTCAGTTGAAGCTTCTTTAGAAGACACTGCACCCAAATTAGCCCGTTCTGCTGAGTCTTTATCCTAAAAACTATCAAAAAAAAGAAAAAAAAAGCAAAACCTGGACTGATCCCATCTTTGGGAACAATTGATAATCAATATTGACTGCTTAAAGTTGCATATACTAGTATAGGTTGTAAAAGGAAGATTAAATGTCAAAAGGAACTGTATTACTGTTGCCTGGAAAAAAGGCGGTTACCTCAGGGCTTCATTGTGAGCAATTCTAAATGTGGAAAACTGTCTTTTGCGTGACACACAGTAGTTATCGAACACACAGCATGTGAAATGAATTTCTTTTAGCAAAAAAGAGTAGTCCCACCAAAGTGTGGGATTTTTAAAGTGGATAACCTCAGTACATTCCACTTTTAATCTCACTGATGTCCCTAAGGAAGCAGAATAATGTGTGACTAGCCTAATTTTGACCCTCGGATGTTTTAAAGGGACAACTGATGTTCAGTTTGGTGTGAAACATGCTTTAACCCTGGACAGATTCGGGGGGACACTTGTTCCATTGCATCCATGTGTTTTGTATTTAGGATTTTTGAACTGTAACTTTAAAAATACTTTTTTTTTCCTCAGAATAGTAAAGATGAGAGCTTTTATTTGAGCAAAGACTATCAAAACTCATGTAAGCAGTGGAGTGCTTGCTAATCATGATCATTCAGCCCATGGTAATTTCATGAGTGAGGTTTTTGGATTGGTTGTTTTTATTTAAATTCACCACCATTTGTTCCATTTGAAACCTGTTCCAAAAGTAGTTAAACAGAGTAGTATGGGGCTTTAAAGGTGAAATTAGTTGAAAAATTACTCACGATTAATGTGAGCCCTTTGGTATTTTTTTCTGAGCATCATCAATTTAGCGTTTGTATTTGAATGGATATGGTTACTGCTAATGCAGAGTTGTTTGAATTGGCCATCATTAGCTTGACCTTATGAAATGATGAGTGCTTTTGATGGGTACTGAACATACTCATTTCACATTAAAATAATCCTTAAAGAAGTAGAAGTTGAGTGCACAGTACTTTACAGGAGGTTCTCAGAGTCATACGGTGCCTGGCCCTATCTGTGTTATGTTATGGCAGTCCTATTAACCTATAATTGTCTTACTGTTGAAGCAAAATGTTACTCCCTTTGTGAGAGCAGTGTATCTTAAAATAGTTTTTTTATTGGTGTGCATCTAAAGGCCTCTGGCGTGTCTGCAGGTGGGGAGGTTGAGAATGGTGTCTCGAGCAGTTTCTCATGCTCCATTTGTAGCTCTCTTGCTGAAGTGCAGCACACTCCACAGACAAGCTCTACACTGTCTTTGCACTTACTATTTCAGCAAGCAGTGCCATCTTTCCTGTTCACTGCTCTGCAGGCTGTCGAACTGTAAAGTGAAATGGTTTTGTACGTTTAAAGAGGAACTAATGTGAAAAGATATCTTTGCAAGTGTTAACTGTGTAGGATATAAATACATAAGAAAAAACCTCAAAGGCCTTTAGAGTAACATCAATTAATCTTATGTTCTAAGTTGTGATGTAGAACACAGTTACCTTGTCTCTCCTAGGAGCACTATATATATTTATATGTTTATAGGAAAAGCCTATAAGTGTATATACTTTATTCAAAGATTTTGCTATTTATAAATCCCTTAACTTCGCTATTTACACGATCATTTTGTGTGTGTGTGTGCGTGTGCATGAGCTTCACTTACTCAGTGGAGTAACATTATTTGGTTCATTTTTTATACTAGTGTTTGTCGTACAGCATACTGTTGAAGGTTTTTAAAATAGTCAAGGCTGTACAGTTTTCACTGAACAGAAACTAGTCTTTAAAAATAAAGCTGTGTGAAGAAGAAACAGGTCCCCAGGCATGTTTCTTTTTCTGAAGCTTCAGAAACTTGAGGACACATTGGCTGTGTGTTAGCAGAGGAATCCACTGCCAGAACTTTTGCATCCAGATTTGTATTTTTCCCACAGCTACTCAAGCAGAGTGCACTCTGAAACTCTCTGTGGCCTGGGACACACAATGTGCTCTCTGTCAGGAAGAGACAGTTGAAAGCTAAGTTATGGTCATCCTGTCCTTAAAAATCATTGCTGTGTGGAATCTTCCTGCAGTTCTTAGAAATTAGACTTGTCCAACTAGTCTTGTAACTTTTTTTAAAAGACATTCAATTTTCCTGTACAGTTTCCCTTTATTTGAGGGAAAGGTGAAATTTTTTTATTTATTTTTTTTCTTCCTTACTTCATGGCACACTGTATTTTCTGTTCAATGCATTTGATCAGTTTTAGCCTGAAGTGGAAGAATGTTTCTAGAGTTATTTTCCTAACATTCCTCATCTGCCAGTTTCACGTGATGCTGTGCTCTCTTCTTCATCTGCTAGACCTTTTCTCTCTTCTTTATTTTTATCTCTGTATGAGATCAACAGAAGGAACAATTGCTGAGCAAAATGACTGGGAGTAGACATATCAGGTAGCAGTAAATTATCACCAGATTTCCTTCCTAGCAGTTTTTATAATCTTTGTTTAGGAAGCCGTGGATGGGAGGATTTCACTCAGACACTACAGTCTGTCTCCACGTACGCTGTACTTGTTGCCACCTGACTTAACGTACTGGTTTATTTGCAATCGTACTGAAATGCTTAGAGATTAATATTTAAACTGAGAAAAGTTTTGCAAGTTGAGATTTCCAGATTCAATGGACAAATGTGTATTCTCCCCTTTGTCAGTAACTGGAAGACTCAGTCCTGCTGATTCCCAGAGGCTGAATGAGTAAGACTTGGAAGAATTTCTGAGGAAAGTCAGTGTTCAGACTTCATTTTTATTTTTTAAAGTGTAAAACAGTTTACTTGTGTGTGTATATATATTTTTACTTAAAAAAATTAAATAATATTCTAAAGATAATTTTTCAATTTTTTTGGTATATAATTCCTTTCCTATTAAAATCTTCAGTAAGACAATTGTATTTTAAGCTAAAGGTGGACAGTGTTTGTTGGCATCTGGGACCAATGTTAATTAAAAGCATGTAAGATAAGGAAAGTGCTTTACGGCAATAAATTTAACTCTGATCAAAGGTTGTATGTAGTATTTCCTTTGTAGAAGTGTATTCTTGGCAGTGAAGAGGATTTGTATCCATCTCAATATATGTTAATCCACAGTTATATCAAACAAAATACAGATATTTATTGTATTTGTTCAAACATAATTACATTATGGGTTACTCTCATTTCTGTAGCAGATAGAACATTTTACAAAACATGTGTACACTTAGCTAAGCTGAATATAATCTATTTTTATTAGACTGTAAATAAATATACTCTTCTGCATTGCAGTGATTTCTGCACCTAATTCAGAGTTGTATTTCATTTTCTTCTCTTTTTATACGTAAAAAAGACCCAACCATGTGTGTGTTTTTTGTCTGTTAAGCGTGTAGTCCACACCTGGCCAAAAAGCTAATATGGGGGAAACCAAACCAGCATAATGTGAAGTTTGACTCTAATCTAGTTTTATCTACTAATCTAGTCTAATCTAGCTATAAAGACCTAGACCTGTCAAAGGATTGTCATTTGGCTAAAATTGTGGAAACTGCACTTTATCTCTCTTTTTTTTGTTGGTTTGTTTTCCATGCATTTTAAAATATTCGCAAGTTACAAAACACTTCCCTTTAAGTTACAGCTTTTAGTCCTGATTTTTAAGTCCTTTTGTCTGTTTTGTGTTTTAAATTATATTGTAAAAGAAATAATCTCTCACCTATATTGGAGTAGTCATCTCACCCTAAAGCATGAAGTTCATCTGAATGAGCAGAGAGCTCAAGTGAAAGGCAGTGGTGTGGTAACTGGTAGTAGTATAATTATGGTAGTGCTTAAGGATTTATTGGGAGTGTGTAAGCAGAGGGCAGAAAACTGTGAGCGTAGGAACTGTCTCAATAGACAAGGCTGAGTCATGTTCAATGAAAAGATGTAGAATGTACAATTGGTGAGGGTTGAAACTGTTAACTATTTATTTTTTAGCTCTAAATTTTTTAGGAGGGTTTAGATATGGGTGACTTCAGCAGACGGAAGGAAGAGGGAAAGGAGAGAAATCTAGCTTGAGTTGTAAAACAAAATGAGGAATAGAGGCAGCTATGAATGAAGACGATAGAAAGAGGAGAAACAAAATTACTTCTTTATGTTACCTGAGGTCAAAGATCATTCAAAATTTCTTTGTGTTCCAGTGTACTGTTGAAGGTGCTCAGAGGCTGCTCCCAGTGACTGTGGTCACTGAAGAGTCCTCTGCATTTTTTCCCCAGAGACCCACACGGGACAGAAGAGAAGTGTGTCCTGACTTAGGATATGTGTAAGAAGTCTGGTTTTGCTGATTAAAACCTCAGCCCAATAGCCTGAAAAAAAATGGGCTAACATATTTCAAGCTTGCCTTACACTACAATAATTGGAAAATATTATCACCTTGTCCAGTGTGTCTTTTCCAATAGGACACAATTCCCAATTCTTTAGAAGTTTTGCAGTTGTAAGGGAACCGATTTGAGAAGTGGAAAACATGATGACTCTTTGAAAGAGAAATATTCAATTTCTTTGGATTTTCTTTTCTCATATTGCTTTTAATGCTTCAGAGTAGCCTTGTCCTAGCTACTCTGTTCATCTGGTGTTCCCTTCCCACAGATGTACTTTGGAATCTGCTCGTGATGCCCGCTCCTTTGCAGGATGCAATGCTTCTGAGTTAAATGGTTGAAAAAGGCCAAGTAGTATTTTTCAAGGATTTTCAATTCCTAGAATTGTCACTTGGGTAAATTTTTCACACTCTGTACAAGTGTTTGATTCAATCAGCTGTCCAAATTATTTGATGCCTCTCTGTCAGCCTTCTGCCTCATGTATTAAGGCTTGTGTTTTCCAGCTGTACCTAGGTTAAGCATTGGAGCTGCCAATGTTTTGAAAGCTCTGCAGGAGTATGCTCTTCCCTTAGGAGAGGTATTTTGAAAGTCCATGGAGAACTGGTTACAGTTTTTCTTTGTAACTTTCTAGTGGAGATAGTGGTCACAATTCCCTTCAGAGTTTTTGGCATTCTGGGTTTCTTCAAATTTCCTTTTTGAAATGCAAAAGCACTGCAGCCGTAGCTGGCTCCCCAGCTTCTCCTGCATCAGTTGTGGGGCCATCAGCTCTCTGCTGCCTGGTTTTCAATAGCTGGGTCTCAATCAGGAGGTTAGGAAAGTGTAAATACAAGTTAAGTGAAAGTACAGGCATTCACAGTCATGTTTTGATTGCCTGTAGTGCTGGAAGTCAGGGGTGCTTGGGAGACAGCTGGTAACTTTTCTGTTAAAACTGCAAGTCTTCAAATATATCTGTAAATTTCTGTAAATCCTGTTGATTAAATCTTAAGTTGCCTATGAACTGTCTAAATATTTGCATAGATATTACTTCTGTCAAATGAAATAAGTCAGATTCCCATGAAAATATTTTTTCTAATGTTACTTTACTTGCTGTTGTCCAAGTGTTTCTGTCTGTCATCAATTTCTTTAGGGGAATGGAAGCATTGAAAGTCATGCTGCTGAACTGGAATAGTCACATATTTGGTCCACTGGGCTTACACTGAAGGAAATGTCCTTGACTTGAATGCTTTCCCTTCCAATGAGAAATGGAGTGTCCCTATTCAATCCCTGCTGGAACAACCTGTAGAGAGTTTGCCACTGTTGACTCTTTTTCTGCTGAAGGTCAGGGAAGAAGGTTGCTATAGGTTGCCCATGCTGATTCTCTTGTAGAAGTGAAGCCTTTGAGTTATGTTCATAAATGTACCAGTTCCTCTTGGTTTAATTTGTAATTTGCATGGTAGTCTGTGGTTCTGTGAGAAGGGATTCCCCATGGGTGCTACAATTTAAACCCTGCAGTGGGTACCTTCAGCTTCTGAGAGTGGCAGGTTTGGGCTTGGGACAGAGAAACCAACTTTCTGTATATGATAAAAGGGGATTTCTGTATAGCTGTCAATCGAGTGCTGCTGCAGGCTTTCCTGTTTATTTGATCTTTTCTTTTTTATCCAGTGTAGCAGTTTAGGTGTTCTCCTAATTTGTGAAAGATGTGGGGTGTTATAAGGCAATTCAAGAAGCCAGCAAAATTAGGGTGCTCCTTTAAGTATTATTTGAAATGGTATTTTAAATCCAGGTCACATATTACTAACTTTTATTTTAAATTGAAAGATGGCAATTCTATGTATTATGACCCCCACACATCTTACTAAGTTAATGGGGTTATCTTGAATGGTCTGGGTAAGTAGGCAGGTGTACTTGGAGCTGTGTCAGTTTTTATACTGTTTTCCACTTCCAAATTTGTCTATTACTTAGTAATTGGAATTTGTGACCAGAATCTTCTTTTTCCGTGCAAGTTACTTGCATTTGTGTGTGGTGCCAAGAGGGGGCAGCAGCTTCCTTCCAGTCTTCAGCATTAACGAACCTTTGAGAAACAGAACCTATTGTTTCATGGGTTGTTTGGGGGTTTTTTTGTGGTTTGATTTGGTTGGTTGTGGTTTTTCAATTAAAAAAAAAAAAAAAAGAAAAACTTTATTCATTAGAAGTATTTCTAGAAACATGTAATCTTAAACTAATTAACATCCAGTCTAATTGACATCCTGTAGCAAGTAGTTTGCAGATGGCACATACTCCAGTTAAAAATTGTCCTCTCTATATATCAGCGAAGTATATGTCCAAACACTCGTAAACACAGACAAGTATAATTACATACAGCTCTGCATTCATGACTTGCTAAAAACCACTTGATTATCCCCATCAATTACTTTAAAAAATGAGTGCTCTGGTCTCTTACAAGCTCAGAGACAAGCAGTGAAATGTTATAACTCTTGTTTGTGGATGGGTTAAGGCTTTCCAAAAGAAGGGACTGAATGCGCTGATAAAACATGAGTGAGATGCCAGGTAGGTTCATAAATACTCCTGCCTGCGCTTTGCCAGTGCCCTTCAACCATGATACAGAACCAGCCTTGTCACATTCCTGGAATCTTTGCTGGAACAGAGACTGGCCATGGTCCTGACAGATGAGGAGAAGCAGGAAAAAAAGGAGATGACAATTGTGCTTTGCTCTAGTCCAGGTTCAGACAGAAGCCTCTTGGTTGGAGAAAGAGGAAGGTCAGTTCACGTTGACCCACCATTTTCTTTTCTCTACTGGTGCTCCTTTCCAGAGACCACCAAATAATAGTCCAGTCTGTAGGCTTTGTTTGTTGCCATTAACCAGGTGATCAATAGACCTGTCAGCAGAGACGTATTTATGTCCTTGGTGCTGGTCCTTGTACCGTGATGTGGTTCTACTATAAAGGGGGAGGATGGACCATGACTTCATATGTTAAAAAGTTACCTCTACACATGAATACTTTAAGGAGTATGAATGCCATCTGCAAGGTCTTTGTGAGATAGTAGAAAACTTATTGCAGCACTGTTATCAAAAGCATGGCTTGCTTTGTGTTGTGGCGTGTCAGAAAAGGTTTGTGTGGCCTTTTATGATGAGACGCTGAAAGCGCTTGATGCGTGAACCATCCACAACCTTTCCACATCCACGGATGACACCGGCATTTCCATGTAACAGGCATGCTTTATCCAGGTCACCTTATTCAAATTTTACAAAACTGTCTGTCAGAACAGATGGTGTCACTTAAGGATAAAAAGCTTAGCCATAGATGTGAAGAAAAGCTGCCTCTTCCAGTGAGGTCTGCTAGCTCGTCTTAGTCTTTATCACCCCTGTCTTTCCTGCTCGACAGAGGACTTTTCACAGGTTTGTGGTTTTCAGAGGCCTTTGCATTTTCAGATAGGTTTGATTTGTTGCTACAGCTCTGGACAGGTGGCAGCATATCTATCTATCTATCTCAGTTCACTCATCTGCAAAATGGTTTTTGCCTGGACCAGAGAAATTGAGATGCAAAAAACACATTTGTAAAGACTGGTTTCTCGTATTTGCTCTGTGGGTTAAGTTGTTCAGATCATGGACAGGCTGGTGGCTAATATTACTATCTGAGTCTTTTCTCCCCTTGTTTTATGGCAAACATCACCATCTTCTCTGCTATCTGCCACTCCTCATGCAAGAAGACTTTGATGACTTCTTGTCACGGCTTAGGCATCACCCACTGCTGTGTGTTTCTATACTGTTTGATTTAAATTTATCTTGGTGTTTGTCTTAAGCCTAGAATTTTGGCTCCCTCCCTACCTTTTTGCCTGCCTTCTAGTAGGCATGTGTTTTCAAAGTCTATTATTGTCTGTTGTCATCTGATTTGGCTGAGAGAATGTTACAAGCTTTGAATCATTTGTTATGTTTGTAAGTTTTCTCATTCTTTTTGGTAGCTCAGATTTAGTAGGAGGAAGTGCTGGATATTCAGGGTACTGTTCTTTGAGTTAGCCAATAATGCAGATTATTACTACATTAATAATACAAGGGAGCTTTTCCAGTAAAGTCTGTTAAAAAATCTGTGTCTAATCAAAATTATGGATTCTTGAGGTCTGTTCAGGGTGATTATTCAGGGCATAAATGCCTTAGTAACACTACTATGTCATATTTGTTGACTTTCATTTTTTACTATGGTAAAAAAATATGTTCTTTAACTTGATTAAGTTGTCTCCTTCCTGAATTTCTCTTTTTTATACTTGTGACTACACAAAAATAATAGGATGATAATCTCTTTGAAGTCACATGGCAGAGCAGTAGCTGTGTTGTGAGTGTCTAAGTGATGAATAACTCAGCCCAGGACCAGAGGTTACTAAATAACCTTTGCCTACTGTTGATGGCAAAGGTTTTTCAGGACTTACAGCCACATAATGTGAGGAAAAGCCTAAACAAATTGGTGGCATTTGAATGAAAGTCTCCAAATTCTCATGTCCAGACTATACAATAAGATAGCATAAAAAGTTAGATATGAGGTATCCTCCTTATCATGGGTAGCAGGAATTTTATCCAACTAAGGATGTCTTCCCTCTTGCCTTTATCTAGTTTAGAAATGCTTTATCTGACTCCTTGTCGCATGTCCTTAATGGATTGTAGGACTGTACCGGGGGGAGGAAGGGGCTTCAAAAAAAGGAAGCCCTCAGGAGAGGTTTCTATTTTAAGTTTGAAACTGATTGTGCAGAAATGACACCTTCCTTTTAAATAAGTATTTTCTGTGAAACTCACTCTATCTTCAATAATTCATAGGCATTGCAATGTTAACCCCACACAGCTATGGCAGGGTAATTTTCAGTGCAGGTATCAACAACATTGATGAGTTTCAAATGAAATGGTAAATTCTGCTTTCACACTGTACTAATCACAGTGTAGGCTGGAGGTCAGTACAAACTTACATCATAGCTGACATTGGAAAGAAAAGGGCAGTACACAATTTTTATTATGGAAAATAATAAGGAAAAAGGAATGTAACAACATAACCTTGTCATTCCTTTGGTCTGGCCTGGTTACAGGCTGGGGAGCCTTTAAGAAGCCCGCTTGCTGAGCAAAGCTTACCTGATTTTGGAGAGAGGGTGAACAGAAGAATACAGATGGATTTCTACAAGGTTACTTTTCAGTGGGCATCTGATCCTGCAGGACTGCTTTGAGAAGACAGACTCTCTTTTTAGAACTCTCTTAATTTTTTCACTTTTTGTTTTAATGATAGTGATCTACCAAACAGGTAAGTACAGTTAGGTATCTTCTCCTGTAATGGGACCTATAGCCTGATAGTCCCATCCTGTGTAGGGAATAGTTTGTGCTTCAGGCAGGGTCCCACTAAAATCTGCCTTCACTCCAGTTCCATGGAGTGAAGGAACTGCCAGTTCTTTGGCAGTCAGTGGGAAAAATCTGAAGGAAGTCTGTATGAAAAAACTTAATCTTCCCAGGTTTTAGCCATGCCAATAATGCAGACCAGCCATGGGATTCACAAGCTGCTTCTAATGATTGGAATCCAACCTCCTGTGTTTTTTTCAAAATAAGGAGGCAGGGATCTGCCATTTACACACAGGTGCTAGACAGCATTAACACTGCTGTGACTGCTGCCATTTTAGCTCAGTGCTCACAACACTCCTCAGATGCCAGGGGTGCAGAATGGCCTCAGGGCTTTCCCTGCCTGCCCCCATCTCTGCAGACTGCTGTATGTAATGAGTGGGCTACTGAGCTGGTTGAACCCATCCTGTGGATGGTGTCTGGAGAGGGAGGTGAGGCCAGGCTGTTGATCCAAAGATCATAAAAAGAGAGCAGATGATGTTCTAACCAGGACATACCCTGAGCCAGGAAATCCTAATTCCAGTCTAGGGCTAATTTTAATCTATTGCCTGTTGGATGTAAAGATCGTGGTAAGGTGTAATATCTTATGTTTAGCAACTAAAAGAAATAGAAAAATACTATTTAGAAATACTCTTGATAGGAAAAAATGCTTTTGTATTGAGCATTAGAAAGGTACTTGATAGAAGAAATAAGAATTGTGATGTATTTGCCAGTCTAAGGAGGTCAGGGCAAAGAAAATGTATGGTTTTGCTGTGGTATTTTTGGAACCTTTGTTGTAGTTGCGTTTTTTTTGAATTTTTTTGTGTTTTAAATATAAGGCACCAGCTGGAAATGCACGCTGTCATTTTTTGGTTTGAGTTGTAGGTAGCTGACACCATTTTTTACACTTTGTCACCTCAAGAGCCACCTCCTTCGATTTCCTCGGTCAGACATGCAGTTACAGGGCTGCCCCTGTTCCCAGCAAAACAGCGACTTGCTGTCAATAGCAATGGCACAGGCAGGCCCTAAGTGCCAGGAGCAGTTAATATTTAACCTTCTTGTGGACTCTGGCTTGGCTTTTCTGTTCCAACCCACTGGGAGTGCCTGCTTGGGGAAGAAGGTTGGTATCAAAGCACCACTGAAAGTCTCCGTTGACCAGAGGATCAGACTCTGCTCTCACACAATCTCTAGAGATGCTGGAGAGAGATCCAGAGCTACCAGGCCTTCTGAGTGTGGAAATATCCCAAAATAGTGCATACTCTAGCCTTCACTGTGGAACAAAGGTTTTTGTTTTATAAGGCTGTGTTACACCTGGCTTTGGCAGTGAGGACAGGCTGATGTAGACAAGCTGGAGTTTGATGTATCAGTATGTAAAAAGCCATTCAGAGGATGCACATGAGGATGGGCACGGGCACTAATAACATTCAGGCAATCCTCCTTCATTCCTACACCATGATTCTGTATCTCTACCACCATTAGGATACAGAGATGTAGGGTAGGAAGCTCCCTTGCATATCTGCTGCTAGGGTTGCTAAAAACTTCCTAGGCCAAGGTGGAGAGGCCTGAGGCTTTTGGTGTTAACCACACTCAGCAGTCACTCAGATGTGAACCATGAGGCACCGTGGCAGTGACCAGGAGATGTGCTGCCTCTGTCCCTGTCAGCACTAAGCCGCTGTGAAGGGAAGCTGAAGATGTTTGGAGATCTATTTTAACCCAGCTTTGCAGGTTTTTTTGGGTTACTTTTGAGAGGGGCAGGGATGAAGGCAAGGTGCAAATTGAGACCAAACTTTCCATTAGGCTAAATCAGCTGTGTTAAGATGGGTTTGAATGACAGCAGAAATGGGCAGATGCTGCCAAGAAGCTTTTGACACTTGTACCATGCTGCAGATGTGCCAAAAATATGCAAAAAGTTCATTATAATACAAGCAGTGTCATCTGCTGCCTGGTCCCCTTGCATTGCTGTGTTCCTTAGCTGCCTCATTAGGTGGGGAGTAGGCCTGATTACTGACTTGTTTGTCAAGTGACAAGTCAGGCTAATTAGGTGTGTGGGCAGAGGATTGGTTTCAAGCTCATCAGGAGGGCATCCTCATCCTTTCCTCAATAATATGCATCCTGCAGTGGGGTTTGGTGCAGGAGCATGTTTGTGGGTTCTTCTTCTCTAGAGCTTATGGACAGAAAATTTGGGCTAAATGGGGCAGTGAGAGAATCTTTTTTTAGCCTGTCACACTGGAGCCGTGAATTGCAGCAGCGCAACTGGCACTTTTGCAGGGCGTAAGGAACGCTTCCTTGTCACCCCGCAGGGTATGTGGCGGGAGTGGGCGTGCAGCGATGATCGAGTCACCGAGTGAAGTGGCAGGCCTGTGTGGCTGATTTACAAATACCAGTGTTCTTTATTTACACAGACATGTAAACAACAGAAGGTAAACAACACCGCCCAGCTCGGTCTAACAAACAGGCTGCTGCTGTTTCACTTCAGGACCTGAGGTGTTTTAGACATTTCACAGAAACTGTATTGACAGCAAACACAGGAAGGCTACGAGGTTACCTTGACTCTTTCTTCTCTGCACGGGAATCGCATGCACGGCGCGGCAGCGCGGGGGAACGGCACCACCTGAGGCCGCAGAACAAGGGTAGGCAAAGAGCCCACCCAGAGCTTGCCCTCAGTTCGGGTCTGGCCGGAGTCAGCAGTATTTGTGAGCAGTACCACTGCACCAGTCTGTCCTCTGACAGCACTTTCCACCCAGAGATAACTGAACGCGCTCTGCAAACAGACTGATCAATCTTCGTTGCATCCTTTGCAAATCATCCCATTTATATACAAGGAAATAAAGGCAGTGCCTTCAAAGAGCGGCTTTCCCAGAGCTCAGGTTTTACTGGTCTCGTTTCCCAACCTTGTGCTTTAAGTATAGCACCATTCTTTCTTCACAGAAGTACATCGCTTCTTGACATTTTAGGACAAGCTTTTGAATTCAAAGAAATGCCCCAAGCACTGGAGGTAGAAGGGCAGTGGATGGTCCCAGTCATGACCAGAAGCTGTTCTGCTCCAAAGCTGCCCCTGCTGTGAAAGAGGAGCCAGCTACTGTGCGATACATTGCACCCAATCCCAAGCTTTTTCAAGTTTGTCTGAAAACAGAACTAAGGGAAACATTAGCTGCAAAAGAAAAACTATTCCAAAACAACAGTGCTGATCTGCTGCCTTCCAAATTTAACTGCAACAGTAACCCATACGCACACTGTGTTTCAGTTAGTAGTAATACTTCTAACAGAAATGTTGCACTAAATTTGTAAGACAGAAAAATACCTAGTGGAGAAACGAAGAATTCAGGAAGTTTGCTGCTTTGTGCCAAGGAACAAATTTCCTTATAGTTTTAGCAGCAAAAGAATCAGCTAGGGCTTGAATAGCATTGAATTCTCAGGTGTAAATTCACATTTTGGTTACACACACACTTCCTAAATAAAAAAGAATTAAAATAACTTATCCAGATTAACTGGTATTTGATATGTTGTTTGGTTTTGTTTGTTTGGTTTGGTTTCTTTTTTTTTTTTTTTTTCCTGTTGTGCAGTGATAACCATGGCTTGAACCCAAAACCAGTTTCAGCCTTTCTACCTGTTTTCTAACATGAATTACAAGTTCTATGGGCTCAGCTTGTATGCTAGATCAAATTCAAGCATGTGAGAATTGCTGCTAAAAAAGCAGCTGGGAAGTTGTGTTCGAGCACAGTATTTAAATACTCAGCTGCCTTCTCTCATGCACATTATGCAGCAAGAAGTTTAACTTCTATCCTCCCAGTTAGAACTACAGCCCTATCTTCAGTTATCATAGGAAAGGAGATGAATCAACACAACCATAAGATACACCATTTACAGCTGCCAGTACAGCAGCAGGTAAGCTAAAGACAGAAAAAGAGGACTGTTTTTCTTAAATAGGCATTCCTGCAATCCTTTCAAACCCCCAGGTGAAAAGGAAACCTAAGAAATTCTCCTTAAATAAAAGCTATGTACAAATTGCACACATTGCAAATGGAGCACTGAGATCAGTTACAGAAAATAAGATGTACAGTCTTCACTGATAACATCTCTCCTGCTATAAACAGTGATAAACAGCATATGCTTTCTTCAGATGTCAGAACCCAGCAAGACAGCAATATTATGTACACAGGGCTTGTTTGCCTTCTGCCTCCCACAGCAGAGTCCCTCCAAACTCTGTTTTCACTTCAGAAAGCTGTGCAGTGACGTTCCTGCGCACCGTGCCGCTCCTGCTCGGCAAATCACAAGAGAGCTGTCATTGCTGTCTGGCTTATGGGCTTTAGGCAGTCCCTGGGCGTGGAGTAACCCTCGCCCCCGAGAGCAGTTTGCTGGGGCTTCTGGTAGTCTGTGCTGTAGCTCACGGAGGTCAGAACACCATTAACTTTGGGTTTGTCGTAGTTTATGACACTCTGGGGTGTCTGATAGTCTCCGTTCCTGGTGTCGGCTTTACACGAACTGGAGAAGCTGCCAGCGGGAAGGGAATGTATCTGAGATGAGGCGACAGGAACGTTGTAGCCGTTCTCAGGGGGGAAATTACCTTCTCTCGCTGTGTGCCGCTCTATGATGGGGGTGGCGTACTCGGGCTCTTGGCTGGTCAGGGGCAGAGCATATTCGTGCCTGTTAGCTCTGTGAGGGCAGTGATAGTGATTTTCAAACTCAGAACTCCCCCTCCTTCCCTCCTCTTTGGTGTCCATGGGGCGAAAAGTAGATCCTTTACGTGTCACCGTCCCAGTTCCGATCATGAGAGGCTGCTGATAATCTAAAAGGAAGCATGAAATGTTCAATAAGGCATAGATTGGTTATCTTATGTATGTAATACTTATGCATAGATAGGTATTTTATGTTGAAAAACTACTCTGTTATTGTATCGATTGTGGTTATTGGGGATGTGAGGAAACCTTTCCCCAACACTGATCCTGTAACCCCCTTCAGCAAGCAAGAGTTGCAGAACATGGCAGAAACTCTTCCACAGAGAAGCTCCAATCTGCCACCTCTTTTTCTACTCCTTCCTTCCTCCCTCCCTTTCCCTACACACCCTCCCAAATAAATTAAAATTTCTGGAGTGTACTTGAAAGCCCTAAAAAAGAGTGAGATCAACAAAATATTAGCAACAAACTGGACGAAGGACACTGCATGAAGATCCACAAGCGAGAGGTTCTCCAAAATGAGTGTTCCACTTTTGGAATAATTAAAATGCCCAGAGGATTCTTAACGAGCCGGCTTTATTTAAAAGGCATCTCACAGCAGCTGACTGACAAGAAGGATGAAGTTAGGCAAAACGGCAGCCAAGAGAGTCAATGGAAGTGTGAAATGTGCTAAGCCAGCTCAGCACGGCTGCAGGCGTGCCAGGGGGGATGAGCTTGGGGGGAGAAGTGGGAATGGTGCTGCTGGAGGAACTGGGCAGTCACCCAGTCAAGGGGGATGGCAGGGATAGAGCTGGCCTAAGGCAAAAGCCTGAGCAGGAGCCAGGAGTGAGATGGAGGAAACACGGCCTCAAGAAGTGCGTGCTTGCACCTCTAGCTAAGGAAGGTGCCAGGCTGCCGTGTGAGGAGATCTGAACGAGAAGGTTTCCTGAAAAAACAAGCAACACTATTATGAGAAAGGGGAACGTTCTAACTTTCTCGCTTCGGCGCTGGTGACAATCTCGTACAGATACTAAGGGTGGCCTGAACAGCTCTAGTAAATGACACTGCTAAAGTATCGTGTTTTCATGCAGGCGTGAAGAAGTTAGCTCGGTTTCTGTTCTGGCATCGCGGTTCATCTGACATGAGCGTCGAATTCGATCCCATATGTCCTGTGAATCTTTTTGGCAGTTTCTGGCTGTGTCCCAAACTTCAGCATGTAGGGTGAAGGTGTTGTGATATTTCTCTAAGTAAGTAGTGCAGCTCTCCCCAGCATCGCTGCCACCATCCCCAGAAATCTCTCTCGCTCAGGATGGAGCATCTTGACTTCCTCCTGGCTGCCTTTGGGAACCAGCAGGCAGCTGGGGGTCTGAAGTGAGGGAATTCCATGTAGCATGATAACCTATTTGCAAACTGTGTGCTCCCTGCAATTAAATTATTAAAAGGCACATTTCTAGGTTGCATTCATGTTCTTATTTCATGTTTTTTTAATTTTAAGGAGACTGCAGGTGAAATGCTAAGGCTGGGAATATGCCTGAGCCAGGCTGGGTTCAGGCTTCCCACAAACACAGCCAGAGGGGATGGTGGAGAGAGCAAAGACTTCTGAGACATGGCCACGGAACCAAAAAACCATATTTTGTGAGCAACCTTTATTGATTCTATTTCCTTAAAGTTACTTTATAGGTATCTGCATATTTATATTGAAAGTTTCTATAAAGGATTGAAACTGTCTTTGAAAGATATTGAGAGCAGCACCATATGGAATTACAATAACCATCAATTTGTTTTTTTAAATGTATCTCTCTGCTAAACACAATGAAGAAATTCTAAGGAATTTCTAAGGACTGGAGGCTGGAAACAGCAAATTAACTTTTCTTCAAGAGTGCTGATCACTGATCCCATGAAATGGCTGGTCTCACTAGCCTTACCAGACAGACTAGACTAGGCGGGGATAAGATGTGCTAAGAGGATGAAATTAAAAAATCATCCCTTTGGGATGCAAATAGTACTGATGCTCTCTCATTGGGATTTGCTCTATCCAAACAGTGACCTGGAGCCAAGGTAGCACTGGAGAGAAGTGCTGTGGTTGGCTTACTTCTTCTCTCTCATCTACTTGCCTCCTCTTCAGGAGGCCTCATCTCCCAGATAGTTCAGGAAAGCTGCACAGGGATCTCAGCACAACTTCCAGCTAGGCATGAAATCCCACTATGAACCAAAAGTAAGTAATTTTTCTATTTAACCAGCAGCAAGGGGCATCACATTTTGTTCCATTTCCAGAGACACTTGTATTTAAATAGAAACACAAAAATTAGTCAGCAAAGGGAAGCAATCCTATCCTAGGCACATTCTTGCACTTCATCCATGCCTGAGTGCCTTCCATCATTACCTTCAGCTGTAACTACTTCAGAGTCAGGAAATTTTTCCAATTTTTCCACAAAAACAAAATTCCAAAACAGTGGGTCTTTCCCTCCCTAATATATTTATAGCTGCTTCACTATACATTTGGGATGAACATGAATAAATCTATTCCTGGGTCTCAGCTTGCATAAGAGCTGAAGCTTGTCACATTGCTGGGCCATCCCTCTCCCTGTTACTGGCACTGCACACAGAGCCAAAGGAATGCATCTGAGGGGGAGCAGCTGTTACCTGCCATGTCACTGGTGACCAGATCCAGCTTTTGTGGTGTCTCCTTCTCGTTATTATAGCTGATGGTAAATTCAGTTGACTGATGTCTGGTAAAGGGCTGCTTGATTTGTTTCCAACAACCTATGAAAAAGAAATTAAAATAGAAGGGTTATCAGCAAGTTAAATGCTTGGAATCAGAAGACTTACCAGTAAGTTTAATTTTTGGTATACTCATTGCTGGCAATATATAGAAATAGTTAAAAAACATTACTAAAATAGGCTGTTTGTTTAAAAAAAGCCCCTTAAATATGGAGGGTGAAGGAAGAAGTGAATCATCAACTGGGATTTCCAAGTTTATATAAGATTTTTTGGCAAGAAGGGCTCAAACTCTGTAGGTGCCTACAGTGATGCCTTAACAAAGTATATTGATAAAATACCAACTTTAAGTCAGTTCTGTTTTGGCATTGAATATGTGGCAAAAAATAATGCTTAAAATTTCTTCATTTTTCAGTAGATTAGTGTGGCTTCTGTTTTACTGGTATCTGAGCACCTGCACTCATCAATTAACTTGTTCTCACAACATCCTTGTAAGACAGAAAAGAAAAAAGTCCACAGTGTCAGGGACTTGCTGGAGCCTGCGCCAGGAGGTCTGTGGAGAGGTGAGTCTGACTCACAGCTTTGTAAGCCCCAAGCCTGGTTCACAAGGGCTTAGGAGCTTGATTTATGAAGCAGACATACAACAAATGAACTGACTGAGTAAGAGGCTATCTCCAATTTCTTGGGATTTGTCCTCATTAGCAAGTGAGGAAGGATTATGATGTGACCTTGAAAAATCATATTAGCAAATATGATGTTAAGTACAAATTAATTTTCTAATGAGGGCGAGCTGCAGTGGGTAACAGCATTCCTTTCACTGACGTCAGCACCTACTGAGGGATGAAATTTGGGAGCTGAGCTATTGCAAGAGACTTGTCAAGAGACATATGAAATGCTCAGTGGTTTGGGTTTTTTATGGAAAGCAGAGTTTCAGAAGGATATTCCTCTACAGAACTGGTTGGCCAGGAAAAACACCCCAACTGCCAAGCTGATGGGAGCCCCACTCTAGAAAATGTTATTGAGCAAGACAAAGAAAATACTTCATCGGGATTTTGCAGCCATCTCCTAAAGCAGAGTGCTCAAGTCAATCCCTCATTCAACACAGTTCACTGATGTTAGGCTTTATAAATACAGTTTCAGCCAGGGAGGGCAGCGAGAAGAAAATATTAAAGCCATAAAAAATGATTATCCCTTGCTCTCTTAGAGAAAGGCAATCCCCTCTGCTGTGGGGAAAAGAAAAGCAGATTTTCTGCAAAATAGGTATTTTGGAAGTGGGAAGGAAAAGGAGGGCACCTGGGAGCACTCTTACATGCTAATTTATGCACTCTGTATAATAGATCTTTTGTTAATTGCCTTTCTGTCATAGAAACCAAATTATATTGTTTCTCAGGGCACTGTGCTAGGATGACACAAGTGGGACTATCATTTGCTGTTTCCCTTGTATGAAGAGGTGAATTTGAATGAGGAAATGTGGATGCTATTTCACAAGCATTAAATGCTTAGTTGCATAAACCCCTTCCTGCTGGCCCAGTGGACAGGACAGAACAAAGTGCATGATTCTCCACTAACCTGATTTCTGAGTACTGGATAATCCATAAGAAAGTCCTTTGGCTTCTCGCCTGCGAGGAGAGGAAAGGGTTTATAAACATCAGTTTATAAATTACAGCATTTCAGCTTCATGCCTTAGCTCCAGCAGAGCCTATTTACTTAGTGGCTGAGGACAAGGCTTCACTTTGAGTTCCTGGAGGTTGTTGTTTACTAGAACATCAGGCATGCAAACCAGCACTTTGACATTTTCTTTTTCTCCATCTACGTGCAAGTTGTGAATGCTGGTGTTCAAATTTCTGGGGCTGGCACTCATCAGTTTGATGTGTCTATGTCTATATGTGTCACTCTGGGCTATGTTTGGGTCTGCTCTTCTGAATTCTTTGGCTATTTTATAGATTTACTGGGAATCCAGGGCAGAGCTGAGTATCACCAGAGCATTGCTTACACTTCCAAGTCCCCATCTGCTGACAGAAGCATTTCCTGGTTCGACATGCAAGTGCAGGTTCATAGGAATGGGCATCTAGCAGGAAGCACAGTTAGCACTGCTTCTTCCAGTCCTCAGTCTTGTGAGATGAAATAGCTTAGTTTTAGCTGCCTACACCAGTGTATGTGTGTGACTCCACAGAGCCGAGCTCTGCTTCCAGCCTGCTAGGTTAAGTGCTCTAACTTAAGGGACTGGGAAGAAGAAACACAACAAGAGGGAAAAAAGAGAAAATTATCCAGATAGATAGCTCAAATCTTCCTTCCCTTCACTGAATTTTTATTTGGCTTTGGTGTGGAAATTATCCTGTCTTTGACTGCTTTACAACTCAATGCTTGTGGGTATATGTAGGGTGAAGAGAACAGCTGGTTATGCACAGTTCTGACCTGCTTTATCTTTATTTTTCTCTGACTAGGGGAGGCATACAGTAAGAAATACAATTTACAGAGACAGGTGAGTTCTACTTAAAAGAAAGACTGACAAATAGGATCAATTCCCAGCTCCCTGGTAAGGAGGCTCTGGAAAGAGGGCATGGAGTTGGACGTGCTAGCCAGGTACCCACAAATGCCTCCTTTGACAAAAACCAGTATCTTACTTGCGTATGGCTGCGCAGATGCAAATTCCAGAGAATAAGAACAGAAACAGCACGATGAAGATGGGGGCAATTATAGCTGTAAGCTTTAAACCTGCATGAGAAAAAAAAAAAAGAAGGGATAAAAGTTTAAAAGGTAAATTACTCTAAAGGTGGTAATTTTTACTACAGTAAAAGGTAGATAATGTTGCAGGAATGCTTCTTGAAGAGAGCATGAAAATGTACAACTGTAAAACTAAAAGACCACTCCTCAGCCATGGTTGATGCCATGTACCCATGTGGAACATAGTTGAAACTTTCTCAAGGGTTACACTTGACTTGGCATCTATATGCATCCTTACAAAGAGCAGTTCTTTATTATTACACACTAGATGACTTTTAAAAAGCCACTCATACACACTCTGTTTGCAGTGGCTTATAAATCTGCCAAAGGAGACTGCAATTTTACATGCCAAGTATCTGGCTCATGCTGAACTAGCTGAAACATTTCAGTCAAAATAGTTCAGAGATTTCCATGAGGGAACCTAGGGAAAGACCTGTTTAGCCACTGTTAAATTCTAACACAACATCCTTTAGAGCAGGGATTTGAAAATTAGCAGTGGGGTGGCTCTTGTGTCAGGAGCGTGCCATTCCCTGTTTCCACAGACACTTGCCAGCTGTGAGAATAAGGCAGTAGAAGTGTCCACAGGGTATTTACAATTTAGCAGATGAAATCTCAGTAGATTTCCTTTTCAGTGAACGTGGATATGGTTTACTCATATCACTGCATGGTTGAACTGAGCTTGCTTGCTCTTGGCAAGCAGTTTCAGAATTTTTTTTCTTCCACTGATTGCTTCATACAACTAGTTTTTTCACAGAGGTATTTCTACAACTCTCAGCTACCTAATGGGTAGTAGCATTTGGTACAGTGAATCTGGCATTTCCTGCCTGGCTATGAGCCCACCAGTCAGTGTAAGCACCAAATTTTGTTTGTTTGCTTTTTAAGGTCTAAGAAGTTAGCTCCACAACATTAAAGGATGAAGGCTGCAAATTCAGGGAGAATTACACAAATTAAGGTTGTCTGAGCCCCCATAAACACAGGCATTATGGAAGAGTGTTTAATTACACAATCAGGCACTACTATATGCTGCTTTCAGCTGGGAACTTGCTCTGGAAGGAGTCATGGTTGTGTGGAGAGAAGATAATACTTTTGTGAGATGAGTCTTTCACATACTAAAAAATTCTAAAATGCAGGATGAGAGTGAGGAAGAACTCTCCCAAAAATTGCTGCTGAGTGCTCACTGTATTCCCTTGAGCCACCCACCAAGCATGGCAAATCAACCAATATGACAGGGAAACCAAAGCCCAATGTTTAACACATCAAGGAAAATTAAGGCTTTCAATCTCTTTCTGTGCCTTAAGACAAAAACCTATTGCTCCTCCCTCTTCTCTCTGTCATTAATAAAGTCTGAAGGGAAAATAAAAGTTTTGATTTGTGAGAAAGTTTAAAGTTCACTCAGACTGGGCTGAAAACATGATGCATCCTAGAGAAAATGCAGCACTAGGTAGTGTTACCCAAGCTAGTTTCTTCAGAGGGGATGGGCTCTGTAACAGTCCTGTCTTCTTTTCCAAGGGAGGTTTCCGTGCTCTGACTCGGTTTCTGCCACATGGAATGTGTGAACGAACTGTTAGCTGCAAGAGAGAAGGGGACATCAGTGGCACTGGGCAGCACTGGGGGCTTCAGAGGCAGCAGGCACTGCTTGCCCCATACCTGGCATTATTCGACAGCCCATCAGCTCCAGCTTCAGTGCTATTCTTTGGTTCCAGGTCTGAGGGACGATCCGCAGGTAACGGGCCACGATGGGAGGGATGAAGTTATTGCGCACTACGTCACCGGAGTTGGAGTTGCCTTGGAACACCTGCAACGAAAGGCACACTCATTCTCTGCACCCATTGTTTTAAAAGTCTCTTTCTTCAAAGTGCTCCTGATGTCCAACTTCAAAGATTTTCATCCTAAGACTAACACACTGATAACCTGGGATTCAGCCACAAGATTTTAGGAATTGAGAGTTCTGGAAAGGAATAATCTTTTTGGTTGTGCCAGTTGATCACATTTTCCTGTTAGCTCAGAGGAGAAAGATTATCACCGTTCCAATACTGTGTAATTCCCAGTTAATGCATGCTGGTATAATGCTAACATTTTTTATTTAGGAGCACTGCAGCACCCTTTCTTGGAAATAGGGGACAGAAACATAAAAAGAAAAAACTGAGGTGAACCATTTCTAGACATTTTAGTAAAATGGTCAGTTTTCTAGATCAAGCTTGAGCAGTGACTATTAACTACACAGTTGTTACTGCATTTATACATTATTTCCCAGAATCAGCTCAGCCCCTTGTGCAGAACAGTCATCCTTGCAATATTATTTCTTGGAGATGCTTCAGCACGATCTAGGAAAACTTAAAAGCCTGATGAGATAGAGAAGTGAGCTCAGCATATCTTAGATAAAATGCCAGGCCATACAGGGCTCTGATGGGACAGGTTCTGTCATGCACCTTAGCTGAAACTAATATCATATATAATACTTTCAAAGGATATTTGTATATAATAAGTCACTATGGGAAACTGCAAGCCTGCATATTTTAAATAGCTAAGCCTTTGCAGTTCACCCACTGCTAGGCTGATTTGTCACTCTTTGGGCCAGCATCCCCTCAGTTTAACATTTAAAAAAATATTAACCCCATTAATGTTGGAAATTGCTTGCCATGCAAGCTAAGAAAAGCAGAGCTAGCAGGAAATCTCTCTTCAGCTCTGCCAAGTTTTCAAAAACTGCCATCAGGTCTGAGGACAGTAGAGACTTCTCCTGAGGCAAGCTGAGATCCCTCAGGAATGATGAGTGGAGGTCTGACTTTGAACACTGTGGGGACAGGGAGGAAGGCTTTTGGGATTTCTGTTGTTTGAAAGGAAACATGAGGTTTTCAGGGGAAAATGTTTTCAGACAAACTCCACCAGCAGCTCTGCCTTTCACCTGAGGGGTTGTTTCATTTGGCAGGGGGAGGTGACTGACCATCCCAATGCATTTGGAGCTGACTCTCAGCTTTGCTGGTGCCATACCAGCAGCATCCCTGCCATGGGCAAACACTGAGCTGAGCTAAGGACTTGCCCCAACAGCTGCTGTACAGCTCCAATTACAATGCTTTTTCAAAAGAACGGTGCAGACATACACATGCCTCCCTGTGTGTGTCCCACAGCTTCACCAATCCCTGGATAACTTCCTTGTTTCAACAAGCTCACTATCTACTCTGTAGCCATAAATTACACTGGTGAAGACAGCCCAAGTCTAGACGAGTTTGAAACTCTTAATCTTTCTTGAGAGTGAAAGCCTGCCCTTCAATGTCAAGACAACATAGGCATTATTGTTTTGTGTTTTCCTACCCTTCCCACTTTCCCTTACCTTTTCTTCATTGCTCAGAATTCCTTTGTAAGTTCTCCATTTTGAGTTGTTATTTTTATAGTTCATTGTAAATGTCTTCACATAAAAGTTGAAATTCATGGATCCAGAACCAGTAGTCTTAATCCCTTAAAAGAAAATGCAAGAAACATTTCCATTTGCTATGTGCCTGTTTTAAGGGAACATTTTCAAATGCAAACACAGAAGCCAAAACAATTTGGAAAACTTGGTCTTCAAGGTGTTAGTTTATTTTTCAAACTGTGTTGAAATTGAGTTTGAAAGTTGGGTGAAGAATGGAAATCTGTTTTCAATTATGAACTTAGACCAATGGGTATTTTTAACAGAGCACAAAAGGCTCGGAGTGCTGGGTCTGTTCAGCCTTGAGGAGAGATGACTGAGGGGACCTCGTCAATGTCCGTCAGTATCTGAAAAGGGGTGCCAAGAGGATGGAGCCAGGCTCTGCTCAGTGGTGCCAAGCAACAAGACAAGAGGCAATGGGCAGAAACTGATGCACAGGAAGTTCCACCTGAACACGAGGAAGGACTTCTTTACTGTGGCCAAGCACTGGAACAGGCTGCCCAAAGTGGTTGTGGAGTCTCTCTCACTGGAGATGTCCAAGAACTACCGGGACACAATCCTGTGCTGTGTGCTCTAGGATCACCCTGCTTGAGGCTGGACCATATGACCCACTGTGGTGCCTTCCAGTTTTACTCATTCTGTGATTCTGTGACTCCAAAATAAAAATTGCTTTTTCATATTATGGTCTGTATCGGCCATCTTTACATCTTTAGCAGCAACTGTAATTTACATTTTTGCAGCTAAACCAGGAGATGGAAACAGGAATATCTTTCACCTAGGCCTTGTTTCAAAGGCTGTGACTTTCATGTTTTTTATTGATTCCAGATCATCCACCCAGACTCTGCTGCTCCCTGTGTAAGTATTTTGTTCTGTCAGCATGTTTACAGATCAGATATGCATGACAGTTGAGTTCAATCCTATATCCCTGTAGGAAGACCAGTCTTGTAAATAGCCATGATGTTTAAAACAGGAAAACAATGTTCTTGAGTGCAGAACATTTCATTACATTTAGCAAAAGAAACGTTGCATTAGTGCACTATCAGCTTTTCAGCTGCATTCAGTTTCTTCTCCCGCTGAAACACTCTGATAACCGGAGAGCGACATACCCGTTATTCTCTTCTTCTCTCCCAGGTCTATCTCCAGCCATTCACGGTTGCTGCTGTGGTTAGAAGCCCAGGACCATCCTGGGACTTGTAGCCAAGCCTTGTCTGGGGACCACAGGAGTAGCTGCCCAAACTCATTGGTCTCCTCCCAGTAGGAAGATGCAGTAACCTGGCTCTTGGAGAGGAATCCCTCTTCCAGACTGAGAGATTTGTTGCAGCCTAGGAGTCCCCACACAGACAGGCAGAAGGAGTTATTTTGCATTTTCACAGGATATTTTTATATTAGGCTAGCAACATTTGAAGACCACCCACAACAGCAAAGTCAGACGTTGCTGAATCTAGTGCTAGCCTGATGCTCTCCATTAGCTGTGGTGTTTACCAGTCAATTTGTAGTGTATGATCCAGTACCAGAGTGCTGCAGTCCCAATCCTTTACCAGTCTAACTCCTACATACATGACACCTTCTGACTACATCTGCTATTTTTGCCATTTAGTTTTTTAATCTCTGCACTTTTGTCTCATTCCTGTGAAGACATTTTTTATTTTTAAATTTTTCCTTCTGAAACATAATATTTATGTTTTGAGATTGGCATTAACTAATTCTGCTGTACTAAACATTTCACAGATGAAGGCACTGTACTGAGAGGAATACTTTACTGTAAATATTTCATGATTCCCACCTGCAATTAGGACTAGGAAAGTTACTCATTAGAGAAGCTCCTTGATACTGCTGCCAAGATGTGATATCATGAAGATAATATCTCTGGGTAAGTACTACAAACTCCACCAAAGAACCCACAAAGTCTCTGCACATCAAGGTTCTTCAGAGAAAACAGGCCAGTGGAATATGGTTCAATGAAGTTAAAAATAATTCCTTGGCAGATTCAAAGGCCTATACAAGCTCTACAGTTTTCAGTAGAACAGTAAATGATTTTATCTCAAATGAGTGAAATATAATTCAAATGAACAAATGCGAACTTTCCCCCCCTCTTTGCTGTGTTTTATGGAAATGAACGGCTTGACAGATTAAAAGAGGGTTTAGCATCTTGGAAAGCCATAAACAAAAACGCCTTCTGTATCAGTGCAATATAGAGATATTTTCCTTTCTCCTATGTTTTCTTTCTCCACTTGTACAATGGAGATGGAAATTACAAATGTCTGAAGAAAAACTGCTTTCATTTTCTGTGGCCTAAAGTACATAAAAATGGGATTATCTGATTGTCATTTTTCATATGCTGGCACCAGAAATGTAACAGCAGAATACTATTTCTGTTCCTCATCTATGTGCGTATGACCACACATATTCTGTGTTTTTTTCTAGCTCACTTCAGATCTCTTCAATTTTTTTATTCACTTGCCAATTTAAAAAAAAAAAAACTGCTGTCCTAAAATATCCTTCCTAGACACAGCCTGACATTCTCCTGATTATTTTTTAAAACTTTTACAGAAAATATTTAAATAGCTAAAACCAAAGCAATTTTTCTTACCATTTGAAGTAAACGTAAATCGCTTATCTGACAGAGAACCACTGTAAGAAAAGAAAAAAGGTAATTCAGCCTCTCATGAGGTGGTCACAGGAGTGCTGAGGTAGAGCTGCAGAATCACTGTTTATCCAGTAAAATATCTCTGGCCAGACAGCCACTTTCTCTGCTGGCTGGATACTGACCCCCTTAAGAGCACTCAAGTGTGTCTCTCATAGTGACTGAATTCAGGTAATTTTTAAATGGTTTTAAGCATTTTTTAAAGATTTAAAGTGACTTCCCATTGCACCACCCTGTTACTCCTGCTGCTTGTGAAAGAGTTACACTTGATGGAGACTAAACCACACCAGCTCTGGCCATTCCTACTTAGGCTACAGGTGTGTCATAGGATGAAAATGGGATGAAAACTACTCCTTGTTTTAATCTGGGTGGGAACCAGTTCTGTTATAACCATGGCCAACATCTCCCATCAGGAATGGCTCTTTATGCTCCATTAACCACATCTATAGCTCCTTTTTCTTCCTCCTTCTGACATGGACTGTTTTGCTTCAGGGGAAAAGCCATTTCTTGGGCCACTCCACACAGCCCTGCACAATGCTGGACAAGATTAAAATCACCACTCTAAGGGAAAGCTGAGTTTTCCTTGGCCTCTCAGGGAGCTGCTTTCTAATTCCCAAGGAGATGCCCCTGAGGTTTCATTCCAGAAGAAATGACTCCAACTGGCTGCCTAATAAAAAGAAAAGCCAGGGTTTTAACATGAAATTAGTTTGGATTTCTTGAAAATCTGCCCCCTCCGCTGTCACTTTGATTAGCTGCATGCATCACCGGCCCCTTTTGAAAAGCCTTGGCTAGCGTGACTAAGCAGTAAAACAACTTCTGCACTAAGCACGGAGACAGTTCCCTTTTAGGCTGCCCTTTCTTTGTTTTTGGCCAGGAAAATTTCCCCCAAGGTACTGTCTGCAGCCTTACCATGGTGTTATATATTTTGCAGGGCTATATGTTTTGAGAGCACTGCAAATGGGGAATAGGGAAGTAGTCCCATGTCAAGGTCAATAAAAACACTGCCTTTTTTTGTCACTGAGGGAAAACTAATGACTACAGGCAAACGAAGCCCTTCAGAGCTCTGGGTGGGAGCTGATTTATTTGGGCATGTAGGCGGCTGAGTAGCTAGAAGGGGAAACACAAGCCCTCCCTCCCACATCTTCCCCACAGGCAATCCTTAGGGGTAATCAGATGCACTCTGCTCACTTCAAACCAATTCACATCACAGCCAAAACAGTTGTTGATTTCTTAGTGAACGCAAAGCAATTCATTTCAAGAGAAAAGAAGAAAATAAATACCTAGGTAATCTGTAAAACCTACCCAAAACAGCAAACACAGTGCTTCTTGAATACTTATAATAAAAAAAAAAGTCAACCAGAACCTTTTCAAATAAAGGACTGCAAATTTAGCAAAGTGAGGTTAGCATTTCTAAGGTCTACAAAGCTATGAAATGAAGCTGATAAATTTTTACTGCAATTCACTAAAGAGAACAAGCCAATTCAGTAAGTGGTAATTCATCAGTTTCCTGATGTGACTGCTGGAATTTTGTCACACAGGTTCCACTTTGTCCTGTAAGGGAGCGTATCACTCCACGTTCCTCATTTGCCTGACAACCTTCAGGCTCCTGTGTTTTGTTTTTTTTTTTGCCAGAGCTGGTCTCAGGCAAGCTTCTCCTAAGCAGTGCAGGTTGACCCCGAATCTCATCTTCCACTGTTGACAAGCCCACAGTCTCTTGCATTTTGTCATGGGTTGACCACCACCTTCCCAAGAAACTTCCTTCCTCGTCAAACCACCACACATTTTCAAAGGCAGATGATTCCACGTGTGCAGATGTACAATCACAGGCCAGGCCATGTTACAGCACCCTGTGTATTTCCACTGGGGTATCACAACTGCTCAATAAATCCAGCAACTGGGTCTTCATTACAGCATCTGGGGGGTGCAGGTTGGCACGTGGATCATGGGAAGTGAAAACCTCACAGATGCTGGAGCACAACAAACACACTGAGAGATGGAGTGGGGAGGCCAAGGTCAGCTCTTGCAGGGTGGTGGGTGAATGAGACATAACCCCACGTTAACAACACAGATACTTAACAGCTCGATGCACTCCAGCAGCTGCTTTTCATGAGGTCAATTTCGGCTAAAGTCGCTAAATAATTTAAACCTTTAATACTGAAATCCACTATAAATGAGATTTTAAAAGCTTGAGCAAGCTGTTATTTAAGGGCATCTAAAAAGCTCTTAAGGCACTGCTGCTCAAGCGCCAATTTTTTCTTGCGGGCACTGGCTCATCTGCAGGATTTTCTTCCAGCGTGTAGGTACTGCAGAAAAGGGGGAAGCCAGGCAGCTTTGTAGATACCTCTTATAAAAGATTTTTTAAAGCACAAAATGCATTGTTTTATTTTCTCAGTAAACAGGCCTGCTGTTTCTAGGAGCACTTTTTCATGTTTTGAAACAAAAGCATTTCCCTACATACTCCAGTTTCCCTCTCCTGGGCTCACACCAACAGTTCATCTGTTCTAGAGACTGTCCCAGCTGCCAGGTGTGGCAGACACATCTGCTGTGCTGACACTCCCATTTTTCTCAAATTCTGTGCTGTCTAGTTTGTAGGCAGTGAGTCTCTGGCTTCCTGTATAACCTGTAGAAAGCTACTGTTGTCTCCTCAGGGCAATTCTGTCCTTTGGAGGTGTGCATCATGCTCGAGGAGTGCCTCTGTCTGCCCCTATAGGCAGGACAGCTACAGGGGCTCTGCTCCTCCTTGGGGTGCTCACTCAGGGGCCTCACATTAAATGGGCTAAAGCCCCCAGCACGTGCACACTTGCAGTTTTACACACTTCATTCTTTGCCCACTGGCTCTTGTACTGGGAGAAAAAATACAAATGGGAATCACAACTCCTATTCATTATAAAATTTTATGTGCTACTGTCCAAATTACTCCACTGGGATTATCAAGGGTCACAAGCATAAGAATGTATGTGAACAGTTCTGTAGCATCTTTATATAAGGTACAAAATATTTAATTTAGGGTTTCATTAAGCTGGCACATGTGATGGAAAGAATTTGTATTATTTGCTTTATGGAGGGGCTTGATGCCATCCAGCTCTCAGTCCTGCTTTGGTTGAGACAAGTTTATATTAATTTTCTTTGGCAACTAACTTTCAAGAAAAATAGAAAATATTTAGGCTGTACAGTTCTTTGGCTATGATCTTCATACTACCCAGCTTTGTATACTCCAGTGGCATTGTATATAAAGCATTTCAGTCAGTTCACAGCAACAGAGCACTTGAATGTCTTTCTTTTATGAATGAAACCATGGTTGTAAAATTGTCAGGAGAGTGTGAGAAATTATGGAGAAAACAGGAAAATAGTATAAAAATTACATATTGCCTTAGCTTTCATAGGCTACAGGATGGAAATTTCCCTTCTTAAAAAAAAAAAAAAATAAGGCCTCATGTAAAATCCAGATAACATTTGAAAATTAAAAACTATAAACCAACAGGAATGACAGAAGCAATTGCTGGAAGGTTTTACTGTGCTGGATAGAGATTAGAGGATTTATTTCTACTTCAACAGCAGTACAATTAAAAGTCAGAAGATAAGCGGTAAATATAACACCCTTGCTATAAATATTCTAAAAGACAAAAACTCTGAACATGTCAAAAGCACAATGTTTAAGAAGTTGTTCATTAAATCCCCTATGGCTCAATGGCACTTTTTACTTACTGATTTTTCCTAGCTTTTTTAAAACTTCAACATGAATTTATCATGATTTATTAGCACATCGATTAAAGCTGTTTGTTGCAGAGCATTATACTCTCAAGTATCTGCTAACAAAGTTAATTTGTAAATATGTTTTGGAAGGAACAGAAGGGAAAAAAAATGAAAGCATAGAGCCACCGCAAACCTGGAACCTCTTCCTATCTGCCTTGCCAACACCATTTTAAAAAAGCCCTAGAAACGCACCTAACACCTTTTCCTCCTCAAAACGGGGTCCCCACCTGCTTGTGCGGCTGGCGGCCGTGCCCTGCGCCCGGTGCCAGCCCCAGCGCCGGCCCCAGCCCCCGGTGCCAGCCCCAGCCCCGGTGCCAGCCCCAGCCCCGGTGCCAGCCCCAGCCCCGGTGCCAGCCCCAGCCCCGGTACTCACTCGAGCGAGGGGACACCGTTGGCCACAGCGCCCTGGTAGCGGCTGATGCCCTTGTGCTGCGTGACGCTGATCTGCCCGCCCAGCTCGTCCGCCACCACGCCGGCGTGGATCGCAGATTTGCACAGCAGAGACGTCTGAAAGGCAGGAGCCAGGGCTCGGGGAACCAATCTGACACACTGCTAGTGCCTTCCCTCCCAAGCCACCAGTATACAGGTGTTACAGCTCATAAAATCCAGCAAAAGCTCAGGAGGAATAAGAGGCAGTGGAGGGAGAAAGAGGAGTAATCTTTGAAAAATAGACGTCTCCCAAAGTAATTTTTCTTTTCAAATGAAAAAACAAATGATCTGCTTCTGAGAAGGTGCTGTAAGATTGTCACTCCTCAGGAAGAAAAAAAGCAAACAAAGGCAAGGCAACACTTCCTTGGGAAGATAAATCAATAATTCCTTGGTGTTCTTGCCTGAAGACAGACCTATCCGTTACTGCACTTTAGGATTTGAATTATGGTATACATTAGGGGTTTGGCTATGTGTTGAGTAGCTACTGCTGGGTTTTAAGTGCAGCCCATTTCCCAGTATCTCAGGTGGGATAGTGCTGAAAAATATAGGCAGGACAACTCATGTGCCAACTAGGAGGCAATAACAGGCCTAGGGCAAAGCAGGAAAGGGACAGAGAAAGGTACAAAGGAGACTTTCCTAGGGGCTGAGGGCAGAGGCTGGTCAGGTTCACACTGGCCCAGTTTGGGCTGTGCTACTGGACAAGCTGGGGTGCTGGGCTGTGCCCTCCAGGGAGGGGTGGGGAGAGTGGAGGCACAAAGGCAGCACATCTCCAGGGGAGCCCTGCAGGTTCTTCCCATTAGAAAATCCTCCTTAATGGTGGAGGGAAAATTTCTTTTGCAAATTCCTCAGGGCAGATAAAATCTGCATGAGGTCTTGCCATGTGCTGCTTTTCTGCCCTAATCATTGGAACCAAGGGCAGAATAACTCCAGCTAATGAGAATGTAATGTGGCATTTCTTTGTTTCTTCAGCTCTGCCACTTTCCAGGCTGGAGCCAGCACGCTTGAATAACTGGATGAACAGGTTAAACGTGAGCACTGACTTTTTGGAAACTCAGTGACTGTGATAGGGTGGGATTTTTTCTTCAGTGGTATGATTAGGCTTACTCCTCTGTGAGAGAGGTAAAAAATTCACAGATACGACAGGAGAAGAGTCTTGGGAGAGGGGCACAGAGAGGGCAGAGCTCTGAGTCATATGAACCGCGGATAAATGCAACCACTTCAACTTTTTCAGTTTGAAGAACAAGAAGTTAAAACCACCCAAGAGGTTGGTAGTTACCTGTGGGATGTGGTTAGGCAGTGTGTAATATTTATTTCATCTCAGAGCATATGCTAGGAATAGTGCAGGCAGAATCTTAAAGAAAACCCACGTGTTACTGAAATGTATCTTTTTCACATGTGGACACCAAACAAATGAAAGCTAAAATCATAGAAATATTTCATACATGGATGAGCACTGCCTCAAGAAGGACAAACACTAGGCAGGCTTTTTCCAGAAAGCCAGAAACCACAAGTCAGTAGGTATATTTGACAATCAGTGGACTTTGTTCTCACACAATTGATTTGTCTGTTTGAAAAGTGTCTCTGTGTGCTTATATACTGATAACTTATATACTGATAATAAAAGGTATAGCAAAACAGCCCAGAAGAATTACTAACAAAAGTCAAGCAGCAAAAGTTCAAACCAAGTTGTTCTATTCTTGTTTCTTTTGTCTTTATAAATTTCCCCCTTTATCTTGTGTACTTACATCTCTGTATCCTTCTCCAATATTCCCAGAAATGTCACCTGCTATGTCTCTGCAGCCAGCAGGACAGTATCTGCTGTAGTGAGAGAAGAAAGGCTTGTTTAAGGCATGAACTGTAGTGGCAATACACACAAACAAAGAAATTGTTTCTCCTGTAAAAGAAATGCTCTCAAACCAATAAATATTTTAGCAGTAATTTCTCTAAATTACTGATGCTCTGTTAGTGAGTCTAGGAGCTAAATAAATGGGCCCTTAAGTTCATAGGTGGACTGAACACAGTAGTACACAAAGAACCAGAAAAGCAGTTTAGCAAGGGCATTTATTTCCATTTAATTATCTTGTTCTAGAAATGCTACCACACAAGTTTTCAGAGTAAGATAAGAAGCCTATATGCACATCCACACAGCAGCCAAAAGAGCACAATTTATTACCATTTCAAACCTATCACAAAGTTCAAGGAACCGAGAAATTATAGCTTGTCCTCAGATAATCTTGTATCAGCTGGGACGTGATCTGCTCCCAGAGGAAGCACTGGAATTTGAGGCTACTTTGAATTTCAAAGTGGAAACTCTTTTTACATATACCATGTATATGTATGCACTTAATGAGAATTGCTGAGAGCTCTGCAACTCCATTCCATCATTTTTCTGGGCCACAGTCTTCCATTCTGCACTACTGCTTCTCACAACCAGGCATTAGACCATTACTCAAAAAAAATCACTTCTCCAGAAAACCAAGACTCTTTAACATTTTCTAACAATTGAATCAGTTGACAGATACTGCAAAGCAAGCCAGAATGCAGAGCTGCAAACCCTCCTTACCTGAATTCAGCCTTTGTGTAGTGGTTTGCTCGTTCCAAACAGGTGATTAGATCTGTGAAAATTTACAAATGTCAATTCCCATTGTAGGATGTAAAAATACAGACAAATATTTGCCAGAACAAGAAATTACATTTAAAGACCTCTCTGTATAATACTTTAGCAATTTTATTAGACTGGAAGCAATAGCTATGGTTTTCTTTCATTCTTTTCAACTCCCTCTTCTACTCTTCTTACGCTTTACACCTTCTTCAAAGTTGAACAGACCTCCAGAACATTAAATGTGGGAATCAAAACTTTAATCCCTCCTACTCCTCCATTCTATCACAGTGTGAGGGATGCTGGAGCTCAAGACACAGTGGAGCTTCAAGGAGAAGGCACTATTTCCCCCTCCATTGGCCCTGTATTCCAAATAGTCTAGGTAGGATTTCAGCAGCTATTATACCTGGTTAATATTACAACTTTTTCTTGCACACATGCTATTAAAAATACCATGGCTTGTGCTGATCTGGAAATATTTAGGAACAAACATTTAGGCTAAAGCTCTATGTCTGTAAAGATGATAATTAAATAGGGGGAACTACGCCACTAATCTTCTACTACTTTTGGATATCACCTTACCTGGATGATCACTGCTGGCATAGGACAACAAAAAGCCTCGTCCTGACACGTGGGATCCACTCTCAAAGTGAATAGTTGCCTCATTGCTATCTAGAATGATTTCTTTGGGGACAGGCATCACATTACCACAGTACGGCCCTACAGACAGAACAAAGAAGATTTCAAAAGTTTAGATGACATAATCAGGCTGGAAAAGTCTCATGATTAGCAGAGAATTTCATAACACACTCATTCTCTTTCAGTATCAACCCAAATGTTGACAAAAGGGTTTTGGCTTCAGTCCTTTATGGGTATGAGCTCTAAAGCTACCCTGACAAGCAGTGGCCAGGATCCAGCTGTCTCTGCAAGGCAGCAATTCCAGCATCCACTTTTCTCATCGCATAAGCCTTAAGAGAAGGATTAATGCCCTTCGACCTTTGAAGTACAGCGTGCTTACAACCAGCAGCAACTCATTAGAAAAATGACACTACATTCAAGAGCAATCCAGGGGATCTAGGCAGGGTCCCTGAGATAAACTCTCCAAACACACAGAGCTCATGCCATTGTGGCACAGCAGCCAGTCAGAAAGGATTAAGATCAGAAACAGAGCACCTGGTTTTCAAGGACCTGCATGCCACAAGCTCAATTGTACTACAAGGCAGTAACACCTCCCTTAAAACATTTCCTCAGCTTTTTCCATTTAAAAACACCATTAGACCAACGAAGTATACAGCTCAAGTCTGCAGAGTTTTAAACAAAAAAGAGAGGGAGAGAAAGAGGAAGATGAAGGGAGTGGGACAGGGAGACAACAGCCTTGTGCTTACAGTGAATTAGATAAGGGTTTTATAGCTACCAACTGCAGTATCTTGGAACAGTCTTTGGGACACTCCTTTCTTGTGACAGCAGGCGTGCCCAGGACTCCTAGTAATTACATTTGCTTCCTCAGAAAGTCAATTCCCAAGGGGAGTGTTCCTTTGAGACTGCCACAGTCTTTGCGCTTGCCTTCTGTCACCATACCTGGGTGCAAACATTTGTCCCTAGCTGCCCTCAGGCACAGATAATACAGAAAATTCAAAGCAGTTTGGATATACTTGTTCAAATTTATGAGTCTCTGTACAATACAAACTGCAAAGAAGAGGTTTCTGTAAGATGGCAAACAGACATTTTTCCCCAGAGGAAAAAAAATCCAAATGACCCTTTACAAGTCCTCAGCCCATCTGTTCTGCTGAGGTGAATGACAGCTTTTGTGTCCTAAAGCAAGCCTTTGAGATGAAAAATGATCACTTTGATTTTTCCTAGACAACCTCATCTTGGTGGTGGTGGCTACTTTAGGGCAACTTGGAACTGACTTCTGAGACACAAGAAATTACATTCACATCATGACACAAATTTGATGAGTGATACCCATCATAACAGGTTCATAAAAGCTTCTTCATTTTGCTTGATGCTCTGGGCTAGAGAAGGGACTCTTTTCCAAATACTTCATTTGCCTTATAACAACTATAAGGTCAGCCTGTAGAGTAGCCCAATCACAGCCAATGAGAGCAGCTGTCAGCAGAATGGGACAAACAAAAGGAGGAACTCTTGTCCTTTTGGCTTATAAAAATCATATGGTGAAGGCAGGCAGGCAGAGAAACAAGTGACGAGTGTGACATTTCCCTGGAGTACTCATGTGTTGAAAAATGACTCACGACTTAGTCAAAGAAAACAATGTCTATAAAAAGGGTTAAACAAATTGCTTAGGAAATGAACTTATCAAAAAGACAGCATCTGACACTGTGTCATACCAGTCAACTGCACGAGTGATTTATTTGAGAAGGTCTTTTGTGTCAGGTTGCAGTGGGAGAAGTGCTAACTTAAAATTTTTTTTGAGAGAGAGAAACGAGGAAAAGACAGGGAGCATTGCACGTCTTCAAAATAAAACACCTGAGAAAGCTTTAGTCCTTTTCTTCTCTCAAGGACTGGCTCTACACATTTTTCCACAAGTGTTCTTTGGCTTGCTCCCTCGCAGCGATTGGCAGTGACCTATCTACTCTGGAGGTATAATTTAGATGGCTGATTCATGCAGCCACACATCAGCTGGATCAGGGATAAGTGTCTCCTCCAGTAACAAGTCTACATACGTTCCAGATAATTATACAAACAAATCATACATCATGAGCAAAACCAATAAAATGAAATAAAATACAAAATCGTCTAGTCACACAGAGCTGTATAATCCAAATTAAAGCAAGAAATTCAGAAGCAATCAGCTTAAGAAACCAACATTCAGTGTCTAAAGACAAGTTTCTACTATTAAGTAATAAATCCAAAAGGGTTATCAGGCCATGGTTATCTTCTGCTGTGAGTAGTTTTGACATACCAAGAGATTCCCATTGGTAGCTCAAAATAATGGGAGCCTAGGATTAATTCCTTAAAGAATATAGAAGCAAGAAAGAGTATATACTCAAGGAGGAATATTTTCCAAAGGTTTATAAGTTCTCTGTAAAGATTTGTAAGGGAAAAAAGGGCGGGGGGTGGGCAGGTGGAATTTATTAATACGAAACATCCACTTGTTCTTTTGTTGCAAACTGAGGAAGCCTTGCAAAACAATTCAATATATTTCTTCTCAACAATTCAGGTAGTACATTATCAGCACTACACTGTCAGGTCCTCAGACTTGCCTGGGCTGTCTATATGAATACTGTACCACCACAGTGAAGATGAGAGATGATGGAGAAAGCCCCAGTATGAAAATGAGAAACTTGCTTATAGGGTCCTGTTAATTTTTACTGCAGCATTTGGACTTGACTCTGGATAAATATTTAATTCCTAAACCTGGGACTTAGCCAGAAGTTTTTAAAGATCCCTTTTGAGAACTGCCAGATCACGTTATCAGTTTTTCATCTTCTAATGTTAGTTGTGAGGTGGGCTGTTTTGCATATTCGGCTTGAAAAACGAGTCATGAATGCTGATCTCTCAGCTTCCTGTTAAAGTGACTTGGCTGGAGCTCTGCTGGGGTAAGTAGGCAGGATTATTTGGTTTGTTTATAAGAACAAAGGAAAGAGTTTGATTTAATAAACAGATGTGTTACATGCGATGAAGCTGAGTAGGTGTTCTCCATATTTCAATATTGCTATATCTAGATGCCAGGGCCTTTCCTTCTTTCTGTGTCTCATTAAGAAGTTGACCCAACTGTGGTTCCGTCTGTTCACTCCAGATTCCTTTTATACATATTTATAAAAATTCTTCAGGAGAGATATTAGGGGTCTAAGGATTTCAAGTATACTAATTTTAATATTCTCCATAATTAAACTAACTTTTAATGCCTTTCATGCAGAACATTCGATCTGTTGGTATGATTTAGGTGGCTTAAATAAAACACTTTTGTCTCCAAGCAGTATTAACATCCTGCAAGATACATGGTAAATTGTCTCGTGGATATCCTTTGGCTGGCCCCTCTGGAGACTGAAGAGACTATTTTACACATTGTTTATTTTTTCAATGTTAGCAATAGCCTACTGCTTTTGTCTTTTCCATAATAGTGTTGTTTTGCAAATCTGATGATCTTTACAGCATTGTCTGGTTTTATGAGGTCTAGTTTACTTCTACTGTCAACCCGGCGCTGGCACAGCTCCTGAGCTTTCCTTGTTGAATTATGTTCCTTTATTTTTTCTACCTCCCTTAAGAAGTACTGTGCCCAGAGGACTCTCTTTCACACCAGCTGGCAATGCCTACATGCTGCTTGTTTCTGAATAAAGTTCTTAATACTTTCTGCCTCTTCTGTAAGGCTTTTGCTTCCTTTTAGGAGCAACTATTTCCCTCTTCAGCTATTGAATGGCCAGTTCGCTATGCTCATTCTGCTGTCATATTCCTCAACTTCATTTGGAATCTGCAGCTTGACATTTGCAGAGGTCTTTAAGAAACTTAATTTGGATATTACATAATTATGTCCTCTGTTCAACAGAGAATCTTCTCCCTTTTTTCAATCTTTACTTGCAGAGTAAGCCATGGTTAGCAGGCAAGATGCAGCAACAATCCATGGATATGCCTCTAAAGGATTATTATGTCTTAATGCATTTGTTTGGGGAAAACAATGTTTTAAATTGTGGCCTTTTCTCAAATAAATCAATTTGGAATTACCTCAGTAGCTGGGGAAGGACAGGGGATGAGATAAACACGGATTATGCTTGTTTCACCTCAGAGCTAAAAGCTCATCCAGAGTGCAAGTCTTTCACAAATAGTTCACAAAACCAGTGAGGATTTGTTGTATGAAAACACCTTCAGTCTCAAAATTCATCTCCATCCCACATTCACACAAATACTTTGGTAAGCAGTAAATCTTCCTCTCCCCCTCACCAAGAGAGGTCCTCTTTGCTCCAACCCTGACACGTACATGTGCAGTGGGAACCAGCAGGACCCTGCAAGGACACAGAAAAGGGCTGCTCTAAGTCCTTCCTTGCAGGATGCAAGGAAGGTGGTGTGTAACACTCTGCAGATATGAGATGAGCAGAGCAGAGCAGTCAGGATGAGACAGCCTGGTTATTCAACATTTAACTCTGTGCAACACAGTCTGACCTCAGGCTGAGTGGTAAGCATTTCTTCTTTCAGGAAAAACAAATATAACTTTCGGTTAACGTTTCCGAAGGGTTGCCAAAGACTGCAGCAAAGGAAAGAAAAAGGCATCTGAGTTAGGTTGGGGAAGTAGTCACAACTTTAAAATGGAGCATCTGGGCCACCTGCACAGGCTGGTCTGCCTGCTTGACCTCAGGTGAGATTGCCTCTTTTAACATGGTTGTGGTTTCAGCCAAATCCAAAGACAGAAACACAGCAACAACTAGGAATCATGAGTGAAGAACTGTAGTTTAACAAAAAACAGAGACTAACACACTGTATGCAGCTAACAGGAAAAAAGGCCCATTTGATAAAATAAAACGCTGACATTCTTTGTTGCATCAATCCTCCCAAAGCTGAAAACTCAGGATATTGCAACCACTCAGGTGAAACCCAACTGTTAAAAGTGTTTTGACTGCTAAGAAACTGCTCAACTTGATCTTCAGCAAGAACTTGTCTGGGCATTTCTCTGGGTTTCCTGAAATACCAGAAACAATACAGTAATAACAAGTTTCCTTTGAGGGATAAAAAAGAAATCTGGACACACCCTTTATTCAAACAAGATATTTATTTCAATACATAATAAGGAGTGACTGGTTTGATGAATCCCCTCAAGTCATAATGAAAGGTAGGAGGCATCTGAAGGCACTCTGTACCTTAGTGATGGGGTGTGGGGAGAAGAAAGCATTTTCAGTAAACTCTCTATTTCACGTTAGTTACCAGCTGTAAATTATGTAAGAACAAGTCAACTGCACTAACTCTCCAAATTATTACTAGTCACTCAGCAGCTCTGACATCCACCCCAGAGGAACACATCAACCTCCTACTGACTGCAAGTGAATGAGGAAGTAAGTAGGCACTTATCTCTTTTGGCTTTCTCTCCAGTCAAGACTGATGATCATCTCACAAAATTAAGGGAAAAAATACCAAGCCATTAGATGGAGAAGAGATAGAAAAAAGAAAAAAAAAGGGGTCAAAAGAGGTACAGAAATTTGACAGAGACATGAAAAGAAGCAGACTAAAAGCAGTTCCTGTCAAACTTTTAAAACATTTATGATCCACCTTCATAAGTAGTGCAAATTTTGTTCTTGAGAACTACAGGGCTGACATGGTTAATCTTGTTTTCACATATCCCTTTAACTAATTAAAAAATCAGAAGCTCTACTTCAGAGCTCAGTATTTTTAATATGCTCAGATAATGCAATTAACTCGAGAAGAAAAGCATTTCAGTAAAGGCTGCACCTTGTCTGCACTGTGAGATTATGCTCATATTAATTTTCCATGGGACAAAAACCACCATATTTTAATCCAGTCAAAAACTGTGCCTTTGAAACAGACCATGATCATCTATTTATTTCTCTTAGAGACAACCTGTGCAAAGCTGTGCTAATATTTAAATGTTTGTCAGACAAAGGTGACTCAGTTTCACCAAAATGGGTGTTAGACTCCCTTTGCTGACTGATGATTAATATTTTCACAGCTACGTCTGAGTACAGAGCTAACAGCTTGAAAGAAAAGGCTTGCTACAGGTTCCTTTCTCCAGTGAACACTAAAGAAAATAATTTGCAGAGTAATAACTCAGAGATACAGTGTTCAGACACTGTATGACTCCAGTTTCAGAGCTTCATTAAGCTTATTTAATTGCAATATTGGAGAAATATACATTCAATAGCTTCTTTCACAGGCCCATCAAAGCTGAGAAGTACCAAAGGTGAGAAGAACTGTAGAGTCGCATTTGTGTTTTAGTTGAGACTGAGAAAGGCTTCAGTAGATCAGCATTGCACGCTTTTCTAGGAATGAATCATACTCTTCTATCCATCTGCAGAATTCAAGGAATGTCCTGAACTTCTATAAAATCTGCACGTAGGTGCTCTAATCTGTAGTCACCAACTTGCTAAAGTAGCATCAATGCTCCCGCTCACATAAATCAATTAATCTCTTCATTTGTATTTAACACATTCCCTTTGCTGCACGGAACATAAATACCCCAAAGACAAATTGAGTTACTCCTTGCTGTATTGCAAGAATCCCTGCAGATGGTTATAATGATGAATGAATCACAGTTAAATGTAAAGACTGGAAGAAATCTGAAAGGAAAACAATACTTTATCATCTGGAGCCTTCTTCACACTAATTTTATATTTGTACGCATAATCCAGTATTTTGCCTCTGACCAATTTTCCAAGCTTCAGATATACTCCTCAACAGATGTTTTTATTCATACTGACACTCATGCTGTTGTCTTCTGTAGAGTTGAAGAAATCAGCATGATATTTAAAACATATTTCCCTTTGGACCTTATTGTCTTGCAATTGCAAACCTCCTAAATAAAGAGCAAAGCTCAGACTAATTTGGAACATGAGCAGTATTCATATTGTCATCTTTCATACTTTGCTTTTAAAACCCAGGTCAAACACTGAAAACACACAAAGATTAGTTTTTAAATGCTCAGATGTTTTCAGTGCTTGCAAAGTATTTTCAAGTGTCCATCATCCCATGAAAGAATTTTGAGGTCTAAGGTCAGTATCTCCTTGGCCAGAGGGAAGATGTTGACCTGCCTGTAGATGTTCAGGAAGAGGGAAGGGTTGCAAAGAGGAGACCTGAGCTCAGAAACAGCTGTCTGAAAGGACACTTAACAGACTGAATGGATGGAGCAGTGCTCATTCACAGGGTTTCTTTCACTTGCATAAATGCATATTGAAACCCAAAGCTATAGCAAGACTGTTGAAAAAAATTACTTAGAGAAGCTCTAATCTCATCTAAGAATTCACGTGTCTTTTAAAGCATAAGCAACATAATAAATTTCTGCCTATAGGACTATTTCCACATCCATTCTGCATGGATTTGCCTGAATGCAGAACAGACACTCTGTAGGTATGCTGGTGGGAAAGTCTACAGTCAGCTGCAGACCACAAAAACCATTACAGATGGTAAGTCTGCCTAAACTATAAAACTGGTTTAATCAGATATGACCAAAATCTGCTAATTGTGCAGTTCACTACTGAGAATGCAAATTACAGTCCACATGCATCAGACGTTACTAATCAGATCTGAAAATGGGTGTGGGAATACTTTAAAAAAATTAATTATGTGGACTTGATTGCATAATACACAGCTATTCTGTGCTTATAGGCTGAATAACTGCAGCATAAATGATGTGAAGATGCCTTCAGGCTGATCTGTAAGAAGCCAGAATTTCAATCAACATCCAAGCTTCATTTTTCACTTCAAAAAACAATATGTTGATTTATCCCTATTTCCGAGAAGATTTAGATTAGAAATGTCAAGAGAGTATCAATAAAAATTATTCAAAGATATGCTAATGCAATAATAACCACCTATTCCTTACTGCCAAGTGCAGACAGACTGCTTCAGGTGAACACAACTCATTACTTAGTTACAAAATGGATCACAGAACCATAGAATGGCTTGGGTTGTAAGGGATCTTAAAGAGCATCTAATTCCAACCCTCCCTGACATGGGCAGGGACCTTCCACTAGATTAGGTTGGTCAGGTCCCCATCCAACCTGGCCTTGAACACTTCCATGAAAGGAGCATCCACAACTTTTCTGGGCAACCTGTTCCAGTGCCTCACCACTCTCACAGCAAGGAAAGAAATAAGTAACACTAAAAAATCCCAGCACACGTGAACAGAGATGTTCCTTATGCCTCAAATCAAGCTCTGTGCAGGCTTAGATATCAGCATGTCACTGCCCACTCTTACTGAAGGTTGTTCCAAAATGTAATACCTCCCCCATGCGAACAATAATTACCTTTACCTTCCTTTGTGAGCAAGCCTTTAATACCTCGTTTGATCTTCTCTTACCAGATGAGTGATAAGCCCATCATGCTGATAAATGAAAGGCAATGAACCTTCCTTACTACTAAGATATCCTATGAGACCTCATCTTTGGAGAGCCACATACTTTTCTGTGCCAAGCAGAGAGGTGAAAAACCTGCAGAGGCTTTGTGCATCTCATATCTTCATCACATTTTTCCCTTGAATCCATTCTGCTTGTTAAGTCCAGGACAGCACATTTAGCCTCAGTTGACTGAAGGGCTACACAGCCCACTCCCAGCAGGCAAAATTTTATGAACTGAGTTTATTCCTACATTGCAGAACTCCTTGCAGCTTTGAATTTAAATTGGATTTCTGAAAAAGGATGCATTACTTGAAAATCAGTTTGACTCTTCTAGAAAGTGCAGATCAAAAGTTTCTGTGACAGCTGGATGGGAAAACCATTTTGAGGAAGGCCTCGTGTTCTCCCTGCGGAGAATCCTGTTGCCGTTATGATTGTTTTAAGTGCACAGCTGTAGCAGATTATTTGCTTATCTTCCTGTGCAAATCTCTTACTAGAGTGCAGTCTGGCTCAATGCATTTCATATCTGCAAGTATTAAAGCCTGTACATCAGTAAGGTGGCTAACAGCTAGCAACAGTAAAGGTTATCTCCTCTCTGAGCCATGGACTGCCTACGAATAGAGACACACAGGATCACTGACTCCAGTTTCTCAACTTTGTCTAGTTTGTGAAGGAGCTCTTCCCCTACACAAGAAGGGAACAGGGCTGATACAGATCTACAGACTTGCTGTACCAAAACTGTGATGGTCCAGCTCTGCAGGTGTGAAGGCAGAGCCCTCAGGAGTGCTGTGCCAGAGCCCTGGCAGCCCCTCTGCAGCACAGCAGAGTGTGGCAGCACCCTCAGCCTTGGCAGAACTACACACGGTGGGACAATGGCTTCCCACACAGAAAACCAAACACCTGAATACAGAAAGGAGGAGGAGAGGACATTTCTTGCATTTTGCTAAGCTGCCTTTTACTCACACTTTCAGCAGTTCATGCCTGGACCACAGCCTTGTCTCTTACATACCATGCAATGTTGAAGAGCTCTGGATGGTAAGGTAGCTGGACTCGCATTTCTGTGATTCAATATCCAGGTCTCCAATTTTCAAGATCAGGCGTTTTCCTGGAGGCACTTGGATTTTCTTTTCACAAAGAGTGTAGTTTGGGTATGTCCCAGGATAGTTCTTGGATGCCAGCGTGCCACTGTCTTGATACATCACTGTGTGCCCACATCCATCCCCTGCAGCAGGAGAACAGAAAGGAAGAGAAACAGAATGTATTGCTCAATTAAAAAAAAATATAAGAAAATACTGGCTACATAATCATGTCTAATGCACTTTTCCCTTCTAAATAAGTATTTTGTAATACTCCTCCTCAGTTCTGCTGTTGTTGGAACATAGGTAACTGAAACAAATATAGTCACATTTCTCTTGTAAAGCAGTAGAAAGAAGGGTTAGAAACACCCATGAACTGGGGTGTATTTGACAGTAATGTACAGGCAGTGTCTCTCTGGCTTCCTGCTTTATAGCCAAACCCTACTAAATCCCTGAAGACGCAATTCCACATGTAAGGAGCAGGATCTTTCCTGAAGTAATTTTCTCCCAGTTATCAGTCAGCATTTTATTTCCACAGCAATAGTCATCTCAGAGAGGGTAACTAACTGAGTCATACATGAAAGCACAGACATGACTTAACTGCGTACTATCACAGACCCAACACATCTTATTTTCCTGTTGTTTTTCTTGTGCCACTTGCACAATACTAACAGCACAGGGTGAAGACACAAGAGGGACTTCCAAAGTGGGGTGTGTACTGTTAATGGTACACAGGCTACTTTGCAGTAGCATGCCCAGAAAAGCAAGTGCTGCTGCCTCTTTGCTCAAGAGGTGAGGGTAGGGGTCCTCAAAGTGTGTCTTCGTGGCACTGTACAGGAGCCAGCTTGGCTTTGGAACCTTTCCTTGGTGGAGAGGCATCTGAGGAGCAGCTGCAGCAGATCAGAGGACAACAGGAAAAGGTGCATGGAAATACACAGGGGGATGTGTGAACTGACATGGAAAACAGGAAGCATCCACAGAGGGGGAAGGAAGCAGGTATCAGATAAGAGACCTTGACCACTAAAGGAAGCAATTTTTACCGAACTATTTAAAAGCATAGTAGTAACTTAAAATTTGTATACTAAAGCTTAAGCCATTTTGTTCGGCTCAATCTTTCAAATAATGGAAATATTTGTGACAGTGGACTAGTGTCGTATACACATACATGTCCTCAGTTTTAGTTCACTTAGGGCATAGGCAGACTTTCCGCAGGAGTTTTGCATACTGTTATCCTTTATCTTGGCAAAACTGAAGCTAATCCAAGAAGTGTTAACAAAATAAAGAATCCTGCAGAGCTGGGAATTCACAATGTTCACTTTAACTACCCCAAATTTTCCTTTTGGGGATATTTTGGTTAAACGGTTTTGGTTTGTGCCATTTTAATTACTATCTGAATTTCCTTCCAAAACCATTAGAAACAACAAACTTAAGGTTTGATAGGATTTTTTCGAAAGGAAAAACTAGGAATGAAGTGTTGAAAAAGAAACATGCCATACCAAGGCGGGGGGGGAAGTGGCATGCTGTGCTAAGATAAGCTCCAAGCTATCAAACTTTGACTTGCTACCATATAATTACACTGCCATTTCATCCAACTCACTCAACTGCTTTTTCACAAGCAATCACATTTATTTTGAAGCTTTGGCGTTACTACTAGCTTTGTTGCCTAGTATTTATTTTTGTCATAGGTTCATGCTGGGAATAGAGGTGAATAGGAGATATAGATCCAAAATCATATCACCATAAAACATATTCAATATGTTTTTTTTCAGATCTCCTTTTTCACATGCTTTAAAAAACATCTGTTGTTCAGGGTTTTTAACCAAGCACTACTGATTTAGGATGCCTAGGAAAATACTCAAGATGAAAGGCAAGCTGTCTTCATGAGCAAATCACCTTTTAATGGAAACTTTGGGCAACAGGAATGAAGATATAAAGAACAATATGGTAGATGAGCTGTCAACTTTCTGAAAAGAGAGGGGTCCATAGAGGTCTAGGCAGTGTAAAACCAGATCACTTCCAGCAGGACAACCTTGATGCCCGTGTAGCCAACTGCTGTACAGTTAAAAAAGAACAGCCTGTGGCCTTTAATTTAAACTGCATGTTTCTAACTGTGAGGATTTATTTTAGCTGGAATAAAGAAACTACAATATTGAGCTTCATTTGCAACTTATCCTTATTAGGGAAGAAAAGGAAAAACAACAGGAAAGTTACAGAACCACATGGGGATGAACTCCTTAAAACGGAAAGTCACAGACTTCATCTTACTGGGCTATCTTCTGGCCTCTGTCACCTTTGTACAATGCCAAGGTTCTTTTGTGGTGCAAAATGCTGCTCAAAAAACTGTTAAGACCTTGCTATCATGATAAGACCCTGATCACTGTCCAGGTCACAGAGCCTTGTATCTCTGCAGAAAGTGCACAGGCAAAGCTGTGCATGAGAGACCTCAGCCTGCCATCCTCCTCTGTTGAGGTTATACAAGGTCTTGTTCCCAGGGAAACGCCTTTTTTTTTTTTTGTTAAATCTGTCTTTGAGAGAGAGCATTAACACCAGAACATCTTTTGAGCTAAGAAAGCATAAATGCTATTTTCTGACTTTTCACTGGTGGAGCATGGCCATCTAAACACCCCAGTTCAGGAGACAAAGGCTCAGCATCAGCCTGCACCTGTAACGTCCCTTGCTGCCTCAGTTCTGCCTACCTGCCATGAAGCAAAAGCTAATGATAAAAGTTTGTTTGCCACAAGAACCAAAGTAATGTCCAAAGAGTCAGACCAAGTCCTAGTAACTACTGCTTCTTACAGAGAAAGCTGACTGCAGCTCTGAATTCTGAATTTCTCAGCAAGATTAAGATTTTTCCTTGCTCTGGTACACTGAAATTTGCTGGAAAACACACTCAAAAGAAGGAGTCAGAAGGTATAGAGGGAAGGTAGAATAAAGCTCAGGATCTGACAAGTCAAAGAGTGAATTAATGACTAAATGTTAGCAAAAATCTCACAAATATAACATCACTATATAACAAGGACTCAGAAAAGGAGGCCAGTTGTAAGGAATTCAAGCATAACCCTACTCACATCATAAAATGTAAAATGTGAACAATACTGCCATTAGTTTTGCTCTTATTATTTTCCACAGGAAATTTTGATTTTCAGTAGAAATGTGTTGGCCAAACTTAAAATACACTGAGTTGAAAACACAACTCCTTGACCTTATGAAAACTATGGCTTAAACACCTGATGTCAGACTCTTTTCTATAGGCACAGCTCTTCTGGATGGAAATATGTTTATTTAACCAGTCAGTTTGACACAAACTTTCTTGCTGACACTGAATTTTCAATTATTATTACTTCTGAGAGCTGTTTTCTATCACCCCATTTGGGAAGAAGCTGTCAGCCTTGCCTCAGACATCCAGGTTTCATCACTTCTCACTGGACAGGAGCAAAGCAACATACTTGAGCACAAGGTGCTAAACAACCAGAGAATCTAAACCTACTCAGATTTAATAAAATCTCTCCTCAGCATCAGGAGTTATTGAAGACACATCAAACGTGCTTTGTAGAACAGGTTCCCATCGGCACTTGAACCAAGACCAAGATCATGATCTCAGTGGTGGGCGACCACCTGCTGGCCTACATGCAGGTTGTACCAGAGATCACACAGCACTGGAATTAAGGCTGTTTACCAGAGGCAACAACAATCTCCCACGGCAGACGATGGAAACAACTCCCCAGGAAGAAAGAACTACAACTGGCACCTTCTGCCACAGCAGCAGGCACACCTCTCACACCTTGCCCTCTCTCACACGGCGCTCGCCAAGAGCAGCGCATGTTTGTAAACCCAGACTGGGACCCTGGGACCAAAGACACCAGCACATGTGGCTGTGGAGAGGGCAAGAGGAAATGCCAAGAGGCTGGCAGGTATCCCCATGCTCAGACACACATACAATGGATGCATGTGGGACATGGTGGAGTAGCATCTCCAGCTAGCTGTGTCTGGGCTGGGTCTGAGCACAGCTGCTGGCCCACAGGCAGGAGGGCCCCCTCCAGGATCTAACCTGCCCAGGAAGGACAGAGGTGATGAAATCAATGCCCACAAACAAGCTCTGGCTTGTGAGCTGCCTGGGACACAGCCCTTGAAAGATACTGGGGCTTTAGCAAAATGGTGGTGGTGCCAGAAGCAGCACAGAGATCCCTGAAGATGATGCTGGTTCCTTCAGGTACCTTCCTGTAACCCAGAACCACCTGACTCAACTGACTCTCTCCTTCCATCCCTTCCTCGGCCCAGCACACAATCTGAGCCACGGTGTCTCACTCCTCTCCCCCTGGGCTTTTCCACCCCTTGGCTGCACACACGTGTGGATGCATGCAGTGCCTTCACGCAACCACTCAGCACATTCCCTTCTGAGACAGGTAAAAGGCTACAGTTTTTCAAACAAGTGCTCTACAAAGTTTTCATGAGCTGTACCTTTCAGAAACATGTTGATTCGGCCAACTACAAAACAGTTACAGAGTATGATATCAAAGCCTTTTCAAAAGCATTGCTACAATATCCTGGCAGCAAACAGCTGCCTTTTTCATCCTTCTGATTCACCCTCATGAAGCAATTCATAACAGCCTTGGACTCACTCCAGTGCCAAATACGTGTTATACCTAGGCGTGCTCATGCCCTCAGCCTGTGGCTCCCTGCCCTCTTCCATTGCACTGGACGAGCCCTGTGGGGCCCAGCTTTTCCCACCTGGTCTCCCTGATTACAGACCACTTCCACCTGATGTCCCTTGGCTGCCCACTCTTTCCACTGGGATGAAGCCCCCCAAAGCAACTTTATTTCCCTCCCTGCCTCCTCTCGCCCAGATTGACGTCCTTTTGAAGGTCACCTTCATGGTGGTGCTTGGGAGAAGGCAAGCTCCCCCTACTCCACATGGAGGACAGGGAACAGAGCTAATGGGAGCTCATGGCTTGTTCCATTCCCTTTCCACTCCTTCATTTGAGAGGAGAGCAGAAAACTGGGTTTGAATACCTAAACTCTGAATGCAGCCAAAAAAATCAGCATTTTCTGAAGAGCCACTGCAGCAAATGGGCACAGTCAAAGGGAGCAGAATGCCACAGAGTCAAGGCTATGGCTCTGAGAGCTCTGATGAGAAGCCCCACAAGGAGAAAAGAGATTTGTCACATCTTCCACATTGCTTTCACTGAAGTAATAACTCCAGCTTACTAAAAGCTATGAGAATAACAGAGTCAAGGAGTTGTATCTCCTTGCTTGATATAAGATTTGAGTTATGCAAAAGAACAGATAAGTATCTAAGAAAGAAATCAACTTCCAGTCAAACCTGTGCCCTCTCTGCTCACGTGGGATAGGAGAAAAGAGAAAATCCAAGTTTTCTTGCCAGATGCCATCCAAATCCACTGCAGTGGTCTGAAAACACTTCAGGTTTCATACAGTAACCCTAATCTTCATCACTAACAGAACCATGCATGCTGCAAACACAAATGGGTTCACACCTTCACTGCTTTCTGAGGTGATGGAGTAAAATGCAGAGTTAAGTGCTTCATCTCTAACCTCTCTGCTGCCAAACATGGGTCAGGAGCATCAGCTCTTTATTGTGCCATTTTAACAGAAGAGACACCTCCATGCAACCAGGACCTAAACCCTTCACTTCCACAGAGAATGATGAGATGTCAGAACTTGGTGCTTCTCCTGGCAGTGAGCTCAAACAGAGGGCAACACCACAGCCCTGATGCATTGCTGGGCAGGTGAGAATCCTCCTTCCCAGCAGTGCTTCCCCAGAGCCACAGGCACCATGGGGGAGGTAGAGGGAGAAATGCCACACATTTGGGGATTTCACAAACCCCTGGATTCAGGGCAGATGCCATTTACACCAGCCAAGCAACTGGCTGAGCCCTGCTTCAGAAGTGTATAAATCCACAGCAGGATTTTTTAAGAAGTCCTCAGCTTCCTTTCAGAAGCTTTGTGTTCTCCACAATATTTTGTGGATACAGAAAAAACTATTTTCAAATAATGAAAGAAACCATTAAAAATTAAGGCAAGACTTTAATGAAAAAAAACTGAAGTGACTGTCATCCTCCATGGCCTTCAAATTAGTATTAATATCTTTTTAAAGGAAAAAGTGTCCCAGATCACAGTATACCCTATTACAAAAGAAAAAAACAAATAGCATGTAAATATTTTCTTTGAGTTGCATTTTAATTTAACTCCATTAGGAAGTCAGGAAACATTTTATCCTCTGTGCTGCAGCAGTTCCTGAGGACACTTATTTTGCTGCCCAAGCTAACCAAGTGGTGGCTAGCAGGAGGGCTGAGAGCAGGAAGGGAAGGCAGAGCAGCAGAAGAAACAAAGGAACACTGTGGAGTGCTGATTTTATTGCCCAAATTATTTACTTACCAACTTCAAAGGGATGCAAAAGGAGAAGGAGGCCAAACAAACCACGGCATGTTTTCCCCTCCTCTTCACAGACATTATTTACTGTAATGTCCCTCTTAAAGTAGAAATGAGAAAGAAGCAAATGACCTCCAATTGGTTCTGCAGCGGTTCCATAAATCACAAATTCCCACCACGTGCCCAGCTGCAATCACCCCTACAGCCATTCAGACTGTGGCTGGGAACTGGCTTTCCTCAGGATGTCCCCTGCAGCCAGCCTCACGGGATGCTCTGCCTCAAACAGAAAAGTTATTTTGGTAACTAGTTGGACTGCCATCATCAGGTAAAGGAAAAACCCCTGACAACCCTTCTGAATCTCTTATCTAGCAAAATAAATTATATCCATATTACCATTTTTTAAAGTTTCAGTGTTTTAGCCATTGCAGCACAGCCATCTGGGAGTAGCCAGGGAAATCCTTCCAGCTACATGGCAGTGACTTTGCAGGATTCAAAGCTTCAACTGACCTGGGCAGCTTTTACTACCCCAGAAACCTCTCACCTTTGCAGAAGTTCACAAAGACAAATACATACCAAGCTCTAGATTTTATTTATTTAGCTACTAAAAGGTCAAAAGAAAGCAGATAATGCCTTATAAGCAACTTCTTCTATCAACACGAAGCCATGTCCACTAAGCCAGAACTTTACACTCAGCATGCAGGTTTGAAACCTGAACAAGTAGTAAAGTCTTTCTTACACTAACATAAATGTGAATCACGATCTGGTTCCACTGCAATCTGTGAAAGACAGACAGTACCAGAGTACATGTCAAAAATAAGTATGATTTAGTCACTGCTTCCAGGACTTAGGCACTATACCCAAATGTAGCCCGCCAGAGAAGCGAGCTTCAGTACTGGAATTTGCTTTTCAGCACTCTAAATACAGCACTCTTGAGCTTGTGGGTGTGAGAAAACTTCTATGCCTTTTTAACTGCTGAAACAAAAGAGATTTGTAATTTATTTATTTACTGCATGGCTTCATTTAAACGTTTTTCAATGCTTTCCTTTTATGAAGGTGACATATTGCTGTGACTGACCACCTCAACCCCTTATTGTTGAGCAGGTTTGGACAGATGTGAGAATGGAGCTACACATGTATGGAAATTTCAGAGGAATCTTAGAGTCCCATTCTTGCAAAAGGGAAACTGATATTTTGTTTTCTAAATAAATAAATGATTACTATGAGATACATGTCCATGTTACACACCTGAAGTGCAGAGAAGGCACTGAGTCCATTGCCAGGCACTTTTGTACCTGCATGCTCAGAAAGATCTGTCAAGGACTATAAACAAATGGGAAGATGGCCACATTCCTCCATCAGCCACCTGTGCAGAGTAACTCAGGACCCTGGTGATGGTTCAGAGCTATGAAGGCTATGAGGAGCAAATATCCTACAGATAGCAGTTTCTTCCCTGCCCCTCTGCCTACAGCATCCCAGAAATGTGTCAACAACACGGGGCTGCAGCAGAAGATGGAGCTCCCTCCCATCTGTGCTGGGCTGTCCTTGGTTTGGAGGGACATTTTGCCATTAGGGTATCTCCTCCAGTTCTGCTGACTTGAGGCAAACATGAAGTTGGAATTTTGGATTTTTATTAAGGGCTTTTCAGGCAAAGTAGGAAATGCTAATCTTAACTAAGAGTCATATCATATGTATGCAAATTGTTTGCTCTACTTTCTCCATCTGTTTTCTTCCCAGGTTTTTCTCTGCGCTATGCTTTACTGGAGATTAACTTACAGTATATTGCACCAAATTTGGACTGTGTGGGAAACATATGCTGCAAGCTCAAGGCCAGACTCGAATATTGGGTTGCACAGGAATAGGAATATTCACAGCAGTGCTGAGGACTGACAAACCCACAGGGACAGGAAATTCAGAGACACCAGGGCAAGGAGAGGCTGAAGCAGAGCTGTTCCAGTTACAGAAGCAGGTGGGAAGGCAAGACTTCAAAACAGTTTCAATTTGGGCAAGAGGAAATGGCTGAACATGATAGAATGAAACCACACACTCCCCTCATTTTAATATGCAATTACCTTGTTGGTGTGATACACATCAAGCAAGACAGACCGTTATCAATGACGGAGGATGGTCTTTTTTTCTAGAAATCAAACTTGTCCTGACTTATTTCAAAAATCATGCATCCACCTTTTATGCCTGTATGCCTAGGTGGAATATGTCATTTGTTAATAAGAAAGGACAGGAGAAAGGATGCTACTTTTCTCAAAGTGAATTATAAAAACACCCCATTATCCCCATGGTGTAAATCAACAAATATCTCAAGAGAAAACAATTGGTTTGTGATGGAAACAATAATTGTCAGTGATCAGCACAAAAAAACTTTCATGTCTTTTGACTCAGTGAACCCAGTGTCTCAGAAACTACTTCCTCTATGGTTATTGCAAACTAACAACAAATGATTTTTTGCAACTCCAGTAGAAATGGAAGCAAAATTTTACTGAACAAAGAACTACTCTGACCTGATGCACTGAAAGCAAGAAATGCCTTTCATCAGTATCGTCCCACAACCAGCCTGCTTGATACTCATCCTCAAGGCACTAAGCAAAATGGTACATGCAGAAGCTCCATAGCTTTTGTGATCTTCCCAATTAATTGTGGGTACATATAGTTGCTATGAAAGATGTTTTAAAATAAAGAAAGAAAAAAGAAAAAAGAAAGAAAGGAAAGCAGCTACATCATTACATTAAGTACTACAGTGTTGGTTGTGGCACTGCGTGTGACCCACAACATCATTTCTGTGTCTCCTGTGCACATTAATGAGACTGCATAAAAGGATGTGATGATTTATGGATGTGGAAAACAGCAGAGAGGAGTATATTTTTTGCCACCCTGTGTGCACCACTTATACTGAAAATCCATAGTTCCATTTTGATCAGATTTTTTTGATCAGCAGTAGTATTAAACAATCACATTCTCAACTTTTGAAACAGGATACAGTAGAAAGGTCTTAACAGCTTTTCACTCAACCCAAGAGCGAAGGGCTTGCTGTAACTGCTTAGTTTGATACAGTTTTAGTTCGCTTTCCACATACAAAACACAGCAACTAAGTTTCATCTAAAAAAATAGTGGCTTAATTTTCAAAAAACACAAGCATTAGCAAGGTCCATGAGTTTAAACATGTCTCTTATGCTAAAATACTAGATCAGTAAATGCCGATTCCTTGGGATTGAAAATGTTAACAAGAAAGCCTTCAGTAGCTCAGAGGCACTTATACTTCAATTCCCCTGTAGCATACTGACATAAGAAACATGGGCTAATACAAACCCCTGCCTTTGGGAGAAAGCTGACACAACAGGGAAGGCAACAGCTCAAATGTGAGACAAGAACCCCACTGCTAAAGCATCCCAGCAGAGGGAGACCCACAGGACAAATGAATTTATTTTATAAATTAAAATATATTTTTGCAGACCTGAAGGACAAAGTGTGGACTTTTTGTTGTTGTTGCTGTTATGAGTTCATTTTACAAGTGAGGCGTTGCTGACCATTAAGATCAAAACAACATACCAACACAGAACTGGTGTGGCACCAGAGCAAAATATGAGTGAATTTCAGGCAGAAGCCACACATCTCCTTTCTGCACAGTTAGTGCAGCTGCAACAACAAGGCTCAGGCACGTAACAAAGCCATTCTGTTCGGATGGGTGAAGAAATCCACCTATGTTTCCAGCTTTTTGAAGTCCCTGCTGCTACTCCATGAAGAAAAGTTTTGTTTGATTTCTGACAGGACACACACAGGCCTTTGTATAGCATGAGGGATCACATCCAGAATTCCCCATGTGTTTTTGTAATTTGAAATAAAACAAACAAACAAAATTTTTATTCAGTAGACATGAACATCTGGAAGATGACATCAACATGACTTCAACTTTAATGTCAAAGCATAAGACTGAAATCCAATATTGTTGAACAATTTGTGGTGGAAATGCCAGAAACTCGAACATCATGGAATACAACTGTGATGGATATGAGGTTTCTGCAGCAACTGAAGGAAGTAACAATGTTTCAGAGCTTAACTAAACGCCTGATGAACACTAATGTAATTACAGATGTAGCTTGGGCTGAAATGCATAACACTAAATATAAAAGTGAACACCCTGGTCCTGTGGAAGGCCTGGGGATTGGGTTTCTAGCCTTGCCCTACTCTGCTTTCCCCATTTATTCTCCTGTCCCTCATTATGGTCGGCTTGAAAACACCTTCACTGAAGCTCTTTGGAGATGGGCAAATACTGCACAGCATGGGTGCCCTCACCTTTCTTTGTACCTGTGTTGGGGAGCAGAATGGAGCTGCCACCAGACACCAATCCTGTCCCATCAGGGAAACAGAAATAACGAATATGGTTACAGTGGGACTGGAAATCTTGCCCAAAGAGGATGAGAAAGTACCACCACCACCAAACTAAGCCTTCATGTCCTGGAAGGAAACTCCTGAGAAGCAAGTGCTGGCTCTGTCAAAGGAAGAGACAGGGAGAGAGGCAATGAAAGACCAAAATGCTTCCTTCCTTCAAAACACTCAGCTCCCAGGCCTAATTATACAGGATCAACAATCCTAACCAAAACTACTGGCAGCCTCTCTCTATGTACAAGCATACAGCCAACCTCAAAATTGTGGCTTTAGCACTCACACAATTTTCACAGGCAAAATCAGTTTAATTACATAGTTTGTAATTTCTTTTGGAAGCAAAAATGAAGGTATCTGTATACTCTTAAAACTAGTCAAACCACTACCCTTTTTTTATTTAAGCATCACTATTAGCTTGTCCCAGTTTGAAGTTTCCCACTCCCAGTTGTAACACTAATTAAACCTTTTGGGGAAGTTGTGCGCTCATTCTTATGCATTGCTATTAATATTTTTTATTGCAGTTAGTTGGGATCCAACACCATTCCACTGAACCAAGTCAGAAGGATTTTATTTTGATTTTGTCTGGCTTGTTTTATTCTTAGCAGATGGTGCAAACCCATATGTTGATGAGTACATGCCACAGGAGAGCATCTGATCCGATACAGCCAGCCCCAAACTACAGCGATGTCTGTGCTGAGGACTTCAGTGCCTGCCACCACACAGGACCACACTTTCCACCATGGTGTGAGAGCTCAGATGGGCTTTCAAAACTATACTAGTCCTGGTACTTAAGATACTTTTGAAAAGGTACCTTAGGCATCTCTATACAGTAGCATGACTGTCCTCAAAACTGGCATTTTTTTCAAGCTAATTTTTACTGTGCTACCCACGTAACTCAGGCGGACTAAAGGTGACACTTGTATTTGATAAATATAAATGAATATATTTTTGCATATGCAAATCAACAAATAATTTTCATGAAATATGATTCAACAGCCATGCAAGTAACAACTTTCCCAAAGCATCTTTTTCTTCCCGCATTGTCAGAGAGACTCCTGCTGCCCTCCCTGCCTTTGATTTTGTTTGAAATACATCCCCTGATAACCTAAGGAGAAGTACTTATGAAGAGCTTAGAGCTATTTATAGCAAAGTCTGTGTGACTGAAAACATTGCAGTTTTCTTGTGGTGGGTACTTGCATTGCTTATGAACTGCAACTGGAAAACTGTTGCCTCCCTCTTTAGCAATTCTAGTCAGCATTCCCAAGGCAAGAAAGAGGGAGCCAAGGAAGGAAACAGACATAAGGACAAAATGCAAACAAACTGAAAATTTACCAATCACTTATATTCAGAAACTGAAGCGGGGGGGTGGGGGTTTGGGTACAAGAAAGATTCATCTCAATCTGCATTTCAAACTGCTGGAAATGGGCATACAAAGTGGATTAGCATGATCACACCAGTATTCTTCAGCAAGGGTTTTGTGCAAGCCCCTGAGAACAGGCATAATCTCTGGTAATTACTGGATACACTGTTGTCACATTAAATAATAGCCTTTCCTCAAAACATATAAAAGTCTACCCCCCACCGATTTTTCCAACTGGGCACTGGGTGCAACTGTCAGCAGACCCAGGAATACACCAAGCAAAGCTCACTCCTGGATGCTGATCTGCAAATCCTACATGAACTAGTTTCATAGCTGTGTTTTATTTGAAGTGAAAATAAATGAGGTACAGCTAGAGCAGTGGCTTAAATCTTGTACTTAATAGATTAAAATCCCCATTCCTCTTATGCCTTCCTACAAACAAACAACCTTGGGGTCAGTTTTAAGTCCTACTGGCCAGAAATGCGACAGAGAGTGAGCCAAAACTCTGGAAGACTCAGATTCAACTCTGATTTCTGTTGCTCACAATTACACGGTTCAAGGTCTTGCTCAACAACACCAGAAGAAAAAACAAGGAATGGTGAAAGGCAAAGATAATGTGTTCAGGTTTGGCTCCTTCTGCCTTGGGTTCTAACTGCTGGAGATTTTTAGAAGAGATACCAGGATATAGGGTGGCTGTGTGAGGTTGGCAGATAGGGAACGAGGTATATTTTGCAGTTGCCAGTAAAGAACTGGCAACTGAAACCCCAGGAGAAGATTGGTGCACAGCATAATAAAAAGAGAAAAGAACTGCCCTTAATTATAAATCCCAAAGCTATATATTACTCATGGACAGTCACAGATGTAGTATTTGTTCCCAGGTGAGACCCACTAAGCCTATAAATATTTTTTAAACTAAAATAGTTTCCCTTGATGCTCAGCCTTTCTTACTATCACTTTATGAACAACAAAATTCCACATTCATAGATTCCTCAGACAATTCACATATTATCATATTAACATATTTTCAAGAACAGAAAGAGTGCTGACACCTGGACTCTACACAACCACACTCAGATACAAGCCATTCTCTGAAATAACCAAGCCAAAGTGAAAAAAGAGGTCTTTCCTTAATTTGAAACCAAAGTAAAAGAACAGAAGCTATAACAGCCCTTTCATCCTTGCTCAGTAGCACCCCTCAAGAAAAAGTTAAGAGGAAGGTAAAGTCAGCTCATGAGGAGTCAGAAAAACATAATGCTTCATTTTTAAAATATCATGAAATGGATATTTTAAATTCAATATACTTAAACCAGTGCGTCTTTCTTTGAACCAGCTGGTGGGAAACACCATTGGTGATGAGATACAGAATTATCTGAAACTCGAGCCTGATTCACTCTGGCACTTCTCCTGCTCCATTACAACTTTTAAATCAAGTCAAGAAGCTTGTGTAACAGGAAGTTTGTATCCACTTATCCTTATCTCCTTTCTCCACTGGTGTGACTTTAGAACACTTAGCCCTTAATTTATAGGGTAATAGTAATAAACAAACACAGAAGAACTTCCCCCTTGAAGAAATTAAGTGTGTGTGGTGGGGAATCAACATATTTTCTGCTTTCTAGACACAGGACAGATTATCTTGTAAATTTGAGTTTGGTCCAAAGAGAACCAGGCAGAATAGTACTTGCGTTTCCATTCTGTTGATTTGATAGTAGAAACATTTTTAACGTGACTAAAACAAAAGTGCTTTTACCAATTAATTTGGCAATATGGACAAGAAGGGACATTCATACTTACTACTTTGTTTCTGTATGCACAAAAACCCCCTGAAATCCCAGCAGACTTACTATTACTCTCTTGCACCCCAAATGACTTTCTTCACCCTGGTGCCATTGAGTGAGGGACAAGCATTGGTAAAAGAGAAAACAAACAAACAAAAAAAAAAACCTCAACACACTGCTGAAAAGAGGGGATTAAGGGAATGTTTTTTTCCTTGCTACATATGTTTCCTGGAACATACCAAACTGGAATCCCAGCACATGGTGGACAGAACAGCAAAGCTACCAAGAAGCTGGCAAGTGACAACAGACTCATACCAACTTCACCCTTTTGTGGAGATGTGTATCAGAAATCTCTGTTAATAGGAGGTTATGGGAAGAACAGGTATAAATCAGCCGAAGTGCTTTCTGCCAATGCCTACATACAATGCCAATGCCTGTACACAGCTAATGCACAGCGCTGGGTTCTGGAATTTGCAGCCAAGTCGGAACACTAATACGGGACTTCTAAGTTATTTGAATGCATTGTCAAGCTCATTATGATGCTTAGTTTCCAGTACTAGCTATTTTATTGGTAGCTACCAGCGAAGTCTTCTAAGACGGATGCACCAGGCCACGCAATGCAACAGCCAAGAGGCTGCAACTCGGCGGTCAGATATGTCAGCTGTACTGGCAATTTACACAGGAAGCCTCAAAACACAGGGCAAAGAGAATGGTACCCGCACTCTATTTGCAACAAACTGCGCTACCACAAAAAAAAAAAACTCGTAACATCCCTTTGAGATCCCTACGAAACTTTGTCCCGGCACGCGTACNGGCGCGGCCACGGCCGGGCGCCCGGCTGGCCTCCCCTGCCTCCTGCACGCAACTTGCCCGAGACTTTGCCGCCGCTTATCTGATTTATTATAAAACAGCAACAACAAAAAAGTCCTCATTA